>JANAVB010025800.1:23729862-24039624 GCA_029216955.1 Iris pallida
CAATTGTTTCTCCCTGAACCGGTCTTAGCTGATGAGGATTTTATGTCAGTGCTTCCTATAATTCTCACTGAAGAAGAGGCTGCCATCCTGACTACGAAGCCTACTATGGAGGAGGTCTACAACACTATCAAGTCTATTGATCGTCATAGTGCCCCTGGGCCTGATGGCTTCACAGGGATTTTTTTTCATCAAGTGCTGGCAAATCATCAAACATGATGTTTTGGCAGCGGTTCATATATTTTTCGACGGGTTTTCCTTGCCTAAGGTGATAACTAGCACCCTCCTTATCTTGATCCCTAAGATTTAGAATCCTTCATCCATCTCAGATTACAGACCGATCAGTCTCTGTAATTTTGTTAACAAATTTTTTTCCAAGCTCCTTGCAAACAGGCTATCTCCCATGATGAATCATATTATCTCACCTGAACAAAGCGGCTCCATTCGAGGTCGTGAGATTGCGGATAATATCATATTAGCGCAGGAGATGTTTAGTATGCTGGGTCACGATAACTGGGGAAGAAATGCAGCTATCAAACTTGATATGAGTAAAGCCTACGATAGGGTGAACTGGAGATTTCTCCTCTCAACGTTGCGTAGGCTTGGTTTCAATGAAACGTGGAATACAATGGTTCTCCATTTGATGAATAATGTCTGGTTCTCTACAAAGATCAATGGCAGTATGTCAGGATACTTCCAAGCTTTTCGAGGACTTCGTCAAGGTGACCCTCTCTCGCCATTGTTGTTTGTGATAGCGGCAGAGTCGTTGAGTAGGAACCTGCAGAAATTGGCTTCATCTCCAGGTTTCACGCCCTACTATTCCCCTAGCGGCTGTCCGAGGGTCTCTCATCTGGCATATGCAGATGATATTCACATATTCTCTGGGGGTGATAGGCGCTCCTTCCAAATGGTTATTTCTGTCCTTCATAGGTACGAGCGTGTATCAGGCCAGCTTGTTAACTCGTCCAAGTCGGCAATTTATGTTTCTCCTGATTTTCCAGTAGATAGGGCTGATGCTCTTAGTACCCTAACTGGTTATCAAATCAAAGCTACTCCTAACACATATTTGGGTTGTCCTCTAATGACAGGCAGAAGGAATGCAGCCATATTTGCGGAGCTCAAAGACAACGTACATAGTCGTCTTGAAGGGTGGCACAATAAGACATTATCACCTGGTGGTAAGTTGATTTTAATTAAATCTGTCTTGTCCTCTATCCCGATTTTCTGCCTAGCTGCTAGTAACCCCCTATGAGTGTCCTCAATCAAATTGAAGCATTGTTTAGTCAATTTCTATGGGGATCGAAAGATGGGTTTCGCAAACATGCATGGATTGGCTGGAATCAAATTGCTCGGCCACACGAAGAAGGCGGGCTTGGGGTTAGATGCCTCAAGGATGTGTTCGACGCTTTTACTGTCAAACTCTGGTGGAAGTTGCGATCGCAAGACTTGCTCTGGACTCAATTCATGAGGATGAAGTACTTCCCTCGGTGTCACCCATCTCAAGTCATTGCTCAATCAAATTCCTCTCATATTTGGCGCCGAATTTTGGCAGGTAGGGACCTTCATGAGCGATTTCAACTGACATATGAGGAGGAGGAGGGGCTACACTGGCTGCCAGATCCCTATTTCTCAGTCTCTTCGGCCTGCAAAGCAATTCGCCCTACTTTCCCAGTTGACAATCGGTTCAAAAATATATTGAGCTCGTGTATTCCATCTAAATGGTCAGTCTTGTTATGGCGTATTCTCCTTGAGCGTCTCCCTACAGATGATCATGTGCAGAAGATAGGGTATCACCTTGCATCGGCCTGTCATTGCTGCTTGAACCCCAAGTCGGAGACCATTCACCATCTTTTCTTTGAAGGAGATTTGGCCAGAAATGCATGGAGCACGTCCCAGTCGCTATTACGGATACGTGGTCGGGTTTCCAGCCTTGACGAGTGTCTATCTCTTTGGTGGAGGAGGAATAATCTACATCTTAAGCAAATCACTATTGGTGCTATTTGTTGGGTCCTATAGAAAAATCGAAATAAATGGAGGTACGAGCAATACAAGTACAATGGTCGTCAAATCTGTCATGAAGTTCAGAGACAAATCTCTAAAGCTACAGTTGCCTGTACTCATGGGAAGGATGGGAAGAAGAGGGCATAAAATTTTGTAACAGTCCTATGACCTAGCTTGTATTTTTGGGACTTTTATTTTCAATAAAGCTTTGGTTATATATATATATATATATATATATATATATATATATATATATATATTTATGTATATATAAATATTGTGGTTATATATTTATATATGTATTTCAAATTCTACCTTACACAAAATATTGTTATGTCAATTTCACAAGTTATTTTATTATATATTTTATGACTTGTATATTTTTACCACTTTAAAAATATATTATTATTATTTAAATTCCTGTATTTATTGTTATGGCCAATTGTTGTCCAAACCTAGTGTCACACTCACTTTTCAATTTCTAGGATATTTTAGTAATTATGATTTATTTGAAATTTTATGATTTTATTTGAATTTTTAGCTATTTATTAATTGGATTGATTGCAATGTTATTTGATTAGTTGTATACTAGTGACTGGTAGTTTGACCTTAGTCAATCTCACTTGAAGCCTAATAATGTAATTAAAATTCACATTTTATTTTTATAGAATTATTTAGATTCAAATCTCTATTTTTAGAGTGGTTTAAATGATTGCAGTCATTTTAGCCATTTTTGACCTTTATGTGATTTCCTGAATATGTTGACTCTTGTTTGTGCTAGCAACTGGTTTAACCTTAGTGGACTTGTATAGGGGCCTAACCATGCATTAGAATTCTTATTTTCATTTTTAGAATTTATTTTGTGCATTAGATTATTTTTAAGGCTTTTATTTATTTATTTAGCCTTTTTGCATGTAGGCCTTTGAGCTTTTTGACTTGGGCCCATTTCTAACTGAGTAGGAGATGGCCCAAGTGAAACCCTAACCCCTAGACACCCCCTTGGCCGCCCAACACAGCAGCACCCCTCCTTTTTTTATTATTTGTGAAAATTGTGAGCCTCCACAAAGAAACCCTACAAGGTCCATCTCTCCAAAACACCTTTTTCCTTCATCCAGAGTCTGTTTCTTCCCAAACAAACTCCATTACGCTCGTCGAGGAGAGGAGGATCTGCTGGAGCATTTCTGGAGTGGAGACGGAGGTTTTTGCTAGAGAGAAATCGGCCGACACGACAACCGAGGAGCCCCGATCATTGAGTTTTGACACTCAATACGTAAAACCCTAACCTACCATTGCAAATCTGGTTTTTCTTCATTTTTGCATCCATATAGGTGCCCTAGCCTTGCCCACAAAATTTGGTGGAATTTCGACTCCGTTTGATGGAGGTATCGAGCCCGTGTCGGTCCCTTACGGCACGTGTTCGATGAAATGCCGCTTAGGATAGAAAGTTGATATTTTTCATTTCTGACTTTATGGATGTTTAGATAATATGATTTTGATAAACTTTCGTGAAGACGAAATTGGGTTTGGCATCGTTTCAGCGGCGTTTCGGGCGACGGACGCACGTGCACGGATCCCGTGCACGAGGCTATGTGTGCCCTACTGTCCGTGTGTAATTGCGTGATGCACAGAGCGTATTTTTGCGTGAAAATTTGTGAGCACATTGGGGCAACCTCTGTTCTCATGCTCTTAAAATTTTATGACTTTTCGTTGAGCGAGCGCGGAGATATAGTGCGTGCACCACTCAGCCACTGTACATTCAGCCTGTCATTTTTGTTGCGGACACGGACTTCGTGTGCGCACACGACCCAGCGAAGACCCATTCCAGGACACGGAACATGTTGATCTAGACCTAGATGACCCGTAGGACGAACCCTAAGTCGCGTCGTGGCCCGACGAGGGAGTAGCGAAACCGGCACCACGCACGCGCGCAGCAGGCCGCGCGGGTACGGGGACTGCGTGCGCCACTTTGGCACATTGTGTCGCCATGTCATCGTGTCCTAGACCTACCCCAGGACTGCCCTAGCTATGTTCACAAGCACGTGGCATTTTGTTGCGTGTGCGGCGCTCAAACGAGCGAGAACGCATGCGTACCACGCGGTATCAGGAAATTTCGATACGCGTTCTGTAGACACGACACGGACACATTTTCAAACCCGAGAGTATACGAACGCATCACGTGGGTCGAGGCCAATGTGTATGCCAAGTTTCGCATGTTCGTTTGGTGTATTTTGGATTTTGGGTCGTTGTGTGAATTGGGTTATTTTTTTTTAGTTTTCAATTTTTGAATTAATATGATATTCTGATTTTTCAACTTCTTAGCTTCTAAAATATGAGTTTATAGGACTTATATGAGATTTCGGATTCGTAGGAACCAACCTTTGGCTTTGTTTCATAATTTTTCCATCATTTATGAATATATGTGTTTCTATATAGCCTTATGCATATATTTAACTATATATGTAATTCCGTTGAAACCCATTCCTAATGTATATATATATCGCGAATGGGTCGAGGGAGATATATTTTCAGATTCTTTTTATTTATCTTGCATCATTGCGTATATTTCCATTTAAACGTTTGTGTATATAGATATATCTATATATATATGTAGCTTCTTACTTTGTATAGATGTATATAAATAGTATATTATTTTGAGTAATTCCATGGTTGCGTTTTACTGTTTTTAATCTCAGATTTTACCCTATTTCAGTAAGCACCAGTACATACGCACGCACACACCACTTTTTGTTAGAATAAGGTTTAGTGGTATTGTATATACACATGCTTGTTAATTCTTTAGATTAGATTGTAGTTGTGTATATAACTATAGGAGCCCTAGGACAGATTTGGTTTGTCATTTCGAGCTTAGTTTAGTCGAATTGGCCGACAAGTTGACCAAATTGACAAAAGTCAACTTTGGCTCAAACTTGATCCAATTCAACTCAAACGAACTCCAAATGACCTAGAATTTTGTGTATGACGTAGAAATTAGTAGACAGACTAGTTGACCCAGGTTTGACTAGGTTTGACCAATGTTGATCAGGTTTGACCAGAGTTGATCGAGGGTTGACTTTGACCAAAATGGACCTAGAAGCATATAGTCTTACATTGTAGCTAGTTCTTTTGATATTTTAGACTTGGTTGTGACTTGTGTATACTTTAAATAGGTTTATATTATCCCAGTTTAGCTACACTTTATCGTCAGCAGTTCAGTTTGTCAGGCGAGTACATTCTCTGATCTTTTCATACTTCTTTGGATATGTTCTCTTGTTATAGACTAGTATACTTGATGCTGACACGATGTTCACACAGATTAGTACCCTATGGATCTCTTCATACGATGTTATCCCCTCGGATACATCGAGTATATAATGTTCATGTACTTTATCATGGCGATCATGTACTCTATATATTCATATTTATCCATGTGCACTCATGTGTTATTCATGTACACTCATGACCATATGAGCCCCATGTACAAAGTAGTTGTTATCCATGTGCAATAACATAACATGCATTGATCCTTGTTTATTGATTGGGGCAGGGAGAGTGTAGCTGGTTATGTGATCATTATCCCCAGTAGTTGTTATCCATGTGCACTCCTTAGCTGTATCCATGTGCAACCCAAGCTGTTTACATAACTAATTGATGCTCTAAATCACGTAGAAGGTTACATTCTTTATTTATTATATTATATCTCATTTTATAGTCTCTCTCTCTTGTCGATTTCCTTTACAGTGATTCATGTATAGTTTTCTATAGCTTGCTTTATATGTCCATTCCTGATATGAACTGTTGTGAGAGATATGTGCTCGTTCCGTCCTGACTGGGCATGTTAAAAATTTTACAGGTATTGATGATGAGTACTGTCCTACCTATTCTGGCATTGGCTTAGATGACAATAGCGACATGGACCCTCAGGAGGATCCCACAGTCGCTGAGGACTTGCCTATAGTCTAGCTGAGACTTAGTATTTTATTGTCTTTCTGCTTGAGACCTTATGTGTTGTACTATTGTACTTGAGATTTATTCTGGTGGTTTACACCTAGACTTTTATCTGTGACTCTCTTGAGATTCTTTCTTCTATTCCATCTTAGTACTGTGATTGAGTTACTTATTATTCTACTCTCCATTCGGAGTTTATTTTAGACTGTGTTAGATACTGTGACTCAGGACAGCGTTCTACCGCCGACACTGCGGCGTAGGCTGGGCGTTCGTCACTTCTCGTGCCCTTGCATTGGGTGCGGGTCATGACACGTTTTTAGTGGTGGCCCATACAGGTCGTCCAATCACAACTAGTGTGATTTTGTAGTGGTACTCGAATTAGAGTATCATTACAGCCTGCAGTAGGATATAGGAGATAAGTTAAGGTACTCAATCACATTAGAAAAACTCTTATCCAATTCTTGCTGTTAATTGTCTCCTTTTGAAAAAAACTGTCCTCCTTTGATGATTTTGCTTCTTTTTCAGTAATTGATTTCTTGTTTGATCTGTTTTCAAGATAGTTAAGGAGTCACGATTTCATCTCTCCGGTCCATGCAGGACCAGATTCGCATTAGTGCGATGTCGTGGTAATACAACTAAATTGCCGTACTACCACTATTAGTTGTATTACTACGAGCCTGCTATAGAGTATCGAAAGTAAAGTGTTAGAATGAGAGGATACTCAATCACTATTAGAATTTTCTGAGGGATTCCTGGGACGACTCTTGAGAATCTTAATTTGAGCTTCGATTTAAATTTCCTTTCCCTTATTTTAATATACCTTCCTCCCTTGATTCTTGCATCTTGTTTGAACTCTTGTGACCAATATCCTTACTTTCTTGTGCTTAATAATAATTAGAAAGATGGCTACACTTCTATATACTCATTGGTCAAACACATGGCTAGAAGGATTACATTAAGGAAGTGGAATACACGGAGACTTTGACTAAGTTATAAGGGCATTTTTCTAAAAGGATGATTTAAAGATTAGTAGTTTGTAAGTTGGGATATTACCAAGGAAATTTATCTTGAGATTCTACGTAGTAATCATCAGAGGATTATAAAATTATATTTTGATACTGGAGGAAAATAGTTAGAATCTATATAAATCGATTTCAGGAATTGATGTGATTCATGAATTATTGGATTATGATTATAAATCATTGAACATATATAGATTGGTTTGATAATGATCAAAAAAGTGGGTGGCAGTATGAACTATTAAATTGAGTCGTACAAGTTGCGATGTATATGTTTATTGAATTTCAATTTAAGAGGAAATAATAATATTAAAATTTTGGTTTAAAAGATTGGGAAGATATAAAAACGATGGTTTGGAAAAATAATCTCTCAAATTTGGAATCATGTCAATTGATTGAAGATTTAAAAATCTATTTAGATTTTGATTTAAGAAGTAGTGATTATGTTTCAATGACTTAGAAAGAGAAATTATGGTTGATAAGTGCGTTAAAATACTAAGTTGTAATGCTAGATTGCCGTGATATGTTAAGTGTCTATCTTGAGGATTATTTGAGACAAATTGGGAGTTTTTAAAGTTATGAAGTGATATAGAATTTTATGGATTCATGATTTATTAACTCTGGAGTCTAAAGTTGGATTGAAATGTTAAATTTTGGAAAGGTTAGTACTAATGTGATAAAAGTTACTATGAGATTTATGAAAAGGATTTAAATGTTAGTCGCGATAGATTGGATGGCTTAGAGTGAATACAAATTGCGGTAGTTATTTTGAAATTTTGTTTTAAAAGAATGTAATGGTAGGCCACCAGGGTAACCTTAATGAGATAGAAGTGTTCCACACTAATTGCCATATCACTCATGACTATGATAGTAGTATATACCCAAGTGTTATTAGTCGTCTTCCAAACTATGTGAATGTATCTTAGTCTTGACTTACTCAACCTTCCCTCAAATCTAGATCTTTTATTGTGACTTTCTAACCGTTTGTATTTGATCGTTCCTTAACAGTATTCGCCCTTAGAACTGTGTCCCTAAATTATTTTACTGGATTCTTAATTTAATTTATTTCATGCTTCAACTTGATTTTCTTTATTCTTGTATTAGTTGTCACCTCTTGAACCCTTACCTTCTACTTTAGATTCTTTGACGTTCCTTACCATGATACTAAAATACTTTCTGACTTAAATTCGAGATCCAACCATGACTCAATTCTTTCAACCCGACATGGGATGGTGTTCTTCTTGTTTTCTTAAATACTTAACCTTGTACCTTATCTTGATTGCTTGACCAGCTTACTTAAGGATCTTGGACTATTTTTCTTCTTCATCTTAACCTCCCTTACTTATATTTTGACTACCTTATGCTGCTAATTTAGCCTTAGTGTTGCAAGCTTATCTCTTTTTTGAGCTTGACCATGACATATTTTATTGGGTCGACCCACTAACATATTGTCTAATCTGAACCGGTGTATGATGGTCTGATCAACCTAGTGCACCTTGGTTCCCTTTCATATATTACTCTACGTAGATGAGACTCTAGGGCATATGTCTCACCTACGACAGTTTGTCAATTCTCCTTGAATTATTTTTGTCGTCTATGAACCACGTATTGTACTCAATAGCAACGTCTTTGAACTCTTTTTGCTTTTGTCTTTCACATATTTTAGAAAGACAAGGCACCAAACTTTAGGTCAACCCATGGTATCACTTTTAGCTTCCTTATCAAAGGAGGAAATTGACTTATTTCTATATCCTAGCAGTATCCTTTAGGATTTCAATAGTGTTGAATTCTAAACCCTTGATCGCGACCACGACATGGTCATTCTCCTTATCATCCAATGTTTGGAACCTTATTCAATTGAATTAATTCAATTGTGACATGGATTTCCAAATCTTGGATACTCATGCCCAGACTTCAATGACCTTGTTCCCCATCTTGCCCAAACCTCGTTCTCCATATAGTGTGCTTGGATTTCAGTGTTATTGATGTTCGTGCTTTAAACTTTCAATTTTGATCATCTTTAGAATAGTAACCCTATATAGTTAATTCTAGTTATTTTTTTTATCACCAGTTTTCAAATAGGATGATAGATTGCCTTACAACCTGATGATTTATTAGTATTCCTTATCTTTTCCAGAATGGCACCCATGACCAGAGTTTGTCCACAGTGCACAACTACAGATCCGGTTGAGACCGAGATTGTACTTCCCCTTTCATTGCTCAGGAGGTGTTAGCAGCCTCACCGGAGAATTTCCCTCCATCTTCTATCCTTCAGGAGAGGACTGTAGTTCAGCCGGAGACTGAGGGCCTTCCTTTGCCTCCTAGAGTGGTGCCGCATGCCATTTCTAATGGGGCTCATATTTACAGACTTCTTCAGGATGTCCAGGAGGTACAGAGACTTCAGGCTGAGCTTATGAGCGAGTAGAGTCTTAGTTTTCAATTGTTGTGGGATTACATGCATTCTTGGGAGGAGCCTAGTCCCAAGAGAGCGAGGAGCAGTTTATACCCAGAGCCTCAGGAGTACCCAGGTTTCCAGCCTAGACCAGCCTATCCAGTTCAGATTCCTGTCCAGCAGAGGCAAATTGATCGAGTGTCTACCTGTGCCTACTGTAAAAAGCCTTAGCACGTATGGAAGGACTGTAGGAAAATACTAGGATTGTGCCTATTTTGTGGGTCAGCTGCACACAAGATACGAGACTGTCCTACTACACTTGCACCTAGTCGAGGCCTACCTCCAGGAGAGAATTCCTGCTACCAGACCTAGTAGAGGTGAGTTCTTGACCAATACCTTATCCTGCCTTGATGATTACTGTACCCTACCATATTGTTTGTATGCTTGATACCTTGGGACTACTTTCGATTTAGTATGACATTAGTGGCTAGAGGAGACTCCGGACTGGTTACCTGCCATAATCATGTATGATATCTTTCCAACTGCATGATTTAGATAAGTTTTCTTAAGACCATGATTATTGGGGATTTGACCTAGGAGGAGTAGGATCCTCTTAATTTCGAGGACGAAATTATTTTAAGGAGGATAGATTTTGTAAAACCCTAGAGGGGGGTGAATAGTGAAATAAAAAATAACTGGAGCGCAAGAAGCAATATATGACAAATAAAAAGGAAGAAGTAAGAAGATCAAACACAAGATGTATCCTGGTATCCTCGCTTGAGACAATCCAGTCTCGGAACTCTCTCCAGCTTAAATCCACTATTTAATCAAATAGTACACACGAGTTTGGATCCGAAGAACTTGCCAACTTCAACACGAGTTTGGATCCAAAGACTCGCCAACTTCAACACACGAGTTTTCTTACGAAGGCTCGCCAACTTCAAACAAATAAGAAGAGAACTTGTTGATCTTCTAACACGTGAAGATCGAAAATTACAACTCTTAAATACTCTAGCACTTTGGGAGAGGATGACAATTAAAAGCTTGGTAGAGTATTGGTTGAGCTCTTGGTTGTTTGAAAAATTTATGGCAAGAGTTGGTGAAAGCTTCAAGAGAGAGAAGGCTTTCATTTATAGAGAAACCAAGAGTTTGTGGTAATTAATGCTCTGGATACAGTCAGACCGGCATACCGTCTGTATGCAGCGGTATACCGTTGGTATACCAGTCAAATAGTAACGATCATATTAATATCCATTGAGAGCATTAAATGCGGCCATTAATGCTAGTCAGAGCGATTCAAAAATCATATATTTGTAACCCGGTATACCGTTGATATGCCGCGGCATACCATCGGTATACCGACGTTTTATCACAGAACGTTTTTAGGTAAACAAAACGGTATACCGCCGGTATGTCGGAGCATACCGTTGGTATGCCGACATTTTGTCATAGAATATTTTGTGGTCCACAAAACGGTATACCGTCGGTATGTCGAAGAATACCGTCGGTATGCCGACAATATTTCACAGAAAGTTTGTGGACGATGAAAACGGTATACCGTCGGTATGTCGGAGCATACCGTCGGTATGCCGACAATTTTCACAGAAACTTTGTGGATAATGAAAATGGTATACTGCCGATATGCCGCTCTGTAAGATATTGATTTTTGACTTATGCTTTTAGTTTGTTATCCTACCTTAAGTGTTTACAGATATACCTAGACCTTGTACAGACTCGAAAACTTTAAGCAGTATAGGAAGCCGTCTATGCAAGGAGCGCTGGTATCTGCTTCAGTCTTCAATGCATTGGATGGTAACACTTAAAAGGATAGTCTTTATGCAGTAGAGCTTCTGAGAAGATATGAATCTGAAGACATAGAAAACTAAACTACGAAGATGCTGTTAATATATCAAAATAAAATGTGCCAACAATCTCCCCCACTTTGATAATTGACCAAATAGAGAGATAGCATCTTCAGGGAGTAACTCCCCCGTAGGTAGACAACTCCCCCTCAATACATTTTCTTCCCCTTTGTCACTTAGTCAAAGATGGGAATATATATATGAAAAAGATTTTTGCGTGAATATGAAACACAGTAACATAGATAAAAGCATGTATTTAGGTAAGGTTGAAATAGTGATACATGCAGGACACCCATACTACATAAGACATATTAAAAAGACTCTCCTCTATAAGAGTTTAGCAATATAAGAAAGACAAATATCAAGCCCCCGTAGGACTGCAAACTACTACAACCAACCAAACATAGGTCCCCGAAGGACCGCAAAAGACATAAAAAAAAGACAAACACAATGAACTAAGACAATCAGTTATTCGACACGACCATCAAAAGGAAGGCCACCCCTACTCGTCAGCCGAATCCTCTCCACCATCCTGAGCCCGGCAAAAAACGCTAAAAGGATCAATGCCGTACGGGTACATAAAACTGTAGGCATTGGGATCAGAGAAACGTGGGGCCTGGTACATTGGATCTTGAAGATTCAGATCCAGAAAAAGCATTATGGTCCTGAATGGTGCGCTGAATGAAGTAAGCCTGGTCATGGAAACAAGATTGGATCATGTTGCCAAGGCCACGAGTATGGGCCCGCATCTGTTCCTCTGCCTGTGCCATACGCATGTTAAAATGCTGCTGTGTCAGCGGCATGTAGCAGCCGGAGACAGGAGGAGTAGAGCCGGGTGCAGCAGGAGTGGAAGCTGGTGGCTCTTGGGATAAGGAGGCACAGGATGAAGAGGCACCACCGACAGTGGGACGCCGTCCGAGTAGCATTGGGAGAGATCGACTTGCTTGGCCTCCAAGATCAGAGTGATGAATGAGCCATAGTACAGATTCTGCTTCCCCATGGGCAGGATGCCGAAGAAGGCATGAAGGAGAGTCTTGGAGAAGGACCAAGACATCCTGAATACAGGTAATACATACATACCAAGACGTTACCGGTGATGGCGTCATAGTTTCCGCCCTTAGGATAGAGTGTATGGCACATAATCCTTTAGTGCTCGTAGGAAAATGGCTCCAGTTGAGCAAAAAGAGCAGGAATAGCAGAAGGGTTAGGGCCTCTGCAAATAATGTCACAGAACTCGTCAAAAGAGACCGACACCGAAGGGTGAAGAGCAGCTAGGGCCGGGAAAGCCTCGCCTCTGTCCGGGACGCCGAGGATGCTGGCGAGGTCACGAGCCGTCAGGCGAAAATGGCGTTCATTTACCATTGTCTCAATGGCGCCATTCTCCTGATCAGGGATCATATTGTAGTAGAAAAGACGTACGACGGCGGGGTAGACGGGCACTTGATGCCGAAGGAGAGAAGAAAGCCCGACATCGTCGAAGAGAGAACGATGGCCGGAGAAGAGGTTCCAGTTAATGGCGCGTCCTATGTAGACATTATGGTACACGAAGTGTTGAAACCAAGAATCGGCCGTCAAGGAGGAGGTGAAGACCCGCTGATCATATCCATGGGGGAGAGCCATCGGGGTGAAAGGATTCGAAGCGACGGAGGAGGAGCGGGGACGCTTGGGATTGGCCATGGAGGAAAGAAAAAAGTTGGAGGAGGAAGTTAAGGTTTGAGGTGTGGATGAGAGAAGGATAGAAAATGAAGAAGAAAAGAGGGTTTTTAAGGAGATGTTGGGAAGAAAAAGGGGGAACGGTTATAAGAGAAGTGGAGAGGTTTGTGGGTTGGAAATGAGGATAATGGAGAGAAAAGAGGAGTAATGGGGAAGATGAAGAGAGGGGAAGTTAATGTGATGGGAAGTTAGGATATGGGGAAGAGGAGAGGAATAATGAATATGGAAGTGATGGATGGGAAGGGTATTAATGAGGGAAAGATGGAATAAAGAGGGGAAAAAAGGAAAGGTAGTCCCGGATTATGAGTTGAAAAAGCTGTCCGCCGCGATCCGGCATACGGTCGGTATGCCGAAGTGTGCCGACGGTATGCCAATTTTTGACGCAGAACTTAATTCTGAATCAAAAATGGCATGCCGTCGGTATACCGCCGTATACCGTCGGTGTTCCGGCCAAGATGATTTATGAGTCGAAAGATAAAATGCCTAATTTTTGGCAAAGAAAAGTGAAGCGATCTTTGTTTGCCATGAAATATAAAAGAGCAGAACAATTATCAGAGGACTGGACTTTTACTTTACGTTACAAACTCGCTTGTACAAAGAAAGCCTAGGGACGAAAACCTAGGTATAGCAGACTAAGTACAATTGTTTATTTTAGATTCTAGGAGGTGATGATAGAGGCTCGGGAAGGCGACGGCAGCCCTGCCTTACTCCTTGGATGATCGGTATGCAGCCTTGGCTCCAAAAGATTGCTTGGCGTTGAAAAAATGCTCTCTTTGCTCTCTGGCTATTCTCTCCTTGTGCTCTGTGCTCTGATCTCGAACAGGGGGGTCTGTCTCTCTCTCTGTTGATTGATCTCTCTCTTATGGTCTGTCTGATTGTCCTCTCATATGATTGTGTGATTCTCCTCTTCTGCAAGGGAATGGCACCTTGCTATTTATAGGAATGGGAGGCAATCATTAGGGTTTGCAATGATTGCCTCCTTAAAATGGCGGCGGCCTGTTGTTTGGTCAATCTGGGCCATTAGTTTTGAGTGTGATGAATCTGGGCCATTAATGTATATTGCGCCAAATCCTATCAGCAATTAATGTTGATTGCAATAAATCTCTGTCATGATGATTTGCTGATGTTCGCAAATCTGAATGAATAAATTTAATTCATTCTCCCGCCATGTGTCCCAGATTATTGGGATTTGACCCAGTCTTTCATTGCAATAAATCTGGGAGATTGATTAGCTTTATGACACGTGTCCTACGAGCCACTGGAGGAAATCTGAGCCGCATGAATGTAGGCAGCCGCATAATAGACAACTCCTTCGTGAGCCGCATGGAGATAGTCCTTGTGAGCCGCATGGGGAAGCCTCTACATAGGGGGAGCCTCTGCTTGAGTCGCATACGACTGTTTCGACCTGAGCCACATAGGATAGCTTCGGCCTGAGCCTCATGGGGAGTCTCCGCTCGAGCCGCAAACGACTGTCCACGTGTCAAGGATGCGTTGGATTTTTTGGATCTCGGGGGATTTTGTCAGAGATTTCCTTCATTTTTTGAGGATTCTGCCGTTATGACAGAGTCATAATTGCATCTTTGTGTCAGGGCTGTCAGTTGTCAGAGTTGTCAGTCGTCAAGGTAATTAATACAGAGTTGTTTGCAGGCTACGTGGCACTTCTCTGAGCCGCATAGAAATTATCGAGCCGCATGAAAGTCATCAAACTCAAACTGTATGAGAGTCGTCGTGCTCGAACCGCATGAGAGTCTCCATACCCGAACCGCATGAGAGTCGCCATAACCGAGCCGCATGAGAGTCTTCATACTCGAGCCGCATGAACGTCGTCATTATCGAGCCGCATGAAGAGTCGTCACGACCGAGCCGCATGAGCGTCTCCATACTCGAGCCGCATGAGAGTCTACATACTCAAGACGAATGAAGAGTTGTCATGACCGGACCGCATGAAGAGTCGTAGCCGCATAGAGCTTATCCGAGCTGCATGAGGCTCCAGAAGACTTTCGGTCCGTATGAGTTTCTGAGCTGCATGAGGCTCCTTATGGCTGAGCTGCATGGGCTTTCATGTTGATTTTGGGCCGCCTAAGGCCCCCCTGCTGCTTTTGGGCCGCATGAAGCTTTTTGGATTTTGAGCCGCATGAGGCTCCATGTTGAATTCGAGCGGCATAGAGAATCTCCTTCTTTCCTTGCGCTTATGAAGGATCACATCTCGCAAGTCAAGGACGTCTCGGTCAACCTTTGTACTCATTTTGTGGACCCGGGTATCCCGAGCACACGAGCGCGTAGGTATCATGTTTACAACTTTCCATCAGAGGCCTGCTTTAACAGTTAGCGGGGCGCTCTGATGGTCAGAGGTTGGGACAGTTGACTGAGCTCGATGAGCCCGCGCTGCCCTAGACTTCTTCGACTTAGCACCTGAAGGTACGTAGTAGGAAGAGTCCAAGTTGGAAGGAGGGAAGAGAAGTTGGTGCCCTTTTCAAAGAAGAAATGGGGGCTCTATTTATAGAATGGAGTGAGCCCTTTCTTCTTCTCCTTTCCGACATAGGACTAAAAGCAATATTTTCTATGCTTCTACAAGACCCCCTTCAAAGTTTCCAAATTCCAAATTTGGAATACTTTGAATAAGAAACATGGAAAGCAGAGTTGTTTTGGTGTGGAGATCTTATGAGGCTTTCTTCAATGGAGCCTTCCTACTCAGAGGTGATGAGGACGAGGCAGGAGTGGCCTCCATGAAGGGTACACAGAACAACTCAGAGGTGCTATCAACTTGGAAGTTCTATGCATTGTGTGAAAGAGTGCTATGGAACAGCTGGGCTTCGAAAGCATATGATTGTGGAAAAAAAGGTACATGTACTAGAGGATCTAATAGATCATTTATGGTCAACAGAGGACATTTGTGGTCAACAGAGGACATTTGTGGGCCTATTATCCTTGGCGTACCCTGGCTTAGGATACGGATAATAGGATGAAAGGGAACCAACATACTTACTCAGAGGTAATGTGGACATGGAAAGTATGAGGGCTTTTTTCACCGCAGAATCTTCCTACTCAGAGGTAATGAGGACATGGCAGGAGTGGACTCTACGGAGGATATTTGTGGTTAACAGAGGACATTTGTGGACCTATTATCCTTGTCGTACTCCGGTCGTGGGTATAGATAATAGGTCGAAAGGGAATCGACATACTTACTCAGAGGTAATAAGGACATGGCAAGTATAAAGGTTTCTTCGACGGAGCCTTCCCACTCAGAGGTAATGAGGACATGGCAGGAGTGGGCTCAATAAAGAGGGGTACATAGAATGACTCAGAGAAATGAGGACATGGAAGTTCTATGTAGAGGGGTGATTTGTTTTTAGCGGAATTGAGATGACTCAGAGGTAACATTGACATGGTCATTTTAGAATTTTGTGGATCTGTTACCCTTTTTGTGCACTAGGAGTATGGGTAGTGGATCATAAGGAAGGATTTCTTTCAGGGAGAAATTTCAGAGGTATGATTATACATAACTCTTCCCCGAAAGAGTGACCGGGATGTAAGTTCAGGGGTACCAGCGGGTACATAACTTGACAATCCATGAATGTTGGATCAAAGTGTAAGTTTAGAGGTATCAGCGGATACAGACTTGATAATCTGGAATGTTTTTGTGGAAGGAGGACATGAGTTCAGCGGTACCAGAGGGTACATGACTCGATGATCTGGGAAAGGGAGAATGTGAGTTCAGTCGAACCAGCGGGCACTTGACTCCATAATCTGGGATATGAAGAACGTGAGTTCAGCGGTACAAGAGGGTACGTGACTCGAAAAGGTAAAAAAAGGAGGATGTGATTTCAGTGGTACCAGCGGGTACATGACTCGATAATCTGGGAAATGGAGAATGTGAGTTCAGCAGTACCAGCGGGTACGTGACTCGATAATCCGGAGTATTGCAAAAGTGAGTTCAACGGTTCCAGCGGGCACTTGACTCGATAATCTGGAGAGAATGTCGATTAGACATAATATTTCTTCAAGAACTTGCCGTTGACGGGCAACATGAGCAAGTCTCCGTTTTGCTTTGCGAGACGGTAAGCACCGTTGGAGAATACTGCCTCAATGATAAATGGGCCTTCACACTTTGGTTGGAACTTGCCGGTGGTCTTGTGAGTCATGACCATCGGCCTCCGGACTGCCAGGACGAGATCGCCCACTTGGAATGTTCTGATTTTAACCTTCTTGTTGAAGGCTCCAGAGATGCGTGCTTGGTATAGCTCGATTCGTTGCTGAGCTGAGAGGCACTTTTCATCCAAGGCCTCCAATTCTTGTAGTCGACGACGGTAGTTATCATCTGTCATTAATTGATATGTGAGGGCGAAGCAGAGTGAGGGTATTTGAGTCTCCAATGGGAGGACTGCCTCACTCCCGTACACCAGGGAAAATGGTGTATTCCCAGTGGTTGTTCGGACGGTAGTTCGGTACGCCCATAAGCATTCGCCAAGTTTCTCGTTCCAGTCGCGCTTGTTGGAGGATACGAACTTTTTGAGCAACTTGATAATTGTTTTATTGAATGCTTCTGCCAATCCATTTGCTGCTGGGTTGTATGGTGTCGAAGCAATATTTTGGATGCGGTGCTTGTCGCAGAACCGGTAGAAGGCATGGCTAGTGAACTGCGGACCATTATCGTGGATGATCCTTTGGGGCCGTCCAAAGCTGTAGATGACGTGATGCTTGAGGAAGCTAATCACGTTTGACGTCTTTACTTTCGCAAGTGGGACAACTTCCGCCCATTTGGAGAAATAATCTGTAATGGCGAGTATGAAACGGTGCGCTCGGGAAGAAGGTGGAGCGACTGGACCGATGATATCTATTCCCCACGCTTCAAACGGCCGGGATGCCACCGTCGGATGTAGAAACTCAGATGGATGATGGATGAAGTCTGCGTGGACTTGGCAGGCTTTGCATTTCCTGGCATAGTCTATCGCATCTTCTACCATTGTGGGCCAGTAGTAGCCCATTCGTCGAAGACGGTCTTGCAATTTTGGGCCAGGCTGATGGGCCCCACAAACACCGTCATGAGCTTCGCATATGGCTTCTTTGGCTACTGCATTTGACAGACACCGAAGTAATAATCCATCGTAGGATCGGCGATACAGCATTTTTGTCTCTGTATCGTAGAAGAATCTGAGAGAATGCCTTATGATGGAAGTGGCTTCCTTTGGATTCTCTAGGAGGATAACATAAATGACAAAGTTGATGAATGGCTGTCTCCAGTTTGGTACATCATCGACCGCCTGGGCGGAATAGATCGCCACGAATTGAACATTGTTCTTGGTACAGACCAGTTCGTGGCCTATCACGTCAACCGAATGATGAGTGTGGTTCGACACTGCTAAAGAAGCGGCAAGGCCTGCTAGGGCATCGGCTTCGATATTTTAGAGTCTGGGGACATGTTCGATGAAGAATCCCTCAAATGACGAGATAATGTTGATTGCTATTTGGTGATAAAATCATGTCTTCATGGCGGACTTCGTACGAACCTCGAATCTGATTGACGATTAACTGCGAATCATCGTATGCTTCAAGATATTCTATCTCCAGTTCTCTTGCAAGCTGGAGGCCAATGACCAAAGTGTTGTACTCGGCTACATTGTTAGAGCAGGGTTCCATGAGGAAGTAAACGCGACTGATCACCAGCCCGATAGGAGAAATCAATACCACCCCGACTCCAACGACGATGTTGCCCTTTGGTCCATTTCTCGAAGTGCCGTCGAAGAACATTCGCCATATATCATTATGAGAGGTTTCATGTGAGTCGGCGACCTCATCTGGGATTTCTTCGTATATCCTGGATGACTCCGAGCCTGGGTGGGCTGCTAAAACGTCTGCCAAAGCTTGACCTTTAACAGCCTTTTGTGGAACGAAGACCATGTGATAAGGGGACAGCAATATCGCCCATGTACTGAGGCAGGAGCTGAGTGCCCCTGGTTTAGTCATGAGGACCCTGAGAGGGTTGACTCGTGAGATCACATGTATGGTTTGTCCTGTGATGTAGTATCGCATCTTTTGAAGGGCGAACACCAAGGCGAGGCATTCCTTCTCCACAGCGGTGTATCCGTGTTCTAGCCCAATCATCATTCGGCTGAGGTAGTATATGGCTTGTTCATGGCCTGCATCGTTGTTTTGTGCCAGTAGAGCACCGAGAGAATGTTTCATTGCTCGTACATAGAGCAAGAATGGTCTTTTCGGAATCGGGGCTACCAGGACTGGAGGGTTCGTCAGATATTCTTTGATGCTGTCAAAGGCACACTGGCAATCTTTATCCTATACGAACGAGACGCGTTTCTTCATTAGGTGGGTGAAAGGCCGACACCGCCCGGAGAGGTTAGAAATAAACCTTCTGATGTAAGCTAGCCTCCCTTGGAGGCCTCTGAGTTCGCGGAGATTTTTCGGGGGACCCATCTCCATAATTGCCTTCGTCTTCTGTGGATCAACATGAATTTTCTGGGCAGTAATGATAAAACCTAGGAACTTTCCGCTGGAGACACCCAAGAAGGATTTTGTGGGGTTTATTTTTAAGTTGTGCGCTCGCATCAGGTCAAATATCATTCTTAGATCCTGTAGGTGATCTCCCTTATAGCGACTCTTGACGGCGATGTCATCAACATAGCACTCCATAGTCTTACGCAAGTGGTCTCTGAAGATGATACTCATGGCTCTTTGGTATGTGGCGCCAGCATTCTTTAAACCAAAAGGCATGACTGTGTAACAGTATATGCCAATCGGTGTCCGAAATGATGTATGCTTCTCGTCATCGAAAGACATCTTGATTTGGTTGTACCTCGAGAATCCGTCCATGAATGACATGCATTCGAAACTGTATGTGTTGTCAGTCATGATGTCTGTGATAGGGAGGGGGAATTCATCTTTGGGGCATGCCTCGTTCAAATTGCGGAAGTCGATGCAGATTCGAATCTTTCCATTCTCCTTGAGGATCGGTACTATGTTGGCTACCCAATCTGGATGTTGTTCCTCCCGAATGAAGCTGCTGGCTATCAGTTTGTTAACCTCGACTTCGATTGCATCCATGATGCCTGGATAGAAACGTCGTTGTTGTTGTTTGACCGGCTTTGCATCTGGTCGAATATTGAGCTTGTGAAGGGCAACTTCGGGATTTAGTCCTGGGATGTCTTGTAGCTCCAGGAGAACACATCAATATATTCTTTGACAAGTTCCAGTAGTAATTCTCGCTCTTCGTCTGTTAGGCTTTTACTGACAAAGATTGGTTTTGGAGAAGATTCGCTACCGATATCGACCTGCATAACCTCATCTTCGGTGGAAGGTTCACTCTGCTCGAAACGCTTTTTCTATTGTGCATGCAGCTGTTGGGCCCACAGCTCTAGCTCGAGGATTTCAGGGATGTCTTCGTCTTCTTCGTAAGCGTCGGCAAACGCCATATTGACTGACAGGACTTATCTGAATATGTCTCCGATGCTGGTATCCAAATCATAAGTTGGCGACCCAGTTGAATATGAATGCCAGTCGTATTCCTCATCTGTGCTTTTAGGGGTCATTGCGGACGTGACGTATCCTAACCCACATCCGGTCTTGCTGTAGTAGTCCCATGGTTTGCCAGCCGGGACTGGCAGCTACAAAGGTAATCGTCGACTAGTATCATAGTTCAAGCCTGGCATAGTCTCTAGATTGTATTCCTGTCTTTGCATGATATCTTTAGATTGAGAGCTGTACAGATAAAGAGGTAGTCTTCCGGCGTCTGATTCGGGATCGACCTTCCCTACGGTGAAGGGCTGTAGATCGTCTTTCCTGTCGAAGATGATTGGATGGTCTCCTTCCTCGATTATGCGGTAGGCATCTTCGACTGGAATAAGCTGGTTTGCGGTGTAAACATTTGTCACCTGTGTGTACAGGTGAGTGCCTATACCGTGTTCCATGGCATACATTGTACAGAGCTTATCAAGCTCGAGGTAATTCAAAGATAGCCCTTTATTAATGAAGTAAGGTATCTTTTCTAGCTGGATTACATCATCTGCGGAGGGAACATCAGTGTGGGCAGCCATATACTTGGCCAGCTCTGGTTCTTCTTCGGCCACCCCCTGTATAAACGAAGACTGAGAGGATGACTTGGGCAGCTTGATCATCAAGGGCTCTTTTGGTGGAGCCGAGCGTGGAGTTGTCGGCGAAATGGCGACCCCCAGTTTGGCACTTGATGCTGGGCGGGGAGTCACTGGCTCGCTAGAAGCCCCAGACTTTGCATCGGGGTGACGGTTATTCTTGGGAAGACGTATCGTCATTGGCCTGTCAGAGGGGTTGAGGTTTCCAGCTTGTGGTTGGCTGACTCTTGGCAGCCTGATTTTTAGTGGCTCCGTCATTGGTCTCGGCACTTGGCCGGATCTTGGCTACCGGATTATCATTTGTCCCCCTTGCGCCGAGAGACTGATCGCATCCTTGCGCAGAGCAACCGTAAGGGGTACAGATTTACCAGGTTTACGAGCTTGAAGATGGATCATCAGAGGTTCTTCTGATCCTGGGGCCGTTTCAGCTTGAGCTTGCACACCTTCATCCAGATGCTTCTTTGATTTTTTTGTACAAGCAGGAATCCGAGTAGTATGACTCGAGTCCTTTGAAGGGGTCGATGTCGGCAAATTATGTCCTCACAAAGCCGTGTTTGTCGACATACTTGAAACATTGGTGCAACGTGGAATGCACGATCATATAATCGTGTATCCAAGGGCGCCCCAAGAGGATGTTGTAGGAAGTGTCTGCATATATGACGTAGCAGGTCACTTCTGACTGGAGATCACCAATTTGGCACTTCAAACGAATCTTCCTAATTGGGTAGCTCCTGCCCGAATTGAAACCGCTGATGGTGGTGCTTGTTGGTGTCAGGCGATGCATCGGAATGCGAAGATGATGTAGCAGACCCTTCGGGATGATGCTTATGGAAGAGCCAAGATCAATACGCATCTGGTCCACCTTCACATCCCCAATGTATCCCGTGTAGTATAACGGGCGATCGTGTAGATTGGTCTTGATGAGTATGTCCTGTGGAGTGAAGACGATATTGGACATCACTCCTGTGCACACGCTGTATTGGAGATTTGCAGGTGGGTTCTCTCCTGTGAGATTGACCTACGCCAGATAGGCATCGGCATTTTGGAGTGCATCGCTCAAAGCTGCGCGGACATCCTTTAAGAGCCTCAGAAGTTCATATAAGGACAATTTGGCAGGTGTATTGGCCAACTGTGCCAAGATGTCGAAGTTGTAAGGCCTCTCCAGCCCCTAGGGTGTCTCTTTTCGGAGGGACTTATCGAAACGAGTCTCCTTCGACCTAGGCTTGTCGGCCGTCGGAGGCTGAGAAGGCTCTGGAGCATCAGTGGTAGTTGGCGAAAGATCTTCCGTCGGGTTCTCAGTCACAGGTTGGGATTATACCCCAGATCGGGTAACGACCGCCATGACTTCTTCCACTTCCGCCGAGATGGTACGGCAGGATTTGACTTTTCCACTTTTCTTCTTGAGAGGTGGCGTGGACTGAGTCACCTCATGTACTAAGTCCGGATGGACCCACATGACTTCCCCTCGTGATATGGTAAGGGGCACAAGACCAGCAGCCTGATCCCGAGGAGGTGGCAGGTTAGCAATCTCTATTGTCGCCAGAGGGATGGGTATCACACCGTCTTGAGTCTCTGTTGGAGGAAAGCTGTCGAACTGTACGGACACCATGTTGGCTGCCACGGTTACCTCTTCGAAATCGATGGCTAGAGCATTCGAATCGATGAGGTTTTGAATGTATCGTTTTAGTTGGTAGCAGTCATGTACAGCATGGTGGACGTAGCGGTGGTAATGGCAATACTTTGGGTTCTCTATATCTGCCGGCCGAGGTTCCCGTCTTGGTAGAGGGAGCTGAATTCTGTCTCCTTGGATGAGCATGTCCAAGATGGGCTTGACGTGGCCGTCTTCGAAGGAGTAGATGATTTACGGCCATTGTTTGTCTGCTGGTTGTGACTCAGGCTTCTGGGCTATATCGGCCACCATAGCCTGCTTGCCCCTGTTATCCCGATTGTTGGAGGGGCTACCCCCATTGTCGTTGTTGGTATTGGGACGCTTGCTTTTGTTTTTTCCCTTCGAAATGTGCAATCCTAGTTGGCGAGCCTTCTTCAACCGTTCTTCGGCACTAGTGGCACTAATGATGAACATCTTCCAGTCCTTGAATTGACTTTCGCCCATCCAGAGTCTGATTGTAGGGAGCAATCTCTTTTGGCAAATTTTAATCAAGGAGGAGTTCGGGTTACCAGACGGCAACTTCATCGCGGTTTGGCGGAACCGCTCAATATAGTTCCTCATCGGGTCCTTTTCCCCTTAGACGACGTCCATGAGAGTGGACATTGTGACGTTCTGTCCTACTTCGTAGAACCTCTCCAAGAACATGCGCTTGAAGCCGGCGAAGGAGTGGATGCAGTTGTCTGGCAGGTTGCGATACCAGTCGAAGGTGACTCCTTCCAGCGCCCGATGAATAATAGTGTAAGGATAGCATCATCATGGGACAGATGGTCGGTGGTGACCTCGAAGTAAGTAATGTACCGACTTGTTGAGGTCCTGCCATCATAGGGATTGATATTGAACGACTTATATCTTGGTGGGAAGGGGACATCCCTCCATGTAGGAGGGTATGGTTGCCGTATTCTGAGGTCTTGAGAGGTCTCTCGAGCGTGAAACATGGCTCGGAGCTCCTGGACCTCTCTTCTCGCTTCCCTGGCCTCGTCCACAGCAGTTTGAGCTATCGTTTCAGGAGGATTATTGCCCGGTTTCTGTGACGCTGAGTTTGAGTCCGCATTGACCGCGGAACCCGTACTTGTTTGGCCAGGCATCCCTCCTTGCAGAGTAGAAAGAGCCGCCTTGATCTCGTCTACGGACTTGACCAAGGCGTACAATATGGCCTCCAAAGTGTCGATGCATTGGCGATCACTGGAACCCCCTTGGTTGCTGTCCGTCATGAACACCGTCTTCACATGAAGAGTGGTGGAAGGGACGGTAGAAGACGTGCCCTCCGAGTCATACCCATGTACCGGGAAGTCATCGGGGTATGTGGTAATGTTCTCTTCTAGTTCGGATTCGGAGGGGACAGTACCCCCAGTCTCAGAGCTTGCTTCATCTTGAGAGTCATAGATGTCCTTGGGGACGTCAGCATTTGATGCATCTGATGGAAGAGTTGTTTTCTCGGGCTCGTCTCCTTGGGACATCGGATTGTTGTGGATATTTGGAGGAGTGTTACCCCCAGTCCCGGCGACCCCCAGTGATGTGGATGAAAAATCTCCCACTATAGCAGATTTCGTCTTTGAACGGGTGACTTGGAAAACTCCGATGGAGGACAACCGTTTAGACGATAGTTTCTTAGCTGTAGTGGTTGATATCATTGGGCTGGAGATGCTTGTCTTCTTTCCTCTCCCCTCGGCGGGGATTTTATGAGTAGAGTTGCAAGAGACAACAAGAGGCGCCTCATCCTCTGAGCTCGGATGATGTAGCCTTTGGAAGACGGACGACCGGTCTTCTTTTACTGTTGCGTTGTTGCAGCAGCAGTTGACGATCATCTGGGTGCAGTGATGTCCATGTGAGGACTCTTTGCACATCGAGACCCCTTCTCTTTTCTTGCGCTTGTGGAGGATAGCCTCACGCAGGTCAGAGGAACCACTTTGTCCATTTGCCGCCGGGGGCTGGACTCGAGTGGTTCTGTACAACTTTCCATCAGAGGCCCGCATAATGGTATGCGGAGCGCTCGGATGGTCAAAGGTCGGGACAGTCGGATGAGCTTGCCAAGCTCGCACTGCCTTTGACTTCTTTACTCTAGTGCGTGAAGGCACATAGTAGAAGGAGTCCAAGTGGTGCTGGAGAGAATCAAACATGTCCTCTTGGGAGCACAAGAGATTAGGACCATTGGAGAGGCGGTCGAAGACAGAGCCCCGTGGAGTAGACGTCGTGCGGCTGGCCTCAACAATCTTCATGCGGCTGTCAGTCGTAGCCGCATGGGTCTTCTACATGCGGCTAGAAACCCTGGCGGCATGAGTATTCTCCATGCGGCTGGAAACCCTGGCCGCATGAGTATTTTCCATGCGGCTGGAGATCCTGGCCGCATGAGTATTATGCATTTGGCTAGCAGTTTCAGCCGCATGGTTATCATTCATGCGGCTGCCAATCTTGGCCGCATGAGTTTTCGCTCTGCGGCTAGGACCCTTGTTCAGCTTCTTTCTGGAGCACATAGAATCGCTCTTTGCCCCTGCAAGTCGAGCATCGTAGTACTTTCCTCGGCCGAACTTGGGGACAACAGAGCCTTCTATAGTTTAAATTGGGGCCGTGCGAGAGTCGCCTTCGCCGTTTTGGGTAGCAGAGAGTACTCTATCAAGGGCCTAGGGAGGAGCAAATGATTTTGGCCTCCACTCTTTGCAAGCCTTCATTGTGCGGGTATGCTTTTGGACCGGGCCAGCGCTTCCCTCATAGAGCATTTCTTCGAACGCCTGTTGGTCGAAGCGGATGATCATCTTCTGTTGTGTGGAGCTAAGTTTAGCTGCATCCGATTGCGTCACCAACTCTTCAGCCGTGGAGAAGTTTGTCCCCAGCAGAGTCGCCATCGTGTTTGCCATAAAATATAGAAGAGCAGAACAATTATCGGAGGACTGGACTTTTACTTCACGTGACAAACTCGCTTGTACAAAGAAAGCCTAGGGACGAAAACCTAGGTACAGCAGACTAAGTACAATTGTTTATTTTAGATTCTGTGGGGTGACGATAGAGGCTCGGGAAGGCGACGACAGCCCTTCCTTACTCCTTGGACGATCGGTATGCAGCCTTGGCTCCAGAAGATTGCTTGACGTTGAAAAAAATGCTCTCTTTGCTCTCTGGCTATTCTCTCCTTGTGCTCGGTGCTCTGATCTCGAACAGGGGGGTCTCTCTCTCTCTCTGTTGATTGATCTCTCTATTGTGGTCTGTCTGATTGTCCTCTCGTATGATTGTGTGATTCTCCTCTTCTGTAAGGGAATGGCACCTTGCTATTTATAGGAATGGAAGGCAATCATTAGGGTTTGCAATGATTGCCTCCTTGAAATGGCGGTGGCCTGTTGTTTGATCAATCTTGGCCATTAGTTTTGAGTGTGATGAATCTGGGCCATTAATGTAGATTGCGCCAAATCCTATCAGCAATTAATGTTGATTGCAATAAATCTCTGTCATGATGATTTGCTGATGTCCGTAAATCTGAATGAATAAATTTAATTTATTCTCCCGCCACGTGTCCCAGATTATTGGGATTTGACCCAATCTTTGATTGCAATAAATCTGGGAGATTGATTGGCTTTATGACACGTGTCCTACGAGCCACTGGGGGAAATCTGAGCCGCATGAACGTAGGCAGCCGCATAATAGGCAACTCATTCGTGAGCCGCATGGAGATAGTCCTTGTGAGCCGCATGGAGAAGCCACTACATAGGGGGAGCCTCTGCTTGAGCCACATACGACTGTTTCGACCTGAGCCGTATAGGACAGCTTCGGCCTGAGCCGCATGGGGAGTCTCCGCTTGAGCCGCATACGACTGTCCACGCGTCAAGGCTGCGTGGGATTTTCTGGATCTCGGGGGATTTTGTCAGAGATTTCCTCCATTTTTTGAGGATTCTTCCATTATGACAGAGTCATAATTGCATCTTTGTGTCAGGGCTGTCAGTTGTCAGAGTTGTCAGCCGTCAATGTAATTAATGCAGAGTTGTTTGCAGGCTATGTGGCACTTCTCTGAGCCGCATGGAAATTATCGAGCCGTATGAAAGTCATCACACTCAAACCGCATGAGAGTCGTCGTGCTCGAACCGCATGAGAGTCTCCATACCCGAACCGCATGAGAGTCGCCATGACCGAGCCGCATGAGAGTCTTCATACTCGAGCAGCATGAGCGTCGTCATTACCGAGCCGCATGAAGTTTCGTCACGACCGAGCCGCATGAGCGTCTCCATACTCGAGCCGCATGAGAGTCTTCATACTCGAGCCGTATGAAGAGTCGTCACGACCGGACCGCATGAAGAGTCGTAGCCGCATAGAGCTTATCCGAGCCGCATGAGGCTCCAGAAGACATTCGGTCCGCATGAGTTTCTGAGCTGCATGAGGCTCCTTCTGGCTGAGCCGCATGGGCTTTCATGTTGATTTTGGGCCGCCTAAGGCCCCCCTGCTGCTTTTGGGCCACATGAAGCTTTCTGGATTTTGAGCCGCATGAGGCTCCATGTTGAATTCGAGCGGCATAGAAAATCTCCTTCTTTCCTTGCGCTTGTGAAGGATCACATCTCGCAAGTCAAGGACATCTCGGTCAACCTTTGTACTCATTTTGTGGGCCCGGGTATCCCGAGCACACGAGTGCGTAGGTATCATGTTTACAACTTTCCATCAGAGGCCCGCTTTAACAGTTAGCGGGGCGCTCTGATGGTCAGAGGTTGGGACAGCTGACTGAGCTCGATGAGCCCGCGCTGCCCTAGACTTCTTCGACTTAGCACCCGAAGGTGCGTAGTAGGAAGAGTCCAAGTTGGAAGGAGGGAAGAGAAGTTGGTTCCCTTTTCAAAGGAGAAAAGGGGGCTCTATTTATAGAATGGAGTGAGCCCTTTCTTCTTCTCCTTTCGGACGTGGGACTAAAAGAAATATTTTCCATGCTTCTACAATCTTCCGGGAGTGGTTTGGTGAAAATATCGGCTAGCTGATAAGTGGTGTCAATAAACTCAAGGCGGATATCCCCCTTTTGTTGATGGTCACGAAGAAAATGGTGTCTAATTTCAATGTACTTCGTGCGTGAGTGATAAATTGGGTTTTTCATGAGATTGATCGAGCTAGTGTTATCACATTTAATAGGGGTGCAAGTATGAGAAATGCCATAGTCTAACAGTATTTGTGATATCCAAAGAATTTGTGCACAACAGCAACCGGCCGCAATATATTCGGCCTCAGTGGTTGAAAGAGCAACAGAGTTTTGTTTCTTACTAAACCACGATACTAAGGATTTCCCAAGGAATTGACATGTGCCGCTAGTGCTTTTTCGGTCAATCTTGCATCCGGCAAAATCTGCATCCGAGAAGCCGTGAAGCTCAAAGGATGAAGATTTCGGATACCAAAGGCCCATGTTAACGGTGTCTTTAAGATAGCGAAAAATACGCTTGACGGCACATAAGTGCGATTCCTTTGGATTTGCTTGATATCGTGCACAAAGACATACACTAACATGATATCAGGACGGCTAGTAGTTAGGTAAAGTAAACTACCAATCATACATCGATACTTACGAATGTCAACCGATGTGCCATCTTCATCATTGTCAAGCTTAGTCGTTGTTGCCATAGGAGTCCTCATTGATTTAGCTCCTCTTGCATCGCTATCATCCAAAATTCATCAAGAAAAGCATCATTAATATTTTTAGGCTCTATTTGAGAGATAAAAGCCACGTTTGCACAAAGATCACAAGTGACGGATCTAGTGCTAACACTGGAGGAAGGATCCCCAATGATAAGTTCCTTAGGATGATTGGTGACAAATCTCCATTCTTTTGGGAGATCCTTTTGAGGAGGCTCGAGAGATGGAGACCCTTTTGGTTGAGGAGCCACAACTTCATTGATATATGAAGAAGGACGATCTCTAATAGAGGAGTTCTCCAACCCAAACGAGATGTCATCAATATCCTCGGAAGAGGAGAATATAGAAGAGTTAAGTTCATTAGAAGAGACATTGATTGACTCTTCGACAACAAGACTTCTTTTATTAAAAACACGAAAACCTTTACTATGAGTAGAGTATCCAAGGAATATTCCTTCATATGTTTTTTCTTCAAACTTGCCTAGGTTATCCTTGGTATTCAAAATAAAACAATTACAACCGAAAACTTTAAAATATTCAATAGAGGGAATTTTGTCAAACCAAAGCTCATAAGGAGTCTTCTTAGAAATAGGTCTAATCAAGACCCTATTTATAACATGACATACCGTATTAACCGCTTCCGCCCAAAAATATTGGAGGAGCTTATATTAGTTTAACATAACCCGGGCCATATCGCCAAGGGTTCTATTCTTTCTCTCCACAACACCATTTTATTGAGGAGTTCGTGGACAAGCAAAATCATGTCCAAAACCATTCTTTTCACAAAATCTTTTGAAATCGGTATTGTCAAATTCTCTTCCTTGATCACTTCTAATCTTGTTAATAGAAAAACCTTTCTCATTTTGAACACGTTTACAAAAAGCAATAAATTCACAAAAAGTATCACTTTTGCAAGCAAGAAAAATAACCCAAGTAAATTTCGAAAAATCATCAACCAAAACAAAAGCATAAAGCTTGCCTCCAAGGCTAGCAACTCTACTAGGACCAAAAAGATCCATATGAATAAGTTGAAGAGGTCTAGAGGTACTCACAGAGTTGATAGATTTGAAGGATGACTTTGTCAACTTACTCTTTTCGCATTCTTCACACACCATATCCTTTTTGAAAGGGATACTTGTGTCACAACCCGCACCCGCCGTGAGGGTACGAGTACGTAACAGCGCCCAGCCTACGTCGCAGTGTCGGCGGTTGAACGCTGTTCTAGGTCATGAACTATAACTAGCTAACATGTAATACTCTCCAAAAGGAGTCCAACACAGAGGTACAACTGAATCACAAACTAAAGTAGAATGTAGCACGAATGGAAATAGATAAGAACTCCCCAACTGAGGCACAACAGAAGAATACAACTCAACATCTACCAGCTCAATATCTCTAAGAATATACAACTCAGGAAATAAATACAACAACTATACATGAAAATATGATAGACTAAGCTATCTATACTAGGCAAGGTGCCATCCTCAGTAGCTGCCTGAACCTTCCCAGGGGTCCAGGTCGCGAGTGTCATCTAGGCAAGCTCCAAGGTAAGGGGTGCAGGGTTCCTCATCATCCTCTGTAAAATTTTCAACAGGTCCAGTCAGGACGGAAGCGAGCACAATACATCTCACGCAGATCATAACAGGTTAGAAAATATAAACGTGCAAGAGAGTACGATACATGAAACTGAAAGAAAATACATGATGTAAACAGGAAGAGAACTGTAATAGAAATATCTACTATATGTAGAGAGCTACCAGTGACTAGTGATTTAGAGTACAAAGTCGACATGTGAACGGCTTGATTTGTACATGGCTATACTAAAGAGGTGTACATGACTATTCTACTATGGAATTGTTCACATGACTATTTATACTCCTCCAAGCCCCCAATCAATACACAAGGATCCAGACAGGTTATGTTACGCACATGGTTTTCACATGAAGCCCATAGAGGGGTATACATGAAGTATTCACGAGGCTCAGAGAACTGAGTGCACATGAATTCCACACGAAAGCCCACGAAGGGTGCACATGAAGTATAGGTTATACATGAGATTCATGGGAAACACTACCGATCATGATAGCACATGAGAGTACACGAGCAAGCACGAACGAGCATGAAGCACAAGATAAACATGGATAACAAGAGAGCGAGGAATACACGATGTACATGAAACACATGGCACAATGTATCCGATGCTCCCGAGGGGGATAACATCTCAAGCAAGGATCCATATAGTATCAATCTGTGATAATGTCGTGACAGCATCAAATAAAGTAAACTAGAGCAGGAATATAATTCTAAGCAAGTTATGAAATGATCAGAGAATGTACTCGCCTGGTATCTGAATGTTTGAAGTAAATGTACTGTCCGTGATGAGGCACCTGACTCCTAGTTAGAGCAACACAAGTCAAGATGTATATAGAGGGTGATATATGAATGTTCAATGCATCTGCATGCTGTCTAGGTCAATCTAGACCAAGGTCAATTCTGGTCAACCTAAAGTCAAACCTAGTCAAATAGTCTAATCTAGGTTTAACCAAGCTATTCTAGGTTCACTAGGCTAATCTAAGCAATACCTTGTCAAGCCCACCTATACACACATGACCAGTGGCTATCTACACACTATCCCTAATATAATAACACATCACTAAATACCCCATATTCATAGCCTATCTCATACACATATACATTCCACACATATTACATTCATCTGATATATATATATATATATATATATATATATATATATATATATATATATATGAACTAAATAACACTACAACATGAATGTTAATATATATATACAAGAGAAGGTAACACAAGTGTTGTGGGGGTGTGTCTCATGAATGTCATAATATGTGCTAAGTGTGTGTGTCATGGGGTGTGTCCAAGTCATAAAAACAGGGCTAAAATGAAGAATATTGAACACATCATGTACTAATGCTCTTGACAATAAGGAAGCAATAAATTACAGTTTAATAGGACAGTTAAGAAGGGGAGTCATTTTAGTTTACAGAAATTAAGAAATCAGCTCAACTAACAGTATAGCTAAGGCAATTCTCAGGTTGTACTTCCTCCAACAGTTCAACCTAATGCCTATGTTAATACATATAAAGAACATATATACAATTTCAATAAAATCCCAAAAAATAGTAGAACAGTTTCCTCCCCCCTTGAAATCACAGGTTCATACAAAATCGAAACCAACCCAATTAACCAATCTCATCAAACAGTGAATGAAAGAAATAGAGGTATGGGAGTTTTCCTGTGTACTGGACTGTGTATTAACACAAGGTGGAAAATCAGTGATGTGCAAGGGAAAGGGAAATTAGTTCATGTAATGAGGAAAACTGAAATTGCTATCCCATGGACCTTAAACATACACCATGGTTAGGAAGAGTAATTTTTCAGGTTGAAAACTCATGCCACAGTGTATAGGGATGTATAGGAGTTGACAGTTAATTTCATTGAACCCATTCTCAGGTTAGGCTCAGTCAATTACAGTTAAGTGGGAAGAGCCAGTCTCAGGGAAATAAGAAACAAAACAGTGAAAGTAAATTCTGGAAACAGTGAGTGTTATATGTGAGCTAACAATTTAGTAGAAAAGGAACAAACAATGTATTCACAGATCAAACAGTCAACCAAAGACTCAGTTTTTATAAAAAGAAAGAGGACCAATTCTGTAGCAGTTAAGGAAACAAGGTAAGGAAGAAAACCAATTCATTACCTTCACCCAACAGTGCAATATTCCATGAATCTCAGGTTTGTATTCTCAAAACAAAATGTGAACTTCCCCTTAAACTCAGGTTTACATCTCATATGAAAATGAAAGCAACAGTCCAACACTCATGAATTCTCAGGAATTAGATGACAGAAATATTAAAGAGGGTATAGTGTACAGGGAATAGTTAGGATAGGGTGTGAGTAATGTGTCACAGGTATTCAAGTGCAAAAAGAATCAAACCAATTCCTAATCTATTTCTCAGATTAATATTGAACATTGAATTCAGTTAAAATGAAGAGGTTAACTAAACAGGAAATCAATTTCAGGAAAACTCTGTGTTCAGTCCATATTGAAGATCAAAATTAGTTCAAAATCCCCAACATGCCCAGGAACATTGGGGTCACAAATTCAGTTCAAACCACAAATCAATTCAAACAGTTAACTGATTTCAAAGCTCCATCAATATGTCAAAATCTCATTACCACATTCAAAAGCCAAAACGAACTAAGATACTTCACTTTCCTACATTAACAAACTTGTAGGAATAAATTTCAGTTGAAAACATCATCCCCAAAACAGGAAATTAAAGGTTTAGCAACTGGAATCAATGTATCAGTTAATTGAGACTTAAACAAAATGTCAATAACTCATTCACAAAACCAAAGGCAATTTCGAATGAACAATCTTAGCTAATTATGCATTACAAACATGTGGGAGATTAACAGGGGCTGAACATCAAATTAACAGGGAGTTTTAGTGAAGAATAAACTGGAAAAATAACATGTATCAGTGAAGTGACAATGTTCAACAGGAAATTCAAAATTTCGAAATCAAAATCATATCTAAATACCAAACAAAGGGTTGGTACCAAGTGTCACACATGTGAGGGTACTGTAGGGTGTCCTCGTGTCCAGGAATTGGACACGAATCGTGTCTAGAATACAACATGAACACAGAACCAAACAGTGCACTATTAAGTATCGTGCACGCGTGTACGCATGTCCCGTACGTGACACAGGCCACGTGGTGACACGTGGACTTGCATACACGTGCTCCAGGGGTAGAGCTACCCCTAGGACCGCCTGCACAGTGTCCACGGCACGTGTCGTGTCCGATACGAACGCGTATCAGTGAGCCGCTGTCGTGCGTGTGCACACAGTGCGTGACCCGTGCGCGTGCGATATCTCCGTTTGTAGTGAACCATATGCTCCCAAATTTTGGGAGCATAATGTCAGTGAGTGCCCCAACCACTCCACAAAATTTTGTGTCCCCACGTGTCCTACACTGTGAGTTATAGGACCCGAGATGCAGGACACAGCACGCTGTCCAGAACAGCAAGTTCGTGTCCCCGTGTGGACACGACACAGCACGAAAACATAGGTCAAGGACTCGAAATCAAACACTAAACCTAGCACTACAATTTCATTCAAACACATTTCAAAAATTCGAACGAAATGCCCTTTGTGGCATTTCGTCGAACACCTATACCTGTCACTGATACGTGTCCGATACGGACACGTACAGGACACGAAACTTGGGAAACCCTATACCCACAGAATCAGGACTCCTAGGGCTAGATGAATATGCAATTTAAACCTAGTTTTAATGGGTAGAATAGATTGTACCTATTGGTTGTTCTTCACACAAAAAGCCTCTTCTAGTGAGTTCTTCAAAGCCACCCTAAATCCCCAAATTGATGCAAATCTGAGATTTGACTCCACCATCAGCAAGAAACATTAATTAGATCATGATGGAAGAAGTTCCAATCAAAAAGGAGGCCTATTGATTAAACTAGAAGATAAATTAAGGGGACTCACCTATTTCCTTAAGAAATGAATGTCTATTAAAGAAAGAGGCACAAATCCCCATAGAGACATTATATAGGCAAGGGGGGTCTCTTGGCTGGTCATAATAGTTAGGGTTAGGGTTTTGGGATTAAATCCAAGGGCTCTTATCTCATCTAGTATATTCAATGGTCAAAAATCAAGGTCCCCCTTTAATCAAGTTGCAACCTAGTTTATTCTAACTAGTCATGACTAACCATGACTAACAAATTCTAACTTAGTCTAACCATGACTAACTAGGACTATCCTAGGTTAGGTCAATTCTAGGTTGGGGCTAATCACAATCACATGGCAATTAATTAAATATTATTAAATCACACCATCTAATATAATATACATTAAATTTCAAATAATTTTAATAAATTCAAATAAATTCAAGATAATCAAATTACCCTCAAGCTAAATGTACTAAACAAAATCTCTACCCACATGGTTAGGCTCTAGGGCCGACAATTACTACGGCTCACTAGCAGAACACCTAAAATCACAAGTCATGACTCAAGCAGTTTTTAAATTGTTTAAAAATTATAAAAATCACCAAAAATCATATCATTAAACTAATTACCATAATTAAATAATTTAAATACAAAATTTTAAAATTACCCTCATTTCAAAAACTGGGTGTTACAATCCTACCCACCTTATAAAAAATTTTGTCCTCGAAATTTAAGATGGTAGCAGTCCTTCTAGGTCAAACACCCCACAATCAAAGTCTCACTCATACCGTCAGATAATCATATGCGTCTGTCCAAAATCATGGTACTCAGAATCTTCGTCGTACTAGTGAGCAAGGCTACGATAATCACAGAGTCCTCGACTAAGGCACATACCTCTAGAATCATGGTATTTAAAATTTTCGCATTGCCGTATGCTTGACAGCGAAAATCTTAAATTCCCACACCCGAGAAATACATCCTAAATCTGACTATATGTCCTCACTATGCCAGCTAAACACGACCATCGAAAATTCTAGATTCCATAACCAAGGTGACCTAGCCCATATGATTAATCTCAGAAGGAATCAAACATAATTACAATAACAACAGGATAAAATTAATCAACTAACAAGGAACGGAAGGAATCGAAATTTCAAGGCAGTATAAGAGGCAATTGCGGAAAGAAAATTGAATAGATCGGAACCTGCAGCAAAATCTCTACTGGCCTGAGCATCCTCAACTATCCTGGCGAAAGCTCGCCCTTGCTGGCCTCCTCTGGCCTGCTGCTGATGCTGCATATACCTCTGCTGCTGAGTCGGTAAGGGTAATCCCGTCTGCCGGCCTACCGGAGCCCTAGCTTCTGCTCCCTGAACTGTCTGTCCTGATGACTCGGGACACTCTCTCAGACGATGATCGAATCTTCTGCAAAGCAAACATCTGCCCAACCTCTTCCGACATTCGCCCCAACCATGCCCTGGTCTCTTACAAAAGGGACAAATAATAACTAGCTGCTGCTCCGAGGCCTGCTGCTGAATCTGTTGCTGCTGTGTCTGCTGAAAGGGTACACGGTCCTGAAACTGCCGCTGTTGAAGGTAGACCCTCGGCTGCTGGTACTGCTGCTGAAACTGCAGAGGTAGCATCTGCTGCGGATACTGCTGCTAACTCTGCAATTGGGGCACCTGCTGCTGAATCTGTAGGTGGGGCCTCTTGGCTGGGCCCGCACTACCACTGGCTCCCTGAGTATCTAGCCTCCGCTTCTCCTTCAGTCCAAGATCGTCCTCCGTTGTCATGGCTCCTACTAGAATCTGCTCGAAAGTGGCATCGCGATCACTCTTGGTATATGACTTGATTTCCCTGATCAAACCCCTGCGGAACTTCCTCGCCTTCCCGACCTCGGTAAGATCCTCGATGAATCTGCTCAAACGGCTGAACTCTCCAGCATACTCCTCAACGGTCTGGTTCCCCTGAACCAAACTCTCGAACTGTGCCTCCAGAGCACGGAGAGCTGTATCAGGAAAGAATTTCTCCTTGAATAATTTCTTGAATGCTGCCCAAGTCTGACCGGCTGTACCAACCCTCGGGTCTGTCTGGTACCAAGTACGGGCCAAGTCCTGCATCTGACTGGTGGCTGCCTCGATCTGCAATCCTGCTGGTATCTGTGCTAATCTGAATATCTTCTCAATGTGCTCTATCCAATCGTCCGCGTATATAATGCCCTCTGTACCCCTGAAATCTCGGGGTCCCATCTACTTGAAGGTTTGGATGTCTGGAGTCCTCGGCTGATAAGGCTGCATCTGACCTCCCTGTGGCTGAGCAGCCATCAGCTCTACTGTCATCCTGACCAACTGGTGAGTATCCTGCATGCTCTGTCGGATATCGGCAGACTGGCTCTGCTGCATCTGTCGCTGAGACTCCAAGAACTGCTGAAAAAGGGCAAACATCTGAGCCGCATCCACTGTCCCTGAAGGTAACTGCTACTGGTACAGATCTGGGATGACGGGAGAAGACCTCCGGACAGGTGGAGGTGCACTCCCAAAAGTTGCAGAAACTCCTAGATGAGCAGAAATAGGAGGTACTGTGGTCCCAGCATCCACAATCGGGTGAGGGGTGGTAGACCTCTCACCAGCGTCTGCTGAGCCAGAGCGATGCGATCGTGTCTCAATCACCATCCTGGAGACAGATCAACAAGGAATCAATACTGAGATAGAAATGATAATTCAAGGGAGGACAGTTATTCAAGGAAGTATCAGGAATTAGATAGTAGGAATTTTAGTTAGAGTTTTTCCTAATGTGATTGAGTACCTCGAAAATAACTCCTAATCCTACTGCAGGCTGTAGTGGTACTCTAGTTCGAACACCACTACACAAACTCGACCTGAATGGGCCACCACTAAAAATATATCACGACCCGCACCCGCCGTGAGGGTACGAGTACGTAACAATGCCCAGCTTACGCCGCAGTGTCGACGGTAGAACGCTGTTCTAGGTCATGAACTATAACTAGCTAACATGTAATACTCTCCAAAAGGAGTCCAACACAGAGGTACAACTGAATCACAAACTAAAGTAGAATGTAGCACGAATGGAAATAGATAAGAACTCCCCAACTGAGGCACAACAGAAGAATACAACTCAACATCTACCAGCTCAATATCTCTAAGAATACACAACTCAGGAAATAAAGACAACAACTATACATGAAAATAGGATAGACTAAGCTATCTATACTAGGCAAGGTGCCATCCTCAGTAGCTGCCTGAACCTCCCCAGGGGTCCAGGTCGTGAGTGTCATCTAGGCAAGCTCCAAGGTAAGGGGTGCAGGGTTCCTCATCATCCTCTGTAAAATTTTCAACAGGTCCAGTCAGGACGGAAGCGAGCACAATACATCTCACGCAGATCATAACAGGTTAGAAAATATAAACGTGCAAGAGAGTACGATACATGAAACTGAAAGGAAATACATGATGTAAACAGGAAGAGAACTGTAATAGAAATATCTACTATAAGTAGAGAGCTACCAGTGACTAGTGATTTAGAGTACAAAGTCGACATGTGAACGGCTTGATTTGCACATGGCTATACTAAAGAGGTGTACATGGCTATTCTACTATGGAATTGTTCACATGACTATTTATACTCCCCCAAGCCCCCAATCAATACACAAGGATCCAGACAGGTTATGTTACGCACATGGTTTTCACATGAAGCCCATAGAGGGGTATACATGAAGTATTCACGCGGCTCAGAGAACTGAGTGCACATGAATTCCACACGAAAGCCCACGAAGGGTGCACATGAAGTATAGGTTATACATGAGATTCATGGAAAACACGACCGATCATGATAGCACATGAGAGTACACGAGCAAGCACGAACGAGCATGAAGCACATGATAAACATCGATAACAAGAGAGCGAGGAATACACGATGTACATGAAACACATGGCACAATGTATCCGATGCTCCCGAGGGGGATAACATCTCAAGCAAGGATCCATATAGTATCAATCCGTGATAATGTCGTGACAGCATCAAATAAAGTAAACTAGAGCAGGAATATAATTCTAAGCAAGTTATGAAATGATCAGAGAATGTACTCGCCTGGTATCTGAATGTCTAAAGTAAATGTACTGTCCGAGATGACGCACCTGACTCCTAGTTAGAGCAACACAAGTCAAGATGTATATAGAGGGTGATATATGAATGTTCAATGCATCTGCATGCTGTCTAGGTCAATCTAGACCAAGGTCAATTTTGGTCAACCTAAAGTCAAACCTAGTCAAATAGTCTAATCTAGGTTTAACCATGCTATTCTAGGTTCACTAGGCTAATCTAAGCAATACCTTGTCAAGCCCACCTATTCACACATGACCAATGGCTATCTACACACTATCCCTAATATAATAACACATCACTAAATACCCCATATTCATAGCCTATCTCATACATATATACATTCCACACATATTACATTTATCTAATATATATATATATATATATATATGAACTAAATAACACTACAACATGAATGTTAATATATATATATACAAGAGAAGGTAACACAAGTGTTGTGGGGGTGTGTCTCATGAATGTCATAATATGTGCTAAGTGTGTGTGTCATGGGGAGTGTCCAAGTCATAAAAACAGGGCTAAAATGAAGAATATTGAACACATCATGTACTAATGCTCTTGACAATAAGGAAGCAATGAATTTACAGTTTAAAAGGACAGTTAAGAAGGGGAGTCATTTTAGTTTACAGAAATTAAGAAATCAGCTCAACTAACAGTATAGCTAAGGCAATTCTCAGGTTGTACTTCCTCCAACAGTTCAACCTAATGCCTATGTTAATACATATAAAGAACATATATACAATTTCAATGAAATCCCAAAAAACAGTAGAACAGTTTCCCCCCCTTGAAATCACAGGTTCATACAAAATCGAAACCAACCCAATTAACCAATCTCATCAAACAGTGAATGAAAGAAATAGAGGTGTGGGAGTTTTCCTGTGTACTGGACTGTGTATTAACACAAGGGGGAAAATCAGTGATGTGCAAGGGAAAGGAAAATTAGTTCATGTAATGAGAAAAACTGAAATTGCTATCCCATGGACCTTAAACATACACCATGGTTAGGAAGAGTAATTTTTCAGGTTGAAAACTCATGCCACAGTGTATAGGGATGTATAGGAGTTGAAAGTTAATTTCATTGAACCCATTCTCATGTTAGGCTCAGTCAATTACAGTTAAGTGGGAAGAGCCAGTCTCAGGGAAATAAGAAACAAAACAGTGAAAGTAAATTCTGGAAACAATGAGTGTTATATGTGAGCTAACAATTCAGTAGAAAGGGAACAAACAATGTATTCACAGATCAAACAGTCAACCAAAGACTCAATTTTTATAAAAAAAAGAGAACCAATTCTGTAGCAGTTAAGAAAACAAGGTAAGGAAGAAAACCAATTCATTACCTTCACCCGACAGTGCAATATTCCATGAATCTCAGGTTTGTATTCTCAAAACAAAATGTGAACTTCCCCTTAAACTCAGGTTTACATCTCATATGAAAATGAAATCAACAGTCCAACACTCATGAATTCTCAGGAGTTAGATGACAGAAATATTAAAGAGGGTATAGTGTACAGGGAATAGTTAGGATAGGGTGTGAGTAATGTGTCACAGGTATTCAAGTGCAAAAAGAATCAAACCAATTCCTAATCTATTTCTCAGATTAATATTGAACATTGAATTCAGTCAAATGAAGAGGTTAACTAAACAGGAAATCAATTTCAGGAAAACTCTGTGTTCAGTCCATATTGAAGATCAAAATCAGTTCAAAATCCCCAACAATGCCCAGGAACATTGGGGTCACAAATTCAGTTCTAACCACAAATCAATTCAAACAGTTAACTGATTTCAAAGCTCCATCAATATGTCAAAATCTCATTCCCACATTCAAAAGCCAAAACGAACTAAGATACTTCACTTTCCTACATTAACAAACTTGTAGGAATAAATTTCAGTTGAAAACATCATCCCCAAAACAGGAAATTAAAGGTTTAGCAACTGGAATCAATGTATCAGTTAATTGAGACTTAAACAAAATGTCAATAACTCATTCACAAAACCAAAGGCAATTTTGAATGAATAATCTTAGCTAATTATGCATTACAAACATGTGGGAGATTAACAAGGGCTGAACATCAAATTAACAGGGAGTTTTAGTGAAGAATAAACTGGAAAAATAACATGCATCAGTGATGTGACAGTGTTCAACAAGAAATTTGAAATTTCGAAATCAAAATCATATCTAAATACCAAACAAAGGGTTGGTACCAAGTGTCACACATGTGAGGGTACTGTAGGGTGTCCTCGTGTCCAGGAATTGGACACGAATCGTGTCTAGAATACAACATGAACACAGAACCAAACAGTGCACTATTAAGCATCGTGCACGCGTACACGCATGTCCCGCGCGTGACACAGGCCACGTGGTGACACGTAGCCTTGCATACATGTGCGCCAGGGGTACAGCTACCCCTAGGACCACCTGCACAGTGTCCACGACATGTGTCGTATCCGATACGAACGCGTATCAGTGAGCCGCTGTCGTGCGTATGCACACAGTGCGTGACCCGTGCGCGTGCGATATCTCCGTGTGTAGTGAACCATATGCTCCCAAATTTTGGGAGCATAGTGTCAGTGAGTGCCCCAACCACTCCCCAAAATTTTGTGTCCCCACGTGTCCTACACAGTGAGTTATAGGACCCGAGATGCAGGACACAACACGCTGTCCAGAATAGCAAGTTCGTGTCCCCGTGTGGACACGACACAGCACGAAAACATAGGTCAAGGACACGAAATCAAACACTAAACCTAGCACTACAATTTCATTCAAACATATTTCAAAAATTCAAACGAAATGCCCTTTGTGTCATTTCGTCGAACACCTATACCTGTCACTGATACGTGTCCGATACGGACACGTACAGGACACGAAACTTGGGAAACCCTATACCCACAGAATCAGGACACCTAGGGCTAGATGAATATGCAATTTAAACCTAGTTTTAATGGGTAGAATAGATTGTACCTATTGGTTGTTCTTCACACAAAAAGCCTCTTCTAGTGAGTTCTTCAAAGCCACCCTAAATCCCCAAATTGATGCAAATCTGAGATTTGACTCCACCATCAGCAAGAAACATTAATTAGATCATGATGGAAGAAGTTCCAATCAAAAAGGAGGCCTATTGATTAAACTAGAAGAAAAATTAAGGGGACTCACCTATTTCCTTAAGAAATGAATGGCTATTAAAGAAAGAGGCACAAATCCCCATAGAGACATTATATAGGCAAGGGGGGTCTCTTGGCTGGTCATAATAGTTAGGGTTAGGGTTTTGGGATTAAATCCAAGGGCTCTTATCTCATCTAGTATATTCAATGGTCAAAAATCAAGGTCCCCCCTTTAATCAAGTTGCAACCTAGTTTATTCTAACTAGTCATGACTAACCATGACCAACAAATTCTAACTTAGTCTAACCATGACTAACTAGGACTAACCTAGGTTAGGTCAATTCTAGGTTGGGGCTAATCACAATCACATGGCAATTAATTAAATAATATTAAATCACACCATCTAATATAATATACATTAAATTTCAAATAATTTTAACAAATTCAAATAAATTCAAGATAATCAAATTACCCTCAAGCTAAATGTACTAATCAAAATCCCTGTCCACATGGTTAGGCTCTAGGGCAGACAGTCACTACGGCTCACTAGCAAAACACCTAAAATCATAAGTCATGACTCAAGCAGTTTTTAAATTGTTTAAAAATTATAAAAATCACCAAAAATCATATTATTAAACTAATTACCATAATTAAATAATTTAAATACAAAATTTTAAAATTACCCTCATTTCAAAAACTGGGTGTTACAACTTGGGAGTCCTCTTACGAGCTTCTTGGTAGCAAGAAGAGAGATGGTGTCCATGTTGGCGTATCCGAGACTCATGTGCCAAAGCCAACTCTCATTATTCCTATCAACTAAGCACCTGTTATTGTTAGTGTCTTCGACTTGATATAAAACATAGATATTATTTTCTCTAATGCCTTCATAAATAATAGATCCATTTGAACTATCGGTAATGAAACATTTGAGCTTAACAAACTTGATATCATAACCATTATCGGTAAGATGGCTAATACTAAGAAGATTGCGTTTAAGATTAGTAACAAGACACACATTCTTAATACAAAGATAAGGACGGGAACCTATATTACCATTTTCTATAATGTGACCTTTAAGATTGTTACCAAAGGAGACGTGTCCTTCCTTCTTCATCGATAGCGTTGTAAATAATGAAGCATCCCCAGTCATGTGCCGTGAACAACCGCTATCGAGAATCCACTTGCTTCTAGCATAAGAAGGACTCTTCACCTACAACATAAGTTGAAGATGAATATTTTGGTACCCATGATTGTATGGGTCCTTGAGTGTTAGTCTTAGCAACCCACTTAAAAACTTTTTTATCAACAAGTTTCCTTGTATGACAATAATTGGTCGTATGTCCAAGCAAGCCACAGTAGTTACAAATCATAGAGGATTTAGAAGAAGATGTGTGAGTATCATGCATATGTGAATCTCTAGTACGAGGAGTTCTAACATTAGTGATATGATGATGATAATAAAAAGCATGATGTGAAGTGTTATTCTTTACAAAAGGTCCTTTCCTTGTGTTAGAAAAGGATTTGTGTGTAGTGTTCATGTAAGAAGTATGCCTAGCATTGTGATGAGTGTGGAGCTGTCTTGGAATATGCATGTGAGTAGTGTTCTTATTACCTAGTTTCTTACTCTGTACAAGAAGATCAATATACTTAATAGAAGTATCATATTCTCTCCTATTAGCATCTTGAACCTTATGCATAGCAAATTCATAAGCTCTTCTCATGGATTGAATCTCATCATCCTTTTTCTTGATAGTGACAAGTGATTCTTGATACTTGAGTCGCAAAGACTCTATCTCATCCGTGTCAGAAGCAGGAGATTTTCCCTTTATATCAATAATGATGCTTGAGAGTCTTTCTACTTCAAGTTGAAGAGCATCAACCTCTTTTAGAGATTTCTTGTTTTATTCCTAACACCTTTGTGCTCTTCATGCGATTCAAGGATAGCTTTCTCCAAGTCATCATAAGTAAGAGTATTTAAGAAGAGATCATCAAGTACCTCATCGGTTGCCATGAGACAAATGTTGGCATTGTGTTTGCACTCTTTGTCGTTGTCAGAGTCGCTTGTGTCACTCTCACACCAAATACTTGTGTTGGCAAATTTTTTAGAGGACGAGCTTCTTTTGCTAGGCTTCTCGTACTTGCTTGAGTCTTTTCTTATCATCGAACATTTCCTCTTGATGTGTCCGGTTCTTCTGCATTGATAACACGCCGGATCTTCCTCATTGTCCCGTCTTAAGCGGTTGGCTTTGTTGAATTTAAAGAACTTTCGAAAGCGCTTAGCTGTGAGAGCTATTTCTTTATCATCGTTCGACTCATTGTCGTCAGAGCTATCCTTGGAGTAGGACTTTGTAACTTTGAGAGCAAGATACTTCTCCTTCTCCTTGGCCTTTTCCTTTTCCTTCTCCTGTATGGAGGATTCCTCTTGATCCTTCATATCGAGTTCATGAGTCATTAGCTTACCCATGAGGGTCTCAAGGTTCATGACTATCAGGTCGTTCCCCTCAATGATTGCGTTAGCTTTAGGACTCCATACTTTTGTCAATCCTCTAAGATTTTTTCTGACCTTTTCATGAGCATAATATTCCTTACCAAGAGAAGAGAAAGGATTAATAATATCACCAAAACGAGTAAACATGCAAGTAATAGATTCATCATGCTTCATCTTAATGGACTCATATTCTTGCATGAGTCTACTAATCTTGGATTCCTTCACTTGTGAAGTACCCTCGTGTGTGACTTCAAGTAACTTTCAAATCTCATTGGAAGTCTTGTAAGTAGAATTTCTATTGAATTCACTACTATCGAGAGCACAATAAAGAGTGTTCATAGCCTTGGCATCTCGACTAGCAAGCTTCTTGGTGTTTTCAGTAAGTGTGTCCCTAACGGTGTCAGAAGCAATATCCTTAATAACTCTGGAAGGAGTAGGAAGACCATTTATCACACAATCCCATAAATCAAAATCTATGGATTTTAGATAAATGATCATCCTAATCTTCCAGTAGTTATAGTTGGTTCCATCAAATAGGGGAGGCCTATTTGTGGTGTGTCCCTCATTGTGGAAGGTGTTGATACTAGGGTTAGTGGCCATAGATCACTCAAAGGGTGTAAATCCAAATCAAGAGAACAAAGCTCTGATACCAATTGTAAAACCCTAGAGGGGGGTGAATAGGGAAATAAAAAATAACTAGAGCACAAGAAGCAATATATAGCAAATAAAAAGGAAAGAGTAAGAAGATCAAACACAAGATGTATCCTGGTATCCTCGCTTGAGACAATCCACTCCCGGAACTCTCTCCGGCTTAAATCCAATATTTAATCAAATAGTACACACGAGTTTGGATCTGAAGAACTTGCCAACTTCAACACGAGTTTGGATCCGAAGACTCGCCAACTTCAACACACGAGTTTTCTTACAAAGGTTCGCCAACTTCAAACAAATGAGAAGAGAACTTGTTGATCTTCTAACACGTGAAGATCAAAAATTACAACTCTTAAATACTCTAGCACTTTAGAAGTGGATGACAATTAAAAGCTTGGTAGAGTATTAATAGTGGAGCTCTTGGTTGTTTGAAAAATTTATGGCAAGAGTTGGTGAAAGCTTCAAGAGAGAAAAGGCTTTCATTTATAGAAAAATCAAGAGTTGGTGGCAATTAATGCTCTGGATACAGCCAGACCGGCATACCGTCGGTATGCAGCGGCATACCATCGGTATACTGGTCAAATAGTAACGGTCATATTAATATCCCTTGAGAGCATTAAATATTGCCATTAATGCTAGTCAGAGCAATTCAAAAATCAAATATTTGTTACCCGGTATACCGCATACCGTCGGTATACCGACGTTTTATCATAGAACGTTTTTAGGCAAACAAAATGGTATATCGCCGGTATGTCGTAGCGTACCATCGGTATGTCGACGTTTTGTTACAACGTTTTGTGGTCCATAAAACGGTACACTGTCGGTATGTCGGAGCATACCGTCGGTATGCCGACAATATTTCTCAAAAAGTTTGTGGACGATGAAAATGGTATGCCGTCGGTATGCCGGAGCATACCGTCGGTATGTCGACAATTTTCACAGAAACTTTGTGGACAATGAAAACGGTATACCGCCGGTATGCCGGAGTATACCGTCGGTATGCCACTCTGTAAGATATTGATTTTTGACTTATGCTTTTAGTTTGTCATCTAACCTTAAGTGTACACAGATATACCTAGACCTTGTACAGACTCGAAAACTATAAGCCGTATAGGAAGCCATCTATGCAAGGAGCGTCGGTATCTGCTTCAGTCTTCAATGCAATGGATGGTAGCACTTAAAAGGATAGACTTTATGTAGTAGAGCTTTTGAGAAGATATGAATCTGAAGACATAGAAAACTAAACTACGAAGATGCTGTTAATATATCAAAATAAAATGTGCCAACAGATTTGTCACACTCACTTTTCAATTTCAAGGGTATTTTAGTAATTGTGATTTATTTGAATTTTTATGATTATATTTGAATTTTTATCTATTTATTAATTGAATTGATTGCAGTGTGATTTGATTGGTTGTAGACTGGTGACTGGTAGTTTGACCTTAGTCAACCTCACTAGAAGCCTAATAATGTAATTAAAATTCACATTTTATTTTTGAAGAATTATTTAGATTTATATCTCTATTTTTAGAGTGGTTTAAATGATTTCAGTCATTTTAGCCATTTTTGACCTTTATGTGATTTCCTGAATATGTTGACTCTTGTTTGTGCTAGCAACTGGTTTAACCTTAGTGGACTTGTATAGGGGCCTAACCATGCATTAGAATTCTTATTTTCATTTTTAGAATTTATTTTGTGCATTAGATTATTTTTAAGGCTTTTATTTATTTATTTAGCCTTTTTGCATGTAGGCCTTTGAGCTTTTTGACTTGGGCCCATTTCTAATTGAGTAGGAGATGGCCCAAGTGAAACCCTAACCCCTAGACACCCCCTTGGCCGCCTAACACATCAGCACTCCTTCCTCTTTTTATTATTTGTGAAAATTGTGAGCCTCCACAAAGAAACCCTAAAAGGTCTATCTCTCCAAAACACCTTTTTCCTTCATCCAGAGTCTGTTTCTTCCTAAACGAAATCCATTGTGCTCATCGAGGAGAGGAGGATCTACTGGAGCATTTATGGAGTGCAGAAGGAGGTTTTTGCTGGAGAGAAATCGGCCGATACGACAACCGAGGAGCCCCAATCATTGAGTTTTGACACTCAATAGGTAAAACCCTAACCTACCATTGCAAATCTGGTTTTTCTTCATTTTTGCATCCATATAGGTGCCCTAGCCTTGCCCACAAAATTTGGTGGAATTTCGACTCCGTTTGATGGAGGTATCGAGCCCGTGTCGGTCCCTTACGGCACGTGTTCGATGAAATGCCGCTTAAGATAGAAAGTTGTTGTTTTTCATTTTTGACTTCATGGATGTTTATATAATATGATTTTGATAAACTTTCATGAATATGGATTTGGGTTTGGCATCGTTTCAGCGGCGTTTCGGGCGACGGACGCACATGTACGGATCCCGTGCACGAGGCCATTCGTGCCCTGCTGTCCGCGTGTGATTACGTGATGCACAGAGCGTATTTTTGCATAAAAATATTTGAGCACGTGGGAGCGACCTCTACCCTCATGTTCGTAAAATTTCACGACTTTACGTTGAGCGAGCGCGGAGATATCGCGCCTGCACCGCTCAGCCACTGTGCATTCAGCCTGTCATTTTTGTCGTGGCGATGGACTTCGTGTGCGCACACGACACAACGAAGACCCATTACAGGACTCGAAACATGTTTACCTAGACCTAGACGACCCGTAGGATGAACCCCAAGTCGCGGTGTGGCCCGACGAGGGAGCAGCGAGGCCGGCACCACGCGCACGAGGGCGTGCGGGCTGGCGCGCGCGCAGCAGGCCGCGCGGGTGTGGGGGCTGCGTGCGCCATTTTGGTGTAGCATATCACCATGTCATCATGTCCTAGACCAACCCAGGATCCGCCCAGCTATATGCACAAGCACGTGGCATTTTGTTGCGTATGCGGCGCTCAAACGAGCGAGAACGCACGAGTACCACGCGGTATCGAAAAATTCTGATATGCGTTCTGTGGACATGACACGGACACGTTTTCGAACCCGATAGTATAGGAATGCATCACGTGGGTCGAGGCCAACTGTATGCCAAGTTTTATGGGTTAGTTTGGTATATTTTGGATTTTGGATCGTTGTGTGAATTGGGTTGCTTTCTTTAGTTTTCGATTTTTGAATTAATATGATATTCTTATTTTTTAACTTCTTAGCTTCTAAAATCTGAGTTTACAGGACTTATATTATATTTCGGATTCGTGGGCACCAACCTTTGGCTTTGTTTCATAATTTTTTGTAACGCCCCAGTCACAAAATACTTAGGACTAGGTACGTATCCATGCCAACTGTATACATACAAAGTCTACTCCAATATATGGAAACTCTTATGTATACATAAGCTGTAAAATGCAGTAAAACCATAATAACTAAATCTCATCCACAACAATAAAGAATAATATTATAATCAACTCAAGAATTTTTTTATTTATACAGGTAGTTGGGCAGAGACAAATCCACTACCAACCAATTTAAATGAAAGAAGATATACAAGGAAATGATCGATAAAATGGCAAGATGAACCAAGAGCAATCATCCTCGAAGAAATGGAGAAGATCATGGCCTTGGCTAGAACACCTGCAAAAAGTCACAAAGCACACACCTGGAGAGATAACCAGGTCCTCAGAGAGACGTAACAAGATACATAAAGAACATGCCATATAATCTGTGATATACAATAGAGAGTAAAAGGGGATGCATGCAATAGGGTACCTACAATTCTAGTGAAAATGCAGTTAAGAAAAGACCTTCAACGCATGGGTATCTGGCTCAGTAGCAGTAACTCAGGTATGGTCCGATCAGGATACCAGGGACCCCAAAGCATAACATTCCTCGAATGTCAGAGGCCAGCAGTATCAGTAATAGGAAAGTGCATAAAGGACCCATACGTTAAGGAAACTGTTCTCCCCACCCAATGTCTAGTAGGGTCACATCCATGACTCATGAACCTCTAGTAACCGCCAAGTCTTCTAGCATATAATTCTATTGACAGTTACTCATATCCGTCGCACGCTCCATACGTATCGGTGGCCAGCCGACTACGCGGATACGTGTCCTACATGTGACTCACATCACGTGGCAAGCAAGTGTCAAGGCTGTAAGAGATATACCAATACCTCAATATCAAAGGGTGGTCACTAGACTAAGTCAATGCAAGAGAAATAAATAAAACGAGAAAAAATGACCGATAGAGTCGCTTGCACCCAAGTGTGACTTGGACGCACAGTTTTATAATATCAAGAAATAAGAAGTACTAAAATAACAACTAAAAATAAAAATATATTAATCACAGAGTACGGTGGCAAGGTATCTTGCCTGATTCTGTGCTGTAAATATGAAACACCGCTCTCGCGTCCACGCCTCTGGAACTCGACGCTCCTAGATAATTAATTAACTAAATTAAGTCACTACTTATGAAACTTACGATACGACTTAATTAGTCAAATTAATGTGTTAAAATTAGGTTCAATATCTTGTGGAACCATTTAGATCCATACTATCACACACAGTTTCTACGAGACATCGAAACACAATTTTAGGATTTCTAACTTTTAATTAGTCGGTTATGCCCCTACTTCAATAACATACTTAAAAATCATATAAAAATCATAAAATAATATTTAAACTAATTTTCTACATATTTATCTCTGAAATTCTAGAATTAATATTTCTAAAGACATTTATGACTAGTTGATTAATAAGTCAGCTAGTCTACCCGAAACTCGCCCGGAACATAGTTAATGACTCAAAATTGCTAAAATAATGAAAAATATATTTTAAATAGCAATAAAATAATTTATTTCATAGAATAATATCATAGGTACAAGGATTGAGTTATACTACAAGTTTGGGACAATCTACGTCAGCCGGTTACCCGAAATTAGCTAGTTTTGACCTACAATTTTTTCGACCAGATTTGAGTTGCTAAAATTATGGAAAAATACTTAAAAATCCTAATTTATGTATATGAATATACATAGAATTCAGTATTGAAAATATCAACCAATAACTTATAGTTCTTTAACAATGGGGTTAATTTTGATCCTACCGACACATGAATATTATGCCTATATTTTATGAAATCTTTATGGATGATTATACCTAACAAAAGCCATTAAAATATGATTTATATAGAATTAATAACATATTTTCTGTAGGAATTTAGTAAAGGTTTTAGAAGAAAAGATTAGGGTTCTTACCAAAGATCCTTGCTAGAAAGGGTGATGATGACTTCTCTTCACCAAAGCTCCAATCTTTTTCGCTATCCTCGCTTGCTAATCCTCTCTTGGTGAGTATGGGAGAGTTGATAATGGCGATAGAGGACTGGATGGGGGAGATGGAGTTTTTAGGGTTTGTTTGAGGGGTTTCGGGGATGTATGGTGGAGGAGATGAGTTTTTGTGAAGGATGGAGAGGTGTGCAATGGAGGAGATGATGTATGGAGGCTATGGAGAGTTTGTTGCTTCCGAAATTATGGAGAGAGAGAGGGATTTTGGTCGGCCAAATGTGAGGGAGAGACAGATTTGGATTTGGTTAAGATTTGGGATAAGTTGGTATATTTAAATGTATCCTTAAATAAATTTTAAGCAATCTAGGATTTAAATCCTATTTAATTTGATGCATTCGGCCATGGGAGAGTTGCTTGGCTGAAATTATCATGGTGGGGGTCCCCTTGGCATGATTTGGTTGTTTGGTGAGTTGGCAAGTTGATTGGATTGAGGATTTAAAAAGGGGTTTCCTAATATAGAACTATTTAATTCTATCTACGTAATTAAACAAGAAAATATGCATTAAATTACAAATAAATGTAATCATTAATATTTATTAATGTCCAACATGCCTACATAGGGTTGGATTTGGCTTGGAAGAGGTTTGGAAAGATTTTGTGCAACCGGGTCTCCTAAAAAGTCATAAAGGCTTTCTTAACTAATTAATTAAATAAAAATATAACTTGTGCCATAATTTGAATGATTAATATGCAAGAGATTACAATATGACCATGGTATTCCTAATATGGCTAGCATACTAGTTAAAGCATCCGACTATGCTTGGCATGCCATACTTTCTAGTCGTCTTGTATATTCAAACTCAACTATGGCTATAGTCCTTTTATATAATATAAATAAGATAAAAATAAATTAGAATTAAATAAAATCCAAAAATAATTTAAATATTCCTTTAGATTATAAGGGGTTTTATATTCTACCCAACTTATGACAATTTTGTCCTCGAAATTAAAAATAATCATAATATCAAGAATTGCGAGATTTTGTACGGAGGGAGAGTAGGTACATCAAATCTTAGCTTCATTTTTGAAAGGATGGAGGGGTGGTTGTCATAGGAATCCCAATTGACCTCATATTCTACAAGATGGGGTATACTTCCTTCCAAACTCTACCCAACTTATAGGAGTTAGCTAGCCGTAAAGATCGTCGTCATTACATAACTTTGAGGAGGACAATTTCTAGGGAGGGGCACGAGAATAATGGATACTTCTGACCGCAGTCTTGGATTCTAAGTGAGCCTCGATAACACCATGACATTTTTGGTCAATAAAAACTATACAAAAGTTACTACAATCAAACATTATCACTCTAGGGGTCATGCTTCTGACAAGCTGGTAGTGACCTCTTGTTTGAATATAGTAAGGTGTGTCGGTTCAGAAGGATTCGTTCTACGTCTAACATGGGAAACTAAGAAGTGAGGTTGAAAACTTAGAGAAGAAGAATTTATGGCCAAGTGATGAGAAACGATGATAATTAAAGAACCCAGGCTATAGAATATGATTAGGCAAGTGTTTTGAAAACTCTAAGTCATAACGACTAATATATGTGGGCTGATGTTTGGTGTTGGGTAGGAGGCATACGCTTGCTTGTTGGAAGGCATACGTCATAGGTATGCTACGTCTTGCATAGATCTTGAGTATTTTGTTTAGTTAAGGAAATTGGTCGATATTTGCATAGGAAAAATCGATAGATCGAATTTGGGTCTCTATGGTATGTTTTGAGGAAACAATGTGTCATACGTGGTATAATTTAAGTGGAGCACTGGAAAGTTTGTTTGCGTGGGATATGTATGTCATGTAAGTAGCATAACTAGTCTAGTTCGTGAGTGTGAACTTTGTCGAAAGGAAAAGGCTAGCATTGTGCTTCAATTATCAAATTCACGGTCGAAGGTATCACATGATACGAATATGGGTCGACGTTATAAACCATTGAATTATTAGTCTAATTGGAACCAATCATTTCCAACCACTTATTAATTCTAAAATCTTATGTTCCTTAGAGAGAGTTGCGATCTATTTGCCTCAAAAAAATTTACTATTGATTTAAACAAAAATGATTCTATGATTGACTTGAAGAATTTAGGTTGCAATCTATTACCGTAGTTATCTAAACGCACAAGCAAAGGGTTTCATAAATTCTATACAGACGGAAGAACAGTCACGATTGCAATCCTATTCTGAGATTAGAGTATAATAAGTTCAATGTTCTTCCCAACTTATAGAAGTTGGTTAATCGGGAAAAGCACAGTAATAGGGCTTCTAAGAAGGTCAAATTTCAAGGAGGTATAGGAAGTATGAGGTGTTTCCAATGATAGTCACATACTCTATAGGAAGTCTAGGTATTATCTATTTAATGTGGCCCATATATTAACTATGTTTGTTCAAGACTATATGAGAGGTCTTGGTCAAGTACATCCGTAAGCTAGTTGGTACCGAGAGATGCATAACATAGGCTACGAAGAGATGCAATTACGAAATCTATGGAAAGAGAATTAGTGAGCCGAGAGGTGGGGCCTACATAATAGGAGTGAGGGACTATTCATCAAGTTTGGTTTTATAGTCCCAATATGACGATAGGCTATGATAGGTTTAACTGAGTCTCAATAGGTTCCCTAATTGGGCTTCAATCTTTGATTGCATGAACTTTAGATTTTAATCTATAGTAGCTGGACAAAATTTTGTGAAATTTTAAACCATCCCTATTAGGTTAGGGTAATGTAGAATAGGTTCAAATTCAAGTGGTTAGGCAAATTTTCCGTCGGGTTGGTAGAATAGGTTCTGTAAGTCGTGAGATGCGTCTTCCATGGCTTTTGTGTTTAAGTAGCACACAAGGCCTCTATTGAGTGGCACACTAGTGGCATGTGCGTAGAGGGCTTCGAGTAGATCACAACAATATATTGGGCCAAAAGATTTGAGTCAAGATTGTATCTCTAACTGCAGTCCGAAAGTACATCGGTGTTATGGTAAGGGTTATCGCTAGTCCCTTTTGACCTGAAAGTCGTATCATAATAATAGTCCAAGGAGATGTGTTTGTGTGGGACATAATATGTCTACTTGAAGGTGGACTCGTTTAAGTTTTGCATATAAATCTTGTTGGAAGGTAACATCTAATATTACACTTCAAATATCAAAGTCACGGTAAGGGACACCAAAAGATCTAAAAAGAAAGTGGGAGTTCATGAGTCACTAATTTACCATCCTAGTGAGAGCCAATTTACCTCAATCAGTCGGTGATCTCCAAATTCCTAAAAGTGAGAATGGCTTACAATCTATTCACTCTAGAGACTAGGACATGGTTTTAGGGATAATGAGGTTAGGAATATTTGAGTTGTGACATCGTACCTTGACCTTTGGTAATAATAAGTAACGATGTGATCGATTACATGATAGGGTAGTTGTGAATTAGTTTCGAGGATTATACCCCAAGTCCTAATAAATAGAAATAATGGCGTATAATGGTACCTGAGTCGATAAGATGGAATGATCCGCTTGTCCATGGTATAAGAGAGTCTATCGGTGGAATAACAAACCCTAAAGCACGTCATGAGAAAGATTCTTAACTACTAAGTCGTGAAATTTTATTTGTGTCAAACCTGCCAGACTATAGTCACAAGCGTTCTAGAGGTATTAAATGTAGTTCTCATGCATCACTTGTTGATTACTAATACAACATAATGATGGGGCGTCATGCTACGGATTTTGGCTAAGCTGCTGAATGTGTTGTTCTAATATTATGTCACTTCTTTGATAATAAAATTTTTGTACCTAGAGTAACATCTGCTGAATCTATAATCTTGGAATGTGTGTCTACCATGGTCCTTGCAATACTTGTCCTTGTTTTGGTCTATTCTTCTCTGTCTAAACTGTGGGAGCTTAGTCAAGGAAGGTTTGAGTTAAGGCATACGGGTTGCTAGTTATGCCAAGAATCAAGATGAATATTTGGAAACTCATAATAAATGATTCCTAGAGATTAGATGGTCTCATAGGTTTGTGGTTTACCCAAAGATAAGATCTTACTCATCTTTCAAGCTCAAATGACTAGAAGGTCACGATATTACTATTAGGGTCGAGGGAAGGACGAGCAACTTTAGGCAAGGTTATAGTTATATGGCTTGGCCGATGATTGCTATACTTGTGCATATAACTACCATGGTCATAGGGATACTCTGTATTTATCTATCAATTACAAGCGTTCGTCTTTCCAATCAGTTAAAGACAAAAGCAATATAGAGTTCAAGAAAGATGTCATTGAATACAATTACGTAATTCAAAAGCGAATGTGTAATTCAAGAGAAATTGTCAATGCAGTCGCGGATGAGATCCTAGATACCTCTATATCTCAATCTACGTGGGATAATCATATGAAGAGCAAACCAAGTGCACTATGGTTGATCAGACCATAATACAATGATTCTAATTACACAATATATAACACCCTATTTTCTGAAATTAGGGTATTTTTGAAAATTTATTATTTTTATTATTTATTAATGGTGTTTTAGTCATGATATGATTTTTGGTGATTTTTAGTTATATTAAAACTATTTTATAAGTCATGACTTATGACTTTGTGATTTTGGTTAGTATAACTTAGTGTAAACCCTAGTTTTCTCTAACCTAGAAGTTACCATGATCATATGAGCTTAGCCATAGGCTTAGAACATCAAATTAGGGCTTTTTAGCCTAAAGGGTATTTTGGTAATTTTTTAGGATTTATTTGGAATTATTTGAATTTATGTGTTTTTATTATTATTTAATTATTGATTAGTGTTATGTTAGTCCCTAAGCTAGTTTAGCCTAATCTAGGGGTTAGTCACTAACCTAGAAGACTAAGTGTAGATATTTACTTTATGTGTAAATATCTAGGTTGATAAATATCTAGATATTTTACTTTCTAGGATATTTTAGAAACCTAGAATATCTAACCCCTAGTCAAAGCCTTAGAGACTAAGTTTTGCAAGGTGGAAGGGGACCCTATAGCCTACCCCTACCCCCCCATGGCAGCCAAGAACACCCCCCCTCCATATGTGTACACCCTTCACAAGAAAGGCTTCATTTTCAATACATTGGAGTTTAGGTTTTCCCTCAACTTCACACCTCCATAACTTGACCATTTCTCCACCAAATTGAGCCTAGTTTCTTGCATTGGACTCCCCTACACTAGAGGGTACTTGTTAGGGCCTGCTATCAAGGAATTTTGAAGCTTTTGGCATCACCAAGTGGAAGGAATCACACCCCCTCTCTTTGTTTTTCCATTGGAAATACACCAATAGGTAAATGCTCTTAGACTTAGCTAAAACTCTGATTTTTCTTCATGTATGCATGCATCTAGGTACTAGGGTGCTGTGGGTAAAATTTGGTGAAGGTTAGGATCGATTTGGTGTCCGTATCGGACACGTATCCATGCCCTAAAAACAGTGTTTGTGTAAATGCCAAAAAGACATTGTTTTTGTGTTTTTGTAAAACAAATTATATTTTTGGGTAGCCCTAGACATGTAGGACACGAAACCCTAGGACTGAGCACGAAATCGTATCGTATTCGTGTCCAAAATGGACACGAACACGCTGTTTATAGACTGTGCACTGTGACACTGAACCCGACTGTTTGACACTTCCTGTCGTGTCCACACGAGTCGTGGACACGATACAGGAACCTAGACACAAACCTAACCTCCCCACCAGTCCACTGACACGAGCACGAGGCCCTACGAGCCACGTGTGGAGCACACGAACCCTCGACACGCGTGTACGAGGCTGTGCAGCCTCCCCTGCTACTCGACACTTAGCACGGACACTGTAGGACACGAGGACACGGGAAATTTGACACAGAGGAGGGGGCAACCTCTGTCATGCCCCCCCTCGAGTTTGAGACACGTTGGTGTCGTGTTGAGAGAGCACGGACACGTGTACTGGTCGTGCACTGACAGTGCACTGCACTGTACAGCCGTGAAAACGGCTCTGACACGGGTCTCGTGTCCCATGTACACGAGTCGTGGACACGTGTTAGGGTGACACATGTGTAGAGGAACCTAGGGCGAACCCCAGGACACGAGCACGAGATGTGTCGTGTCCTGTGTCGCGTACACGAGACGCGTGCATCACTGCACGACGCGGTCTAAAACCACGTATTTCCCTCTCTGATACGCGTGTCGTGTCCCCTCTACACGACACGTGGACACAGTGCAGGGTGCTGGACACGTGCACGAACCCTAGACTCACCTACTGACACGATCACGAGATGTGTATCGCTTTGTGTCGTGTCCTAGACTCGTCTACATGTGTGCACGAAGTGTAGTGTCTGTTAGTGTATGTGTTTTACCCGATTGGGTTTAGGAGTTGGTGGACACGCCGTGTCGTGTCATGGCCATGTGTCAGGCTAGTAGGAACCTAGAGGAACCTAGGGGCTACCATTACCAACCACGTATCGGACACCTTGGGTCATTTTTGACACGGGATCGGATTTACCTATTTGCACTGCACAGTAGCCTATTTCCAGTTTCTGTAAAATTTCCAGTTTTGTAAAAAATGAATTTTGATTGTATTTTAATGATGATTTTGCATATAATGATGTGTTATTAGTTAGTGAATATGTTATATATGTGTTAGTGTATGTGTGGGTCAATTTTGGGCTCGATTGGGTTAGTTTTCATGTGTTTTTACACATGTGTAGAGGGGGGGGCTGTTAGTGTTAATTGTGTGTGTGTGTTCCTGTGTGTGTGTATTGTGTGTGTGGGTTGGGATTCCTGTCTCAGGAATCTGAGACAACCCCCCCTGTCTACTGTCTCACTCTCTCTCATATAGTCTCTCTCTCTCTACCTATATATGTATATATATTATGTTATGGTATATATATATATGTTATAGTATATATATATATATATATATATATATATATATATGTGGGGTATATGGGTATTTATATATAGTGGCTATATATATAGGTTTTACATTATATATATATATATATATATATATATATATATATATATATATATATATATATATATATATATAGGTTAACCTAGAACTAGTTGACCTAGGTTACTAGCCTATGGGCTATAGAGTTAGCCTATGGCCCATGACCCATGAGTCTAGACTTGACCTTAGGCCTATTGGGCCTAGTTTGACTACAAGTTGACCATGGTTGACCAAAGTCAACTATAGGTCAAACCTTAACCAAATTGACCTAGAAATAGTTTGGATGGATTCTAAATGACTTGATGACCTAAGTTTGACTAAACCCTAGACTATTGACTAGTTGGTTTAAACTTTGACCTATATAAGGGTATTATTTATGACTTGGTTATATAGATAGCCCTATGTAGAGTGAAGATATGTATGGGGTTAAGTAGGATACTTAGAGTTGAGTCATGATTGAGTTAGACTATGGTTTAGCTTGATTATAAGATTAAGTTTGGTGTTGTACTATTTATATTTATATGTGATGTACTTGTATAGGGAGTTGGTTATACCTTAGCTTTGTAGAATGGTATCTTAGGTATCCTAAGACAGGTTAGCCTATGGTTAGTTAAGTAACCTTATAGAGTTTGACTTAAATAGTTGACCCCTGGCCTAATTACCTTATTGACTAGTCTTTGTTTGACTTAATTACCTGACTGACTAGTCTTTGTTTGACCAATACCTTAGTTGGTCTAAGTTTGACCTAGACTTGACCCAGATTGATCATGTTGACTAGTATTGACTAGTTTGATTAGAGTGTTGACCAGGAGTTGACTTTAACCTAGATTTGACTAACCTTGACTTGTTTGACCTGGTTTGACTCTATTTGACTTAGTTTGATTTCCTGTGACCTAATATGATTTGATTTGACTTAGTTTGACTGTAGAGTTGACCAAGTTTGACTTTGACCTAGATTGGCTTAGAATTCATATAGATTGTATTGCAGATTTCACTTACCTTCATTTTGGACATGTCATAACTGTATTACTCTATTCTAGGACATTGTGACCCTGGTACAGACATCTGATATTACACTACTCTTTTCAGAGTGTCAGGCGAGTACATTCTCTGATAGTTCTTTCATTACTTGTCATTTACTGTATTTCAGTTCTAGATAGCTATATATGATTCTCTGTACAAACACGATTAGTATTGCTGGATCCATTACATGCAACACTCATTTATTTATGTCTGGCCTCTATATCTGGAATCACTACTGGCATCACCTACTGGAATCACCCTACTGGAATCATTTCTGGAATCATTTCTGGAATCATTTCTGGAATCATTGGCTGGACTCATACTGGTTGTAGTGTTGGATTATTGATTCACTTGTGGGCGGGGAAATACTTGAGTAGACATGTGAACATACCTAAAATCTGGAACCACCTCCCTTGGAACTATTCTGGAATGATAGCCATCCCACACTTGGCCGAGTGAGCGATGTGCCTGATTACCCCTAGCCGTTTACATGTTGATCTCAGTATTTTAAAACACACTGTTAGAGTATAGTCTGGACTTACCCTGGAATCATGGATCACTACTGGACTCATCTTGTACTGGAATCATCTAGTATTGGATTATATGGACTGGACTCACACTGGGATTACCTTTATTACTGTCTGGACTTATACCATGTTATTCTAGTTCAGCTAGTTTACTACAGTCTTCTTTGCCATGATTTCTTCTCTTGTTAGTTACTTACTTTCCTTGTACCCTCACTGTTTCTCTACATCATTATCTGTATAAAACTGCCATGCTCATCTGTATAACTGTCTAAAAACTGTTTTATAGTCTTTGTCATTTACTTGGGATTTCTAGATGAGATGTGCTCGTTCCTGTCCTGATTGGACCTGTTGAAAATATTACAGATGATACTCCTGACGACACATGCCCTACTTACCATGGACCTGGCGAGGGATTAGCTACCTTTGGTTCCGACTCTCAGGAGTGATTCAGGAGATTAGCTAGTAGACTTACTTAGCTTTCATGTTTTGAGCTTGTTGTATTAAACTTGAGATATTGAGTTGTATTAGAGTTTTGTTTGAGATCATGTTGTTATTATTTTAGTAGTTTAAATTTCTGTTGTTGTTAGTTGGTATCTAGATTTCTGTGTTATCTTATCGTGCTTAGATTATGATTGAGTATATCATATCATTTACTTGTCTTCCTCTCGGAGTTGAGATCTTGGCAAGTACATTATATACACTGCATGAGATTTGTTAGCAACCTAGGACAGCGTTCTACCGCCGACACTGCGGCATAGGCTGGACGTACCCACTTCTCGTGCCCCTACACAGGGTGCGGGTCGTGACACGTTTTAGTGGTGGCCCATGCAGGTCGAGAGTCGCATTTGTGCAATTTTGTAGTAGCACGACGACTTAGTTGTACTGCTACGAGCCTGCGATAGAATATAGGAATTAAGATATTAGGATGAGAGTATACTCAATCACTGTTAGGATTTCATGAGAGATTCCGGGACGACCCTTGAGAATCTTATTTTGAACTTCGATATTGAAAACCCTTTTCCTCTTGTTTTAATTCACCCTCACTCCTTGATGTTTAAGGGATCTTGGACTATTTAACCTTATTCATCATTACCTCTCTTATATTTTGACCTTCTTTACTGCTAATTTAGCCTTAGTTTTGCAAGCTTATATTTTATCGAGCTTGATCACGACATATTTTATTGGGGGCTAGTACCCACTAACATATTGTCTAATCAGGGCCGGTGCATGATGGTCTGATCAACCTATTGCAGTTTGGTTCGCTTTCATATATTATTCTACATGGATGGAGCCACTTGCAGGTTCTGTTCTTTCAAATCCATTCCCATCTTGTTGTGTGATTCCATTAGTACCTGTCAGGATATGCTTGTGATATGCTAGATAGCATAGTTACCCTTTTTAAGACTGTAGAATCATGACCAGTAGGTCTATGATTGCATGTTATCTTTTGACTTGATTGACTGGGGGTGTGACCTAGGAGGAGTACGACCATCTTAAATTTCGAGGACGAAATTCTTCTAAGGTGGGTAGACTTGTAACACCCTATTTTCTAAAATTGGGGTATTTTTGAAAATTTATTATTTTTATTATTTATTAATGGTGTTTTAGTCATGATATGATTTTTGGTGATTTTTAGTTATATTAAAACTATTTCATAAGTCATGACTTATGACTTTGTGATTTTGGTTAGTATAACTTAGTGTAAACCCTAGTTTTCTCTAACCTAGAAGTTATCATGATCATATGAGCTTAGCCATAGGCTTAGAACATCAAATTAGGGCTTTTTTAGCCTAAAGGGTATTTTGGTAATTTTCTAGGATTTATTTGGAATTATTTGAATTTATGTGTTTTTATTATTATTTAATTATTGATTAGTGTTATGTTAGTCCCTAAGCTAGTTTAGCCTAATCTAGAGGTTAGTCACTAACCTAGAAGACTAAGTGTAGATATTTACTTTATGTGTAAATATCTAGGTTGATAAATATCTAGATATTTAACTTTCTAGGATATTTTAGAAACCTAGAATATCTAACCCCTAGTCAAAGCCTTAGAGACTAAGTTTTGCAAGGTGGAAGGGGACCCTATAGCCTACCCCTACCCCCCTATGGCAGCCAAGAACACCCCCCCTCCATATGTGTACACCCTTCACAAGAAAGGCTTCATTTTCAATACATTGGAGTTTAGGTTTTCCCTCAGCTTCACACCTCCATAACTTGACCATTTCTCCACCAAATTGAGCCTAGTTTCTTGCATTGGACTCCGCAATACTAGAGGGTACTTGTTAGGGCCTGCTATCAAGGAATTTTGAAGCTTTTGGCATCACCAAGTGGAAGGAATCACACCCCCTCTCTTTGTTTTTCCATTGGAAATACACCAATAGGTAAATGCTCTTAGACTTAGCCAAAACTCTGATTTTTTTTCATGTATGCATGCATCTAGGTACTAGGGTGCTGTGGGTAAAATTTGGTGAAGGTTAGGATCGATTTGGTGTCCGTATCGGACACGTATCGATGCCCTAAAAACAGTGTTTGTGTAAATGCCACAAAGACTTTGTTTTTGTGTTTTTGTAAAACAAATTATATTTTTGGGTAGCCCTAGACATGTAGGACACGAAACCCTAGGACTGAGCACGAAATTGTATCGTGTCCGTGTCTAAAATGGACACGAACACGCTGTTTACAGACTGTGCATTGTGACACTGAACCCGACTGTTTGACACTTCCTGTCGTGTCCACACGAGTCGTGGACACGATACAGGAACCTAGACATAAACCTAACCTCCCCACCAGTCCACTGACACGAGCACGAGGCCCTACGTGCCACGTGTGGAGCACACGAACCCTCGACACGCGTGCACGAGGCTGTGCAGCCTCCCCTGCTACTCGACACTTAGCACGGACACTGTAGGACACGAGGACACGAGAAATTTGACACAGAGGAGGGGGCAACCTCTGTCATGCCCCCCCCTCGAGTTTGAAACACGTTGGTGTCGTGTCGAGAGAGCACGGACACGTGCACTGGTCGTGCACTGACAGTGCACTGCACTGACAGTGCACTGCACTGTACAGCCGTGAAAACGGCTCTGACACGGGTCTCGTGTCCCATGTACACGAGTCGTGGACACGTGTCAGGGTGACACATGTGTAGAGGAACCTAGGGCGAACCCCAGGACACGAGCACGAGATGTGTCGTGTCCTGTGTCGCGTATACGAGACGCGTGCATCACTGCACGACGCGGTCTGAAACCACGTATTTCCCTCTCTGATACGCGTGTCGTGTCCCCTCTACACGACACGTGGACACAGTGCAGGGTGCTGGACACGTGCACGAACCCTAGACTCACCTACTGACACGATCACGAGATGTGTATCGCTTTGTGTCGTGTCCTAGACTCGTCTACATGTGTGCACGACGTGTAGTGTCTGTTAGTGTATGTGTTTTACCCGATTGGGTTTAGGAGTTGGTGGACACGCCGTGTCGTGTCATGGCCATGGGTCAGGCTAGTAGGAACCTAGAGGAACCTAGGGGCTACCATTACCAACCACGTATCGGACACCTTGGGTCGTTTTTGACACGGGATCGGATTTACCTATTTGCACTGCACAGTAGCCTATTTCCAGTTTCTGTAAAATTTCCAGTTTTGTAAAAAATAAATTTTTATTGTATTTTAATGATGATTTTGCATATAATGATGTGTTATTAGTTAGTGAATATGTTATATATGTGTTAGTGTATGTGTGGGTCAATTTTGGGCTTGATTGGGTTAGTTTTCATGTGTTTTTACACATGTGTAGAGGAGGGGGCTGTTAGTGTTAATTGTGTGTGTGTGTTCCTGTGTGTGTGTATTGTGTGTGTGGGTTGGGATTCCTGTCTCAGGAATCTGAGACAACCCCCCTGTCTACTGTCTCACTCTCTCTCATTCAGTCTCTCTCTCTCTCTCTCTACCTATATATGTATATATATATTATATTATGGTATATATATATATATATATATGTTAAAGTATATACATATGTTATATATATATATTGTAGTGTGTATATATGGTTATATATATATGTGGGGTATATGGGTATTTATATATAGTGGCTATATATATAGGTTTTACATTATATAGTGTATGTATATATATATATATATATATATATATATATATATATATATATATATAGGTAAACCTAGAACTAGTTGACCTAGGTTACTAGCCTATGGGCTATAGAGTTAGCCTATGGCCCATGACCCATGAGTCTAGACTTGACCTTAGGCCTATTGGGCCTAGTTTGACTACAAGTTGACCATGGTTGACCAAAGTCAACTATAGGTCAAACCTTAACCAAATTGACCTAGAAATAGTTTGGATGGATTCTAAATGACTTGGTGACCTAAGTTTGACTAAACCCTAGACTATTGACTAGTTGGTTTAAACTTTGACCTATATAAGGGTATTATTTATGACTTGGTTACATAGATAGCCCTATGTAGAGTGAAGATATGTATGGGGTTTAGTAGGATACTTAGAGTTGAGTCTTGATTGAGTTAGACTATGGTTTAGCTTGATTATAAGATTAAGTTTGGTGTTGTACTATATATATTTATATGTGATGTACTTGTATAGGGAGTTGGTTATACCTTAGCTTTGTAGAATGGTATCTTAGGTATCCTAAGACAGGTTAGCCTATGGTTAGTTAAGTAACCTTATAGAGTTTGACTTAAATAGTTGACCCCTGGCCTAATTACCTTATTGACTAGTCTTTGTTTGACTTAATTACCTGACTGACTAGTCTTTGTTTGACTAATACCTTAGTTGGTCTAAGTTTGACCTAGACTTGACCCAGATTGATCATGTTGACTAGTATTGACTAGTTTGATTAGAGTGTTGACCAGGAGTTGACTTTAACCTAGATTTGACTAACCTTGACTTGTTTGACCTGGTTTGACTCTATTTGACTTAGTTTGATTTCCTGTGACCTAATATGATTTGATTTGACTTAGTTTGATTGTAGAGTTGACCAAGTTTGACTTTGACCTAGATTGGCTTAGAATTCATATAGATTGCATTGTAGATTTCATTTACCTTCATTTTGGACATGTCATAACTGTATTACTCTATTCTAGGACATTGTGACCCTGGTACAGACATCTGATATTACACTACTCTTTCCAGAGTGTCAGGTGAGTACATTCTCTGATAGTTCTTTCATTACTTGTCATTTACTGTATTTCAGTTCTAGATAGCTATATATGATTCTCTGTACAAACACGATTAGTATTGCTGGATCCATTACATGCGACACTAATTTATTTATGTCTGGCCTCTATATCTGGAATCACTACTGGCATCACCTACTGGAATCACCCTACTGGAATCATTTCTGGAATCATTTCTGGAATCATTTCTGGAATCATTTCTGGAATCATTGGCTGGACTCATACTGGTTGTAGTGTTGGATTATGGATTCACTTGTGGGCGGGAAAATACTTGAGTAGACATGTGAACATACCTAAAATCTGGAACCACCTCCCTTGGAACTATTCTGGAATGATAGCCATCCCACACTTGGCCGAGTGTGCGATGTGCCTGATTACCCCTAGCCGTTTACATGTTGATCTCGGTATTTTAAAACACACTGTTAGAGTATAGTCTGGACTTACCCTAGAATCATGGATCACTTACTGGAATCATCTGGTATTGGATTATATGGACTGGACTCACACTGGGATTATCTTTATTACTGTCTGGACTTATACCATGTTATTCTAGTTCAGCTAGTTTACTACAGTCTTCTTTGCCATGATTTCTTCTCTTGTTAGTTACTTACTTTTCTTGTACCCTCACTGTTTCTCTACATCATTATCTGTATAAAACTGCCATGCTCATCTGTATAACTGTCTAAAAACTGCTTTATAGTCTTTGTCATTTACTTGGGATTTCTAGATGAGATGTGCTCGTTCCTGTCCTGATTGGACCTGTTAAAAATATTACAGATGATACTCCTGACGACACATGCCCTACTTACCATGGACCTGGCGAGGGATTAGCTACCTTTGGTTCCGACTCTCAGGAGTGATTCAGGAGATTAGCTAGTAGACTTACTTAGCTTTCATGTTTTGAGCTTGTTGTATTAAACTTGAGATATTGAGTTGTATTAGAGTTTTGTTTGAGATCATGTTGTTATTATTTTAGTAGTTTAAATTTCTGTTGTTGTTAGTTGGTATCTAGATTTCTGTGTTATCTTATCGTGCTTAGATTATGATTGAGTATATCATATCATTTACTTGTCTTCCTCTCGGAGTTGAGATCTTGGCAAGTACATTATATACACTGCATGAGATTTGTTAGCAACCTAGGACAGCGATCTACCGCCGACACTGCGGCATAGGCTGGACGTACCCACTTCTCGTGCCCCTACACAGGGTGCGGGTCGTGACACAATATGCTTATGGGCGTCCCCAGTATACATATGTCCTGAACAAGCTCGACAAAGAATAAGCTTGCAAAATAGGCTATAAATAGCGTCATCATTTATGGTAGTTTAAAGTATAAGTATGGAAGAATACGTTGAGAGCAGTAATAAATAGTTCGAGTTTCATAAGGATCTAAGTCTTTTTCGGTGTGCTTGCGTATATAGCCATCCTACTGGTTCTTGTATCAGGCCTTAGTTGACCAATGGGTATGGGCTACAAAATCTCTATATTCTAGGTAAACATCTTTCCTACACTAGCATATAATCATTATCACTCTGTTACACTTTAATACTAGGTTAAAAGGATACGGGTGGTAGGTTATACTCATACTACACAACTTATGACGTCAACTAATAGAGTAATCGAGTAATATAACACGTATACTCGTATGAGTTATCTCCTAACCTCCTTATTCCACATGAAAAAGATAAGATTTGCAGTGAAAGGAATGAAGCAGAAGGAAATCAAGATAATCGGACGAGAGTTCGAGATTTAGAATTGAGGGAGGAAGTCAAGCTTGTGGATGAGATTCCAATATCCTAATCCTATATGCAGGTTCACATCAGTACGATAACATAACCGATGTGACAAACTCGACCTGCATGGGCCACCACAAAAATATGTAACGCCCCAGTCCCAAAATACTTAGGACTAGGTACGTATCTATGCCGGCTGTATACATACAAAGTCTACTCGAATATATGGAAACTCGTATGTATACATAAGCTGTAAAATGCAGTAAAACCATAATAACTAAATCTCATCCACAATAATAAAGAATAATATTATAATCAACTAAAGAAATTTTTTTATTTATACAGGTAGTTGGGCGAAGACAAATCCACTACCAACCAATTTAAATGAAAGAAGATATACAAGGAAATGATCGATAAAATGGCAAGATGAACCAAGAGCAATCATCCTCGAAGAAATGAAGAAGATCACGGCCTTGGCTAGAACACCTGCGAAAAGCCACAAAGCACACACCTGGAGAGATTACTAGGTCCTCAGAGGGACGTAACAAGATACATAAAGAATATGCCATATAATCTGTGATATATAATAGAGAGTAAAAGAGGATGCATGCAATAGGGTGCCTACAATTCTACAGTAAAAATATAGTTAAGAACAGACCTTCAACGCATAGGTATCTGGCTCAGTAGCAGTAACTCAGGTATGGTCCCATCAGGATACCAGGGACCCCAAAGCATAACATTCCTCGAATGTCAGAGGCCAGCAGTATCAGTAATAGGAAAGTGCATAAAGGACCCATACGTTAAGAAAACTGTTCTCCCCTCCCAATGCCTAGTAGGGTCACATCCATGACTCATGAACCTCTAGTAACCGCCAAGTCTTCTAGCATGTAATTCTATTGGCAGTTACTCCTATCCGTCGCACGCTCTATACTTATCGGTGGCCAGCCGACTACGCGGATACGTGTCCTACATGTGACTCACATCACGTGGCAAGCAAGTGTCAAGGCCGTAAGAGATATACCAATACCTCAATATCAATGGGTGGTCACTAGACTAAGTCAATGCAAGAGAAATAAATAAAGCGAGAAAAAAATGACCGATAGAGTCGCTTGCACCCAAGTGTGACTTGGACGCACAGTTTTATAACATCAAGAAATAAGAAGTGCTAAAAATAACAACTAAAAATAAAAATATATTAATCACAGAGTAAGGTGGCAAAGTATCTTGCCTGATTCCGTGCTGTAAATATGGAACACCGCTCTCGCGTCCACGCCTCTGGAACTCGACGCTCCTAGATAATTAATTAACTAAATTAAGTCACTACTTATGAAACTTATGATACGACTTAATTAGTCAAATTAATGTGTTAAAATTAGGTTCAATATCTCGTGGAACCATTTAGATCCATACGATCACACACAGGTTCTACGAGACATCGAAACACAATTTTAGGGTTTCTAACTTTTAATTAGTCGGTTATGCCCCTACTTCAATAACATACTTAAAAATCATATAAAAATCATAAAATAATATTTAAACTAATTTTCTACATATTTATCTCTGAAATTCTAGAAATAATATTTCTAAAGACATTTATGACTAGTTGATTAATAAGTCAGCTAGTCTACCCGAAACTCGCCCGGAACATAGTTAATGACTCAAAATTGCTAAAATAACCAAAAATATATTTTAAATAGCAATAAAATAATTTATTTCATAGAATAATATCATAGGTACAAGGATTGAGTTATACTACAAGTTTGGGACATTCTAGGTCAGCCGGTTACCAGAAATTAGCTAGTTTTGACCTATAATTTTTTCAACCAGATTTGAGTTGCTAAAATTATGAAAAAATACTTAAAAATCCTAATTTATGTATATGAACATACATAGAATTCAGTTTCGAAAATATCCACCAATAACTTTTAGTTCCTTTACAATGGGGTTAATTTTGATCCTACCGACACATGAATATTATGCCTATATTTTATGAAATCTTTATGGATGATTATACCTAACAAAAGCCATTAAAATAAGACTTCTGCAGAATTAATAACATATTTTCTACAGAATTTTAGTAAAGGTTTTAGAAGAAAAGATTAGGGTTCTTACCAAAGAATCTTGCTAGAAAGGGTGATGATGACTTCTCTTCACCAAAGCACCAATCTTTTTCGCTATCCTCGCTTGCTAATCCCCTCTTGGTGAGTATGGAAGAGTTGATAATGACTATAGAGGATTGGATGGGGGAGATAGAGTTTTTAGGGTTTGTTTGAGGGGTTTCGGGGATGTATGGTGGAGGAGATGAGTTTTTGTGAATGATAGAGAGGTGTGCAATGGAGGAGATGATGTATGGAGGCTATGGAGAGTTTATTGCTTCCGAAATTATGGAGAGAGAAAGAGAGGGATTTTGGTCGGCCAAATATGAGGGAGAGACAGATTTGGATTTGGTTAAGATTTGGGATAAGTTGGTATATTTAAACGTATCCTTAAATAAATTTTAAGCAATCTAGAATTTAAATCCTATTTAATTTGATGCATTCGGCCATGGAAGGGTTGCTTGGCAGAAATTATCATGGTGGGGGTCCACTTAGCAAGATTTGGTTGTTTGGTAAGTTGGCAAGTTGCTTGGATTGAGGATTTAAAAAGGGGTTTCCTAATATAGAACTATTTAATTCTATCTATGTAATTACACTAGAAAATCTGAATTAAAACAAATAAATGTAATAATTAATATTTATTAATGCCAACATGCCTACATAGGGTTGGGTTTGGCTTGGAAGAGGTTTGGGAAGGTTTTGTGCAACCGGGTCTCCTAAAAAGTCATAAAGGCTTTCTTAACTAATTAATTAAATAAAAATATAACTTGTGCCATAATTTGAATGGTTAACATGTAAGAGATTACAATATGACCATGGCATTCCTAATATGGCTAGCATACTAGTTAAAGCATCGGACTATGCTAGGCATGCCATACTTTCTAGTCGTCTTGCATATTCAAACTCAACTATGGCTATAGTCCTTTTATATAATATAAATAAGATAAAAATAAAATAGAATTAAATAAAATCCAAAAATAATTTAAATATTCCTTTAAATTATAAGGGGTTTTACATTTTTCCATTATTTATGAATATATGTGTTTCTATATAGCCTTATACATATATTTAACTATATATATATATATATATATATATATATATATATATATATATATATATATATATATATATATATATATATATATAATTCTGATGAAACCCATTCCTAATGTATATATATCGTGAATGGGTCGAGGGAGATATATTTACATTTTTTAGACTCTTTATTTATCTCGCATCATTGCGTATCTTTCCATTTAAACGTTTGTGTATATAGATATATCTATATATATGTAGGTTCTTACTTTGTATAGATGTATATAAATAGTATATTATTTTGAATAATTCCATGGTTGCGTTTTACTGTTTTTAATCTTAGATTTTACCCTATTTCAGTAAGCACCACTACATACACACGCACACACCACTTTTTGTTAGAATAAGGTTTAGTTGTATTGTATATACACATGTGTGTATATACCTATATGTATATATATATTTATGCTTGTTAATTCTCTTAGATTAGATTGTAGTTGTGTATATAACTATAGGAGCCCTAGGACAGATTTGGTTTGTCATTTCGAGCTTAGTTTAGTCGAATTGGCCGACAAGTTGACCAAATTGACAAAAGTCAACTTTAGGTCAAACTTGATCCAATTCAACTCAAACGAACTCCAAATGACCTAGAATTTTGTGTATGACCTATAAATTAGTAGACGGACTAGTTGACCTAGGTTTGACCAACGTTGACCTGGTTTGACCAGAGTTGACCGAGGGTTGACTTTGACCAAAATGGACCAAGAAGCATATAGTCTTACATTGTAGCTATTTTTTTTGATATTTTAGACTTGGTTGTGACTTGTGTATACTTTAAATAGGTTTATATTTCCCCAGTTTAGCTACACTTTATCGTCAGCAGTTCAGTTTGCCAGGCGAGTACATTCTCTGATTTTTTTATACTTTTTTGCATATGTTCTCTTGTTATAGACTAGTATACTTGATGCTGACACGATGTTCACACGGATTAGTATCCTATGGATCTCTTCATGCGATCTTATCCCCTCGGATACATCGAGTATATCATGTTCATGTACTTTATCACGGCCATCATGTACTCCATGTATTCATATTTATCCATGTGCACTCATGTGTTATTCATGTACACTCATGACCATATGAGTCCCATGTATAAAGTAGTTGTTATCCATGTGCAATAACATAACATGCATTAATCCTTGTGTACTGATTGGGGCAGGGATATTGTAGTTGGTTATGTGATCATTATCCCCAGTAGTTGTTGTCCATGTGCACTCCTTACCTGTATCCATGTGCAACCCAAGCTGTTTACATAACCAATTCATGCTCTAAATCACGTAGAAGGTTACATTCTTTATTTATCATATTATATCTCATTTTATAGTCTCTCTCTCTTGTCGATTTCCTTTACAGCGATTCATGTATAGTTTTTTATAGCTTGCTTTATATGTCCATTCTTGATATGAAAAGTTGTGAGAGATATGTGTTTGTTCCGTCCTGACTGGCATGTTGAAAATTTTACAGGTATTGATGAGGAGTACTGTCCTACCTATTAGGGCATTGGCTTAGATGACACTGGCGATGTGGACCCTCAGGAGCATCCCACAGTCGCTGAGGACTTGCCTATAGTCTAGCTGAGACTTAGTATTTTATTGTCTTTCTTCTTGAGACCTTATAAGTTTTACTATTGTACTTGAGATTTATTCTGGTGGTTTACACCTAGACTTTTATATATGACTCTCTTGAGATTCTTTCTTCTATTCCATCTTAGTACTGTGACTGAGTTACTTATTATTCTACTCTCCATTCGGAGTTTATTTTAGACTGTGTTAGATACTATAACTCAGAATAGCGTTCTACCGCCGACACTGCGGCGTTGGCTGGGCGTTCGTCACTTCTCGTGCCCTTGCACTGGGTACGGGTCGTGACACCTAGCATAGGGTTTTGGGCCGAATTGTGTCTAATATATTCAAATTCTGTACAAGTCATATTGGACTTAATTCACGGCTCTGGGTCCTGTATCTGGACTGCGGTTCAATTCGAATACATGGACAAAAATAGTAAATAATTAATTAATTATTTTTCATAAACTGTTGCTTGTTGTTTTTGAATTTTTATAAATAATATAAGTACTAAGAAAATCTAGAAAAAATTATATTTAAATACTCTGTTAATTTAGACAATTTACTATAATTTTTCCAGCATTTATTAAGTGTTTTGGTATTTTAATAAAATAGGAAAACAAAACTCATTTTCAGTATATTTACGTTTGCTGATTTTTAATAAATATTTATGAGGGTTTATAAATTCTAGAAAAATTAATATAAGTTTCTATAATTAACAAGGATCATTTTGGTTCTTTATTTATGTAAAGTTTAGCTTTTTGTCTATCTAAAAAATTGTTGGAACATAGTGTACAGTTTGATTTAATTATGGCATAGTTACGACTTGTAGGTTTTTTGTGTTATTTTGAGTTATAGTCATATTGAACCTCACCCTGCACTAGTATAAAGACCCTAGAAAGTTAGTTTGAGTATTGTGTTACCTCACATTGGTCTCCTATGCTAAAGTCACCTTTTGGTTAGGTGTCCAATCAGAAAGTCGTGTTGAACCACTAGTGTCTTAGTGTTTAACTTAGTATAAAAACTAAGTTTATGTGTTATTTCTACAGTGACGAGTCACCAGGCATCTATAGCATTTTTATCGTTGCTTTGCTTTGCTAGAGTCAAGTACTTCTTCAAACTTTACATGCTGCTATAACAATAAACTGTAATTTTCCAACCACGTTAAATGTCGATCCTTGGGGTAGCAAGTTAAAACTTTACATGTTGTATTACTTTCAGTCTCTACCATGTTTAGGACAGTATTTGGTATATCTCACATATTTAAATAACGGGTTAAGGGAAAACTGTTAGTAGTGTACGTGATCATGACCCCCTTCTCCGTATGTATTTACCACGCACGGTAACATTCTATATGTAACTTTGCCGTATGTTCTGATCCCGCGTTTGTGTATGGATATACACCAATGCCGTTCGTGCACGTATGTGCATGCCAGAAAACTTGATATGTGCCGCTGTATATTATATTCACCTATTGACCGATTCACGTACATGCTACGGTTTTAAACTTTTAAACTATATGTTGCCATTTCTAAAAAGAACCAATTAAACCATGATATGCCATGTTTCCAGTTTATCACATTTCTGTTCATGCTTCGTATATTTAGTTTGCTCGAATCAGTACTTGCTTCCGTCCTTACAGGATAATGTTGTAGGTATACTTACTGAGGAGGAGTTGCTTTGTGATCCATATTATGGAGTTACTGCCGAGGACCAGGCTTTATCTTACGAGAATGTACCTACGGGGAAACTCGTCTATTTTGTGTAGTTGCTCAGGATATTTAGTGTAGTCATGTATTAGACTACGTATTTTGTAACTGGACCTGTATCCAGTTTTATATTTCGGACTTGTACTTGGACTTATTATTATATGAGATGACTTTTGTGTTTGGAGCATTTATGACTCTTTATTACTTATAGAACTATTAGCACATGTAGTCTTATCTTGTTATGTCTAGAACAGCTTACTGCGCTTTATCTCAAGCGTAGGTTGGATATAACACGGCCCGGCCCAACAATTTGGGTAGCAGATCGTGACAAGAAACAATGGGCTCTAGATCCCAGAAAAAAAGTCAAGCAAGATTTATACCCTGGTGGTGGAGAAACACAAAAAACTTCCAGTTGGAGCCTCGATTCAATTCCCTTCTACAATCACATAGCGTATTTGCCTTCCAATTAGATTTAGCATATCTACAGATGAAGTTCCCTGATAAAGCTCCACCAGTACCAAGAGTAGGGTCCATCAAAGAAGGATGATGTAATACTAACCAGCCGAACAGATATGTGAACGACATTTCAGTACGAGGGAAATATCCTCGAGTATCAAGTTTCTCCATCAAAATGGTTGTAAAATCGGGAAGGCCCACATTCAGTCGGCTAGTCATGGTAAAAAGAATATCCATAATATATCCAAACACCAGACGTACTATAACAAACAACATGCCAAGGTGGATGCGATCAACCACACTAGCCCCTGGGACCACGAACTGTCTTAGCCAGATTGAGAGGAAGCCCACCAAAGTAGCCTCCTTAAACATGCGTATGCCACCCTACCTTATGTAACTCTCGACATAGGTGCCAGAGGCAAAACCATGCCAGTCTTCTTCTAAAACGTTGTCAACAAATCTAGAGTCCTGTATCAATTTTCTAATGGTATAATCATCGAGTGACACAAGGAAATATGGATCATACTTTAAGTGCTCTTGCACCTTGTTCTCTATGTCATGACCCAAGAAGAGATATACTAACCACTTGGATGTATAGCACGTTCTGGACAACTTACACTTCTAATGATGGGTGTAGATCATAAAATGACACTGCAACTCATTAAAAATTGCCACCATTTAGGGATTCTCCTTAGCCAAAACCTCCAGTTCATCATCAGTAGTCACGTAATCTTTATAGGGATTCTCATCCATTGGCAAATATGACAAAAACTTCATTTCATTAAGGGAGAGGCCTATCCCCTCGTGAGGAGTAGCAAAGGTGCCTATTATATCTCTCTACCAGGGCAATAAAGATATTATTGTTGGTATTGTTCGACGTAACAAAAAGTTGAACGAACTTTTTACTTTTATTGAACGTATAAGGTATCTTTGTACAAAGAAGGAAGTCATAAACAGGATATTCTAAGTACACGGAGAAGAGGTTTCTGGAAAAGTGTGACAGTGGAGATCGGGCGCTGCGGTGGCTACTTTACTTCGTTGACGATCTGACAATGAATCAACCTTGCTATGGCTCTCTGGCACCTTTGATGGGACTCTGGGGTCACCGATCAAGAGGCTGTCTGGATGAGAAGATCCCTTGAAAATGGTTGGTTGGTTGGTTCTTTGGTTGATAGGTGGATGAGGGTGGTTGACTCTACGTGGATAGGGATTGCTGATCCTTTGAAGATTGTCGATTGTCAATGTTCCCTCTCTCTTTTCATTGATTGCTGGCGCAAGAAGAACTCCTTCTATTTATAGAGAACCGAGCACATATATGATGTGCATTAGGGTTCCTGAGATATGAAAGAATCTGCTGTTATTGTACGGTACAGGCTTCTGCGGTGCTGACACGTGACGGACATCGAGATTCCCCTCAAACGAGATCTCTGGTGGTAATAAACATAACCGAAGGAGGTGACATGTGGCGCGTACCAATTTGCTTGCTCGGATACAGCCGAGTAAATCTTGGGATTTTATCCTAGATTTGGAGTCTAACTGATCCTCGTCTAAGATTTAAGTCAAACTGATATGATATCAATCATGATTTTACCCCAATCATCTCTGCAAGAGGCGGTTTAAACAAACCAATTAGGATGGACCCATGATTCTTGTACCTCGGGTGAGGACTAAATTCTGCTGTGCTTCTGGGGTAACGAGTAGACCGTGCTTCTGGAGACGACGAAACCTCTGTGCTTTCAAGCGACGAGTGGACTTGGCTTCGAATGACGACGAGACTTCTGTGCATATATAACAACTTATAAAGCTGTGTTTCGAGCTACCGGAGTCATGTGCTGTAGGTGACAAGTAGGCTTGTGCTTCAGGTTAGCGAGATTACTGTGCTTTTTGGAGCGACAAGTTGACTTGCATTGGTTGTGATGGTAGTTTCCAAGTCTCTTGTAGAGATGTGACTTATGCTTCAGATCCGGAACAGAAGACTATACCATAGAAATGGATATGATGTGTGCATATCACCATCCTGCGCCTTATGCGGATGCAGGTAAGTAGCTGCACCTCTGAACAGTGAAGGCATTGGCTGTGAAGGGAAGGGTATGACACCCTTGCGCGTTTGAGATTGGCGCAGGCAAGTGTAGAAGCATGGAAAAGAATAAAGAAAGGTCCATGCAGCCAAGGATCCCCTTGCGGCTCAGAGAGCCCATGCGGCTCAGGGGTCCATGCGGCTCAAGAGTCTATGCGGCTCGAATAATTCCATGCGGCCTAGAGAGGAGCCACGTGGCCTTCAACAGCTCTTCCCTTCGTCTTTTGTTGTATTTAATGCACTAACGGCTGACAGCTCTGACAAATGACAGCTCTGACATAAAGGCGTAATAATGACTGACATAATGGCGTATTCTTAGGGAAGAGGAGAAAATCTTCTCACAGCTGACAGAATCCACGAAATCTCGAGGCATGCGGCTGCTGCATTTATGCGATCGTCTACTTCCTGCGGCCGCCCATCTTCATGCGACTGCATACTTTATGCGGCCGCCCATCAGCATGCGGCTGCCCACCCCCATGCGGCTGCCCATCTTCATGCGGCTGTTCATCCCCATGCGGCTGTCCATCTTAATGCGGCCGTTCATCCTCATGCAGCCCACTCATATGCGGCTCTGCCAAGGTGACCCAGTGGAGAACGTGACGCTTTTTACCATGATTGAGACACGTGGCAGTCTTATCTTCCTGAAATTATGGGTGCTAACAAATCCTAACAAAATTAGATTTGTTGCAATCACCATAAATGCCCAGATCAAATCAAATCGAGCAAATTAGACACGTGGCAGGCCATCACAAGTCGCGAATATTCATGAAAATCAATATTTATTGTCTATAGAGATTTAAGGCAATCACATTAATTACTTAAGTCTATTGTATTCGAGATGGACGACCCAGATTAATTAACTCTCAGGCCGCCGACTTTTGAGAAGGGGCAATCATTGCAAACCCTAATGATGCCCCCCACTCTTATAAATGGCAAGGTGCCATTCCCTTACAAAAGGCCCTGATCCAGAGAATCAGAGAGAGAATATACAGAGATCGAAAGGACAGAGGAGCATATACAGATAGAACAAGGAGAGCATTTCTTCATCAACGCCAAGTAGTTCTTCTCCAGAGCCATGGCTGCACCCGATCGTCCAAGGAGTAAGGCAGAGCTGCCATCGCTTTCCCGAGCCTCTATCGTCACCCCCCAGAATCTAAAATAAATAATTGTACTTGGATTGCTGTACCCAGGTTTTTGTCCCTAGGCTTTCTTTGTACAAGCGAGTTTATATTGTGAGTTTAAGTTCAGTCCTCCTATATAAATTATTCTGTACTTTTACAATCAATGGCAAACACAATGGCTACTCTGCTGGAGAAAAACTTCAGCACGGCTAAGAAGTTTGTGATGCAATCGGATGCAGCCAAACTTGGCTCCATGCGACAGAAGATGGTCGTCCGCTTCGACCAACAGGCGTTTGAGGAAATGCTCTTCGACGAAAGCGCTGGCCCGGTCCAGAAGTAAACCCGCACAAAGAAGGCTCGCAGGGAGTGGAGGCCAAAATCATTTGCTCCTCCCCAGTCCCTGGACGGAGTACTCTCTGCTGCCCAAGACGGCGAAGGCGACTCTCATGCGGCCCCACTTCAAGCCATAGAGGACTCTGTTGTCCCCAAGTCCGACAGAGGAAATCAATATGATGCTGGACTTGCAGGGACAAAGAGTGATTCTATGTGCTCCAGGAAGAAGCCGAACACTCATGCGGCCAAAACTGCCAGCCGCATGCATGATGCTCATGCGGCCAAGACTGTCAGCCGCATGCATATTGCTCATGCGGCTGAAACTGCCAGTCGCATGAAGAATATCCATGCGGCTAGATCTTCCATCCGCATGAAGAAAGCCTATACGGCCACCACTGCCAGCCGCATGAAGACTGTTGACTTCAGCCGCATACTGCCTGCTCCATGCAACTCAGGCTCAGTCTTTGATCGCCTCTCCTATGGTCCTGATCTCTCATATGCCCAAGAGAATATGTCTAACTCTCTGCAGCATCACTTTGACTCTTTCTACTATGCGCCTTCAGGCGCTAGAGTAAAGAAGTTAAGGACAGCGTGAGCTTGGCGAGCTAAGTCGGTTGTCCCAACCTCTGACCATCCGAGTGCTCCATATACCGTTATGCGGGCCTCTGATGGAAAGTTGTACAAAAAAACTCAAGTCCCGCCCTCGGCGGCAAACGGACAGAATGGTTCGAAAAAGTCTCCCAAAACCCAGGAAGCAAACATGGTTGTTCGATACTCATTTGACCTGCGTGAGGTTATCCTCCACAAGCGCAAGGGAAGAGAAGAGGCCTCGGTATGCAAAGAGTCCTCACATGGACGTCATTGCACCCAAGTCATTATCAACTGCTATTGCAATAACGCGACAGCAAGAGAAGACCGGCAGTCTATTTTTTAAAGGCTGCAACGATCAAGCTCAGAGGACGAAGCGCCTCCCGTCGTCTCTTGCAACTTTACTCAGAAAATCCCCGCTGATGGGAGAGGGAAGAAGATAAATGTCCCCAGCCTGAAGATTTCAACCACTGTGACTACGAAACTGTCGTCTAAATGGTTGTCCACCACCAGAGTTTTCCAAGGTACCCGTTCGAAGATAAAATCTACTACAGTAGGAGATTCATCATCCACACCACTGGGGGTTACTGAAACTGGGGGTAGCACTCCACAGAACATCTACGATAATCCGATGTTCCAAGGGGATGGGCCCGGGGAAACAACTCTCCCATCAGATACAGCAGGTGCCGACGTCCTCGAGGACGTCCACGACTCTCAAGATGAAGCAAACTCTGAAGCTGGGGGTACTATTCCTTCTGAGTCCGAACCAAAGGAGAACATCCCCACATACCCCGATGACTTCTCTGTACAAGGGTATAATTCGGAGGGCACGTCGTCCACCGTCCCTTCCATCTCGACTCGCATTAGGACGGCGTTCGTGACAAACGACGATCAAGATGGCCCCAGTGATCCCCAGCGCATCGACACTCTGGAGGCTATACTGCGCACCTTGGTCAAATCTGTGGACGAAATCAAAGCGGCTCTTCCAACTCTGCAAGGAGGGACGCCTGGCCAAATAAGCGTGGGTCCCGCGGTCAATGCGGACTCGAACTCAGCGGCACCGAACCCGGGCAACAATCCTCTTAAAATGACGGCTTCCACTGCTGCGGATGAGGCCAGGAAAGCAAGAAAAGTGGTCCATGAGCTCCGAGCCATGTTTCACGCTCGAGAAACCACTCAAGACCTCAGAATACGACAACCATACCCTGCTGCATGGAGAGATGTCCCATTCCCACCAAGATATAAGCCATTCAACATGAATACCTATGATGGCAAGACCTCTGTGAGTCAGTACATCACTTACTTCGAGGTCACCATCGACCATCTACCCCATGACGATGCCATCCATACGCGATTATTCATCGGGGCATTGGAAGGGGTCACCTTCGACTGGTACCGCAACCTGCCAGACAACTGCATCCACTCCTTCGCCAGCTTCAAGAGCATGTTCTTAGAGAGATTCTATGAAGTAGGACATGACGTCACAATGTCCACCCTCATGGTCGTCGTCCAAGGGAGAAGGAGCTGACAAGGAACTATATTGAGCGATTTCGCCAAACCGTAATGAAATTGCCATCTGGTAGTCCGGATTCCTCCTTATTTAAAATTTGCCAAAGAGACTGCTCCCAACAATCAGTCTCTGGATGGACAAAAGTCAATTTAAGGACTGGACGACGTTTATCATCAGCGCCAAAGAACGGTTGAAGAAGGCTCGCCAACTGGGATTGCACATCTCAGAGGGAGAGGACAAGGGCAAGCGCCCTAATACCAACAGCAACAATGGTGGTAACTCCTCCAACATTCGGGACAACAAGGGCAGGCAGGCTATGGTGGCCGACACAGCCCAGCAACCTGAGTCAAAACCAGCAGACAAACAATGGCCAAAAATAACCTACTCCTTCGAAGACGGCCACGTCAAGCCCATCTTCGACATGCTCATACAAGGAGCCAGAATTCAGCTCCCTCCACCAAGACAGGAACCTCGGCCGGCAGAAATAGAGAGCCCGAAGTACTGCGATTACCCCCGCTACGTCCACCATGCTACATACGACTTCTACCAACTGAAGCGATACATCCAACATCTCATCGATTCGAAAGCTCTAGCCATCGATTTCGAGGAGGTAACCGTGGCGGCCAACATGGTATCTGTACAGTTCGATAGCTTCCCTCCAATGGAGACTCAAGACGGCGTGGTACCCGTCCCTCTGGCGACGATGGAGATTGCTAATCTTCCACCTCCTCGGGATCAGACTGTTGGTCTAGTGCCCCTTACCACATCACAGAGGAGATCATGTGGGTCCATTCGAACCTGGTACTTGAGGTTACTCAGTCCATACCACCTACCATTCGTAAGAAGAGGAGTGGAAAAGTCAGATCCTGCCGCACAATCTCGGCAAATATCGAAGAAGTCAAAGCTGTCATTACCCGGTCTGGGCACAAACCCAACCTGTGGCTGATAACTTGGCTGAAGATCATCAGCCGGCTACTGTTGACACTCCAGGACCGTCCCACCCTCCGACGACCGACAAGCCTAGGCCGAAGGAGACTCGCTTTGATAAATCCCTCCGAAAAGAGGCACCTCAGGGGGTAGAGAGGCCCTACAACTTCGACATCATGGCACAATTGGCCAACACACCGGCCAAATTGTCTTTATACGAGCTCCTGAGACTCTCAAAGGATGTTCGTACGGCTTTTAGCGATGCAGTCCAAAATGCCGACGCATATCTGGCTTAGGTCAACCTCACGGGAGAGAGCCCGCCAGCAAGCCTCCAAGACAGAGCTTGTACATGAGCGATGTCCAATATTGTCTTCACTCCGCAGGATATGCTCATCAAAACCAATCGGCACGATCGTCCGTTATACTACACTGGATACATCGGGAACGTAAAGGTAGATCGGATGTACATTGATCCTGGTTCTTCAATAAGCATCATCCCGAAGGGTCTGTTACATCATTTCTGCATTCCTATGCATCGTCTAACGCCAACAAGCACCACCATCAGCGGTTTTAATTTGGACATGAGCTACCTAATTGGGAAGGTTCGCCTGAAGTGCCAAATTGGCGATCTTCAGTCAGAAGTGACCTGTTACGTCATAGATGCGGATACTTCATACAATATCCTCCTGGGACGCCCTTGGATACACGATTACATGATCGTGCCTTCTACGCTACACCAGTGCTTCATGTATGTCGACAAGCGTGGCTTCGTAAGGACAGAATTTGTCGACATCGATTCCTTCAAAGGAGTCGAATCCTACTACTCGAATTCCTGCCTATACGCGAAGTCGAAGAGGCACCTGTATGAAGATGTACAAGCTCGAACTGAGACAGCCGCAGGATCAGAAGAACCTCTGACGATCCACCTCCAAGCTCGTAAACCTGGCAAATTCGTACCCCTTACGGTCGCTCTGCGTAAGGACGCAATCAGCCTCTCGGCACAAGAAGGGCAAATGATAATTCGGCTACCAAGGTTCGGCCATGCGCCGAGACCTAAAATAGAGCCACTGACAATCAGACTACCGAGAGTCGGCCAGCCACAAGCAGAGAAGCTCAATCCCTCTGACAAGCCAATGACGATACTGTTTGCCATGAAATATAAAAGAGCAGAACAGTTTTATGGGAGGACTGAAGTTTTACTTCATGTTACAAACTCGCTTGTACAAAGAAAACCTAGATACGGAAACCTAGGTACAGCAATCTAAGTACAATTTTTTATTTTTGATTCTGGAGGGTGACGATAGAGGCTCGGGAAAGCGACGGCAGCTCTGCCTTACTCCTTGGACGATCGGACGTAGCCTTGGCTCCGGTCAAGAGATCCTCGGCGTTGATGAAGAAATGCTCTGGTGCTCTCTCTGTGGTTGCTCCTTCGGCTTCTTTCTCTCGAGGATGAACTCTGTATATTTTCTCTCTGATTATCGGTGGAGCCTCTTTTTGCAAGGGAATGGCACCTTGCTATTTATAAGAAATGGGGGGCATCATTAGGGTTTGGATGGATGCCCATTCTTCAAAGTGGCGGCGGCCAGATGATTAAACAATCTAGGCCATTGATTTTGAGCGGGAAGGATCTAGGCCATTAATGTGGATTAGGCCAAATCCCATCAGCAATTAATGCTGATTGTAATAAATCTTTGTCATAATGATTCGCTGACATCTGCAAATCCAAGTGAATCAATTTAAGTCATTCGTCTGCCACGTGTCCTAAATTATTGGGATTTTGACCGAGATTTGGTGTGACACGTGTCCTGTCATTAATGTTGAACCGCATGAGGGATGGTGATAATTGGGCCGCATGAAGGTTGTCATGACCGGGCCGCATAGAGGAATTCATGGCTGAGCCGCATGTAGAGTCTTTGTACTTGAACCGCATAAAGGTTGTCATGACAAATCCGCATGAATGTGTTCATGTCCGAGCCGCATAGCTGTCTTCATAGTCGAGCCGCATAAGAGTCTTCATGACGGAGCCGCATGGCATTCCTCATGACCGAGCCGCATGGGAACCTTCGACTGTTGAGCCGCATGGGAGTCTTTTTATTCTGACCGCATGAGTTCTTTGTGATCTGGCCGCATGAGTTCTTTGTGATCTAGCCGCATGAGTTCTTTGTGATCTGGCCGCATGAGTTTTTTGTGATTTGGCCGCATGGATTTGTCTCGAAGTTTGGTGGGACAGCACCAAGCTTTATGATGATTTTCATCATTTCCTAGAAAGATGACATTTTGTGTGTCAGTAATTATGACGACTTTTGTGTCAGAGCTGTTAGTTGTCAACCGTCAGCTGTCAATGCATTAAATGCACACAGCCGTTGGACACAGCTGTCCTAAGAGGGAGAGCCACATGTCTTTCGAGCAGTGTGCTCCTTTAGGCCGTGCCTATCTTCTGAGCCGCATAACTCTTTCGGGCCGCATGGCTCTTTTTTCTTTCATTTTTTATGCTTCTACATGACCCCCTTCAAAGTTTTCAATTCGCAGAATTGAAATACTTTGAATAAGAAGCATGACTGGGCAAGGACCGCATGAGTGTATTCTGTCGTAGCCGCATGGACTCTGTTTAGCCGCATGACTCATTCGGGCCACATGAGTATCTGGGCCGCATGATCCTCCTGGCCGCATGGGCTTATTGCCACGTGTTCTGCCACGTGTGCAAAATCTTTTGAGGATCCTCTGCATTTAATGCTTTTGATTCGCCGTCGATTTTGAGAATCACTTTTTGGGCCAGGATCCCAAGGGTCAGGCCTTGATTAGCTGTTTTGTTTGCAGTAATTGAGGAGTCGGTCATCATATTTCGCCTAAAATCCTAATCATGAAATCCTAGGCACAAAATCCGAAGCGTTCTCTGATTTCTGCCTATAAATAGAAGTGTTCTCTTTTTGGAGAAACTTCTTCTGCTTCCTTTTGCTCTCGTCTTCTTGCTGCAAACATCGTTCTTCCTCTCTCCAGCACCAATGGCTCCTAAGAAGGTTGTGTCGAAGGCGGCGAAAGGAAAGGCAGTCGCTTCTACGGCGACTGCGGCGGCGGCCGCTCCTCCATCAGTCGTCGTTCACCCGGACGTCCATCCGCCTATAGCCGGTGAGGAAGTTGGACTATCTGTCTTCATGGCTCTGCTGCATGTTTTATGCACGAGCCCTAAAACACAACTCGTAGAGATGACCGCATGAGCTCTTTGCTCTTGCAGAGCCGCATGAGCTTTGTCGTATCTGATTTAGACCGCATAAGCATAACTTGTTTTGGGCCGCATGTGCTTAACTGTGTGTGGCCGCATAAGCTGATCTGAATTTCTTGAGCTGAATCAAACTTTAAGCCGCATAAGTCGGCATGTTTAGGACCGCATGACTATTTGAACCGCATAGGCTAGTATGAACCTCTGAGTGCATAAGCTTATTTGGACTTGGGTCGTATGTGTTCTTGAACTTTAGCTTGGTGTGGACCCATTTAGCTCTGAGCCGCATGAGGCTATGATGAGCCGCATGGCCTAGAATGTGAACCGCATGAGGCTATGACGAATCCAGCCGCATGGGCTTGTCTGATTTCGAGCCGCATATACCTATGCTGATCTGAAACGCTTAAGCTAAGTCAAACTGTAAGCCGCATAAGTCTGTTTGTTCGAGGTCGCATAAGGCTATGATGAGCCGCATGAGCCCTGAACTTTAGATTTTTGTGTGGGCTTATCTGACTTTGAGCCGTATGGCCTAGATGTGGGCTCCGAGCCGTATGAGGCCATTTAAGAGTCGCGTGGCCTAACCGCATGAGGTTATGACGAACCGAGCCGCATGGACTCGTCTGGTTCAGAGCCGCATACACCTATGCTCTTAGATGATCTTTGAACTTTGATTTTATCTTAACTTTGTTTCTCTGTCTTTCTTCAGTGAACCTACCAGTCAGCTCCGAGGGAAGACTCTTAGTGGGCTCGGGCCAGCTTTCTATGGGGGTGCGACAGGACGATCTGATTCGTCAAATATCAGATCAGCTCCTTGTCGACGAGCCTTTTGAGCGACTTAATTTTATCCGGGCTCAATTTTTCTTGTTTCTTGATGATATGATGGGCTGCTGGAAGTTAGACAACAAGTTCTTGAAGCCGGTCTTCCTCTTCGGGGATGCTTTGGTCGTAAAAAACTCCCAAGTGTTGGATTTATCTGAAAATTTGGATTTTAGCTTGGATGGGATGCAGATTCACATCCCTTTCTGTCATGACCCGCACCCACTGTGAGGGTACGAGTACGTAACAGCGCCCAGCCTACGCTGCAGTATCGGCGGTAGAATGCTGTTCTAAGTCTCTAACTAACCATCAACTCATGCAGTATATACTGTACTCATCAAGATCAACTCCGAACGGAGGGCAAGTATAAGATATGGTGTATCTCAATCACAGTCTAAGCACGATAAGATAACACAGAATTGTAACTAAGAATTTGAAGACAAAATAAATACTGAAATAATAACAACATCTGAATAATCTCAATACATCTCAAGTCTCAATTCTATACAACAAGCTCTAAATGAAAGAAATAAAAGCAGGTCTACTAGACTAAATCCCGATCACTCCTGAGTGTCGGGGCCATAGGTAGCTAAGCCATCTCCTCAGTAAAAAGTAGGGCATGTGTCCTCAGGGCAATCATCTGTAAAATTTTCAACAGGTCCAGTCAGGACAGGAACGAGCACAATCTTATCTAGAAAACCCAAGTAAATGACAGAGAACTATAAAGCAGTTATAGGCAGTTGTATTGATGAACATGGCAGTTTATATTCTGGTGATGGTAAGAAAGAGAGATAAGGTACAAGGAAAGTAAATACTAAACAAGAGAAGAATCATAGCAATGAAGACTGTAAAAATAGAACTAGCTGAACTAGGGTACTATGATATAAAGTCCAGACAGAAATGTAGACCAGTGTAACTCCAATGTAAGTCCAGTACAAGATGAATCTAATACAAGATGAATCCAGTAAGGGACGATTCCAGTTATAGTGATCAATGATTCCAGGATGAGTCCAGCCTATACTCTAGCAGTGTGTTTTAAAATACCGAGATCGACATGTAAACGGCTGTGGGTAATACGGCACACCTCTCACTGATCAGGCGAGAGATGGCTATCATTCCAGTAGATTCCAGTAGGGGTGATTCCAGTAATGGGGTATGTCTACATGTCTTACTCTAGTATTTCCCCTCCCAGCAAGTGAATCCAGAATTCCGACACAATGATTCAAGATGAGTCCAGCCAAGTATAATGATACCAGTAAATGATTCCAGGGTGATTCCAGTAAATGATTCCAGTAATAGAAGCCAGGAATGATGATACCAGTAATAGAGGCCAGAAAATAAATGTGTGTCGCATACATGAATCCAAAAATATCCACACGTATCGTAACAGAGAATCACATACAACTAAATTGAACTAAAGTACAGTAATTGCCAAGTAAATGAGAGAACTATCTGAGAATGTACTCGCCTGCTACTCTGAAAAGAGTAGTATAGTATCAGATGACTGCACCAGAGTCGCAATGTCCTAAACAGAGTAATATGAGTCATGATATGTAAAATACAAGAGAATTGAAAGTTACAATGCAAACTACATGATTTCTAGGTCAATCTAAGTCAAAATCAACTCTAAGTCAAACCTGGTCAACTGTCTAGGTTAAACTAGGTCCCAGTCAAACTTGGTCAACTCTGGGTCAGCCCAAGTCAACTACACTAGTCAAACTAGGTCAATCCTAGTCTAGTCAAGTCTCACTAGGGCTAACCAAGCCTAGACTAGTAAGCACACACCATATCTAGGCCATACAATCAACCATACACAATTTCTATATAACAAGCACATATTCACTATAGGCTTATACCTATTAGGAGCCATAGGCTAATTACACATTACACACATTATGTATTCCAACATATTTCACATATCAAACTATATCTAATTAACATAATTTACACACATTATACATACATTAAGATATGTATATCACATTTAGATATATATATTTATTTATGTGCATAGAGTGATAGGGAGAGAAATACATGTGCTTGTATCTAGGTGTACATGTGAGGATGTGATAGTGATATAGTGTTAAGTAGCAGTGTGGCAGGACAATGTATGTGTGTGTAGGACACTCTACATGAGGGGCAGATGCATAGTTCCATATAGGACAATGTGCAGGTACATGAATGTGAAATAGAAAACAGTGTTAATGTGCAAATAGTGTACTCATTGTTCTCAGGAAAACATATATACATATATGCACACAAGATATATAATTAACCATATAGGCTATTGCCTAGCATTCAATGTAGGGTACAAGTCATATATGCATATAGAGGGTGTAGGTGAAAGGAAAACATTGAGAGTATATGAAACAGTGAACAATTTCAGTTAAAACTCAGATTTGCACTTGAACTTGAACTCAGTAATGGCATTCCTGTTTTCAGTTAAGGACAGTTATATGTGTGTGTTAACAGGATAGAGTAATGGGGGGTGTGTGTGTGTAGAGCATTGCATTAATGTGGGAACTTGAAAATGGGAGGAGAGTGTGAACATGACTATGTGTTTGTGGTAAGATATCATGAAAACAATTAGGGAAAATCAGTGATTTAATGTGTCAAAGTGAATAGGTTTGTGTGTGTGTGTGAATTACATCTCAGATTGGTGTGTAAACAGTGAGCTATCTCAAGAATATGGTAATGACAGTTCACTCAACACCATTCCAAATCAAAACCCATTAATCAATATATCAAGAAATTGGAAGCATTCACATTCATACATATATTCTCAATAATGGGAAACAAATCCTATTCTCAGGAATTTAGTGTGGTGTATATGACAGGGTTTTATGGAACATGGGCAATGTGACAATGTGTGTGCAATAGTTAATAGGAATGACAGTTGTTGGTGTAACAATGTGTGTGTATAGGTTAAAAGAGTGCAAGAGTGTGTGATATTGGCATGTGTGAATGCAAGAATGTGTGGGTGACTGTGAAGTGCTAGCATAGACATGTGAGTGGGAAAACAAGAGTGAAGTGAGGGTGTGTGTCAATGGGCTAGAGGGGGCATACATGAGTGTGCACATGTGTGTGTGAGTGTAGAACGAAGAGTGGCAGAACAGTCCCTTTATTCTCAGATTTACATTGAAAACCATTCTCAGTTTTAACATCCCATACATTTCCAGATTCCAGTTTCAGTTTCAACAAAACTGTGTATGTCTAACAAGATAGTAAACTATAGATTCAGGTATATGATACCCAACTTCACAGTCAAAAATATTTGAAAACCTAAATAACTAGGAAACCAATCCTAATATCTAATCACACATACACATTACACTCTTATATGAAACTAAAAGAAACTTACCCATATTCATTACACATTCAGATTTTTAGAGTAACTTCTAATACCCAAAATCGAAGTATAGAACATACCTATGCATAAATAACTGATAAATGAACATATCCTAATGAAACATGAGCACAGGATTTCATTTGAAACCAAACACATGAGTTTGAACCCCATACAAATCATGAAAACCAATTTTGAAATCCAATAACCCATTCTCAGTTTTAGGAACACAAAATCAAATAAAAGAAATCAGTGAATGTGCATCCATTGTGTGTATACATGTAAGTGTCCACACAAATCAGTGTAATGTGAAGTATAAACTCACTTAGTAGTAACTAGAACATATATAGAAATCACTGAACAAGTTAAAACATCAATCATAATCAGTAAAAAAAGAATGAAGGTTCAGATTTGTTCAGCAGTGGAGAAGAAACTGAAAACAGCAGTCTACCTTCCCATTTCAATGTTCAAAATTCGATTCTTCAAGTGAAAACCTAATATAGCTTGTAAAACCCAACTAGCAACAGTTAGTACACATGTAGGAATCATTCAGGGATTTAAAATAACATTTAAAATCAGTTTAAAAGGAAATCAAATTCAGGAAATTCGAAGTTAAGTGCATGGTATCAATAACATTTGGAAATGTAAAATTAACAATGAAATTTTATTAAAAACCCAATATAGAGGTTGGTCACTAATCTAACACATCCATACGTGTTGTATCAAGTGATTTCGTGTCCAGAAAATCGGACACGAAGTGTCCAGACGCCTCGAGCTCACACAGACACACTCGAGCACACATAGTGTCGTGCAGGCGTGTCACAGAGTCGTGTGCATGACACACGACACGTGACATGTCGTGCTTGTGTCCAGATACTCACCAGGGATAGAGGAACGTATCCCACTGCCTGAGTCGTGTCCACGTGACATCTACGTGTCGATACGAAGCCGTATCAGTGGCAGAAACCCACGCGTGTACAGCGCGCGCACGGGCCAGTACGACCAGTGCGAGGAGGATTTCTCCTCGCACACAAAACGATACGCTCCCATCTTTTGGGAGGGTGGTGGCAGACGATGCGCCAAGCCCCTCGCCAAAAATGGCGTGTCCACGTGTCCTGTGTCGAGAGTTATAGACCCCGAGCAGCAGGGCAGCGCGCTAGTGTCGTACACGCGTGTCCAACACAAATAAACGACACGAAACGACACAAAAACACCCAACATCCTTCACAGAAATTAATGTACATATATTTATCTACAAATTCATACAATTATATTTACAGAAATCGAAAATAATTTCCTAAGAGGCATTTGATCGAACACATGCATACACACCAAGATACGTGTCCGATACGGACACCAAACGAACACGAATTGACACGAAACTAATACCTACTGCTAGGGGACACCTAGGGCTTCCTATCCATGCAAAGAAAATGAAATTTGGTGGAGAGAATAGGGATTTACCTATAGGTTGAAATTCCAATAAAAAGCTCCAAAAATGGGGGTTCCTCCTTGATGGCCAAAAGCTCCAAATTGATCCTAAACTGAAATGGTTGTCCACCATCAGTCCATAAACTCAATTTAGAACCCAATGCAAAAGATTAGGATGAAAAAGGAGATCAAATGAATAAAATGGGATTTTTGGGAAGGGGGAAATTTACCTCTCTTTTCTCCAAGTGTAGGAATGATAAAAAGAGGCAAGTCCTAATGAATAAGTGTTTAAATAGGGTGGGGATCCCTATGTGGCTGGTCATTTAGGGTTTGGTTAGGGTTAGGGCCTCTAGTTATGGGCCATGGGCCAAATCATAAGTCATTAAGTCATGAAACCATAAGTCATTTCATTAAACCATAAATCATGAAATGATTTCACTCAACTAATCCTCCTATTCCAAAATTAGTCTCTAATGACTAAAAGTAGGTTAACCTAAGTTAGTCTAGGGTCACCATGACTAGGATTAGCTTCTAGGCTAGTCCACTAGGTCTCAACAAGTCAAAGTCAAACTATAATTCACCAATAAAACAAATCACCAAATAATTCAATTAAGTCAAAATGACCAAAATACCCCTAGGCTAAAAATGATAATTAAATCATCCTAATGACATGGTTAGGCTCTAGGTCATACAGTCTCTCAGGTTTCACTGACAGCACATCAAAAACACAAGTCATGACTCAAGGCAGTTTTTAAATAGATTAAAAATTCTTAAAAATCACCAAAAATCATAATGTGAACTAATTATCACTAATTAATAATTATAATTACAAAATTTCAAAAATACCCTCATCTGGAAAACTGGGTGTTACAATCCTACCCACCTTATAAAAATTTCGGCCTCGAAATTAAGATCGCAGCCGTCCTAGGTCAAACCCCCACTCAAACAAAGTCGAAACAACACAATCCTACTGGTCGTGATTTTACGGTCTCGAACAGGGTAGCTACTCTATCTAGCAATCAAAACAATATCCTGGCAGGTACTAATGGAATCACACAGTTAGGGGGAAAGAAGAACATGAAGGACAAACCTGCTAACCCATCACCCGTAGCGTCGGTCTAGTCGACTGTCAGCACAGAAGCCCTGCCCCTCTGGGGTGTATCCCTCTGTTGGTACGGGGCACGGTGCTACGCTACAGGTGGCCTAGCTCCCTCTATCTAATCCATGACACTCAAGTAATATCCACCCTGATATTCCACTCAAATTCTCTAGGGCACCATCTATATGGTATCTATCCTGCAATCTAATAATCATACCCGTCTATCCAGAACCATGTCACAAGAATCCTTGTCACACCAGTAAGTATGGCTGCGATAATCCATAGAGTCCACAACTAATGTACATACATCTAGAATCATGGTATTTAAAATTTTCGCATTGCCGCTAGCTTGGCTGCGAAAACCTTAAATTCCCACACCCGAGAAATATATCCAAAATCAGACTCTATCTCATCGCCCAACCAGCTGATATGGCTGTAGAAGACTCTAGATTCCATGACTGGGGCAACCTAGCCCATAATGTTATCTTGGTAGAAAATCAAGTCAATAATGAATACCAAGAATCAATTCAATGATGAACAAGGAAGATAGACAGATACTGTCAGAATTTAATTTCAAAATAGTTTATAATGAGATTCTCAAGGGTCATCCCAGGAATCTTCTCAAGTAGTCCTAACTGTGATTGAGTGCCTCTCCGGTAAAGCCTATCTCTCAATCCTATCACAGGCTCGCAGCAGTACAACTAAGTCGTCGTACTACCACGATATCGCACTAATGCGACTCTCGACCTGCATGGGCCACCACTAAAAACGTATCACGACCCGTACCCACTGTGAGGGTACGAGTACGTAACAACGCCCAGCCTACGCCGCAGTGTCGGCGGTAGAATGCTGTTCTAAGTCTCTAACTAACCATCAACTCATGCAGTATATACTGTACTCATCAAGATCAACTCCGAACGGAGGACAAGTATAAGATATGGTGTATCTCAATCACAGTCTAAGCACGATAAGATAACACAGAATTGTAACTAAGAATTTGAAGACAAAATAAATACTGAAATAATAACAACATCTGAATAATCTCAATACATCTCAAGTCTCAATTCTATACAACAAGCTCTAAATGAAAGAAATAAAAGCAGGTCTACTAGACTAAATCCCGATCACTCCTGAGTGTCGGGGCCATAGGTAGCTAAGCCATCTCCTCAGTAAAAAGTAGGGCATGTATCCTCAGGGCAATCATCTGTAAAATTTTCAATAGGTCCAGTCAGGACAGGAACGAGCACAATCTCATCTAGAAAACCCAAGTAAATGACAGAGAACTATAAAGCAGTTTTAGGCAGTTGTATTGATGAACATGGCAGTTTATATTCAGGTGATGCTAAGAAAGAGAGATAAAGTACAAGGAAAGTAAATACTAAACAAGAGAAGAATCATAGCAATGAAGACTGTAAAAATAGAACTAGCTGAACTAGGGTAATATGATATAAAGTCCAGACAGAAATGTAGACCAGTGTAACTCCAATATAAGTCCAGTACAATATGAATCTAATACAAGATGAATCCAGTAAGGGACGATTCCAGTTATAGTGATCAATGATTCCAGGGTGAGTCCAGCCTATACTCTAGCAGTGTGTTTTAAAATACCGAGATCGACATGTAAACGGCTGTGGGTAATACGGTACACCTCTCACTGATCAGGCGAGAGATGGCTATCATTCCAGTAGATTCCAGTAGGGGTGATTCCAGTAATGGGGTATGTCTACATGTCTTACTTTAGTATTTCCCCTCCCAGCAAGTGAATCCAGAATTCTGACACAATAATTCAAGATGAGTCCAGCCAAGTATAATGATACCAGTAAATGATTCCAGGGTGATTCCAGTAAATGATTCCAGTAATAGAAGCCAGGAATGATGATACCAGTAATAGAGGCCAAAAAATAAATGTGTGTCGTATACATGAATCCAGAAATATCCACACGTGTCGTAACATAGAATCACATACAACTAAATAGAACTGAAGTACAGTAATTACCAAGTAAATGAGAGAACTATCAGAGAATGTACTCGCCTACTACTCTGAAAAGAGTAGTATAGTATCAGATGATTGCACCAGAGTCGCAATATCCTAAACAGAGTAATATGAGTCATGATATGTAAAATACAAGAGAATTGAAAGTTACAATGCAAACTACATGATTTCTAGGTCAATCTAAGTCAAATCAACTCTAAGTCAAACCTGGTCAACTGTCTAGGTTAAACTAGGTCCCAGTCAAACTTGGTCAACTCTGGGTCAGCCCAAGTCAACTACACTAGTCAAACTAGGTCAATCCTAGTCTAGTCAAGTCTCACTAGGGCTAACCAAGCCTAGACTAGTAAGCACACACCATATCTAGGCCATACAATCAACCATACACAATTTTTATATAACAAGCACATATTCACTATAGGCTTATACCTATTAGGAGCCATAGGCTAATTACACATTACACACATTATGTATTCCCACATATTTCATATATCAAACTATATCTAATTAATATAATTTACACACATTATACATACATTAAGATATGTATATCACATTTAGATATATATATTTATTTATGTGCATAGAGTGATAGGGAGAGAAATACATGTGCTTGTGTCTAGGTGTACATGTGAGGATGTGATAGTGATATAGTGTTAAGTAGCAGTGTGGCAGGACAATATATGTGTGTGTAGGACACTCTACATGAGGGGCAGATGCATAGTTCCATATAGGACAATGTGCAGGTACATGAATGTGAAATAGGAAACAGTGTTAATGTGCAAATAGTGTACTCATTGTTCTCAGGAAAACATATATACATATATGCACACAAGATATATAATTAACCATATAGGCTATTGCCTAGCATTCAATGTAGGGTACAAGTCATATATGCATATAGAGGGTGTAGGTGAAAGGAAAACATTGAGAGTATATGAAACAGTGAACAATTTCAGTTAAAACTCAGATTTGCACTTGAACTTGAACTCAGTAATGGCATTCCTGTTTTCAGTTAAGGACAGTTATATGTGTGTGTTAACAGGATAGAGTAATGGGGGGTGTGTGTGTGTGTAGAGCATTGCATTAATGTGGGAACTTGAAAATGGGAGGAGAGTGTGAACATGACTATGTGTTTGTGGTAAGGTATCATGAAAATAATTAGGGAAAATCAGTGATTTAATGTGTCAAAGTGAATAGGTTTGTGTGTGTGTGTGAATTACATCTCAGATTGGTGTGTAAACAGTGAGCTATCTCAAGAATATGGTAATGACAGTTCACTCAACACCATTCCAAATCAAAACCCATTAATCAATATATCAAGAAATTGGAAGCATCCACATTCATACATATATTCTCAATAATGGGAAACAAATCCTATTCTCAGGAATTTAGTGTGGTGTATATGACAGGGTTATATGGAACATGGGCAATGTGACAATGTGTGTGCAATAGTGAATAGGAATGACAGTTGTTGGTGTAACCATGTGTGTGTATAGGTTAAAAGAGTGCAAGAGTGTGTGATATTGGCATGTGTGAATGCAAGAATGTGTGGGTGACTGTGAAGTGCTAGCATAGACATGTGATGGGAATACAAGAGTGAAGTAAGGGTGTGTGTCAATGGGCTAGAGGGGGCATACATGAGTGTGCACATGTGTGTGTGAGTGTAGAACAAAGAGTGGCAGAACAGTCCCTTTATTCTCAGATTTACATTGAAAACCATTCTCAGTTTTAACATCCCATACATTTCCAGATTCCAGTTTCAGTTTCAACAAAACTGTGTGTGTCTAACAAGACAGTAAACTATAGATTCAGGTATATGATACCCAACTTCACAGTCAAAAATATTTGAAAACCTAAATAACTAGGAAACCAATCCTAATATCTAATCACACATACACATTCAACTCTTATATGAAACTAAAAGAAAACTTACCCATATTCATTACACATTCAGATTTTTAGAGTAACTTCTAATACCCAAAATCGAAGTATAGAACATACCTATGCATAAATAACTGATAAATAAACATATCCTAATGAAACATGAGCACAGGATTTCATTTGAAACCAAACACATGAGTTTGAACCCCATACAAATCATGAAAACCAATTTTGAAATCTAATAACCCATTCTCAGTTTTAGGAACACAAAATCAAATAAAAGAAATCAGTGAATGTGCATCCATTGTGTGTATACATGTAAGTGTCCACACAAATCAGTGTAATGTGAAGTGTAAACTCACTTATTAGTAACTAGAACATATATAGAAATTATTGAACAAGTTAAAACATCAATCATAATCAGTAAAAAGAGAATGAAGGTTCAGATTTGTTCAGCAGTGGAGAAGAAACTGAAAACAGCAGTCTACCTTCCCATTTCAATGTTCAAAATTCGATTCTTCAAGTGAAAACCTAATCTAGCTTGTAAAACCCAACTAGCAACAGTTAGTACACCTGTAGGAATCATTTAGGGATTTAAAATAACATTTAAAATCAGTTTAAAAGGAAATCAAATTCAGGAAATTCGAAGTTAAGTGCATGGTATCAGTAACATTTGGAAATGTAAAATTAACAATGAAATTTTATTAAAAACCCAATACAGAGGTTGGTCACTAATCTAACACATCCATACGTGTTGTATCAAGTGATTTCGTGTCCAGAAAATCGGACACGAAGTGTCCAGACGCCTCGAGCTCACACAGACACACTCGAGCACACACAGTGTCGTGCAGGTGTGTCACAGAGTCGTGTGCATGACACACGACACGTGACACGTCGTGCTTGTGTCCAGATACTCACCAGGGATAGGGGAACGTGTCCCACTGCCTGAGTCATGTCCACGTGACATCTACGTGTCGATACGAAGCCGTATCAGTGGCAAAAACCTACGCGTGCACAGCGCGCGCACGGGCCAGTACGACCAGTGCGAGGAGGATTTCTCCTCGCACACAAAACGATACGCTTCCATCTTTTGGGAGGGTGGTGGCAGACGATGCCCCAAGCCCCTTGCCAAAAATGGCGTGTCCACGTGTTCTGTGTCGAGAGTTATAGACCTCGAGCAGCAGGGCAGCGCGCTAGTGTCGTGTACGCGTGTCCAACATAAATAAACGACACGAAACGACACAAAAACACCCAACATCCTTCATAGAAATTAATGTACATATATTTATCTACAAATTCATACAATTATATTTACAGAAATCGAAAATAATTTCCTAAGAGGCATTTGATCGAACACATGCATACACACCATGATACGTGTCCGATACGGACACCAAACGAACACGAATTGACACGAATCCAATACCTACTACTAGGGGACACCTAGGGCTTCCTATCCATGCAAAGAAAATGAAATTTGGTGGAGAGAATAGGGATTTACCTATAGGTTTAAATTCCAATAAAAAGCTCCAAAAATGGGGGTTCCTCCTTGATGGCCAAAAGCTCCAAATTGATCCTAAACTGAAATGGTTGTCCACCATCAGTCCATAAACTCAATTTAGAACCCAATGCAAAAGATTAGGATGAAAAAGGAGATCAAATGAATAAAATAGGATTTTTGGGAAGGGGGAAATTTACCTCTCTTTTCTCCAAGTGTAGGAATAATAAAAAGAGGCAAGCCCTAATGAATAAGTATTTAAATAGGGTGGGGATCCCTATGTGGCTGGTCGTTTAGGGTTTGGTTAGGGCCTCTAATTATGGGCCATGGGCCAAATCATAAGTCATTAAGTCATGAAACCATAAGTCATTTCATTAAACCATAAATCATGAAATGATTTCACTCAACTAATCCTTCTATTCCAAAATTAGTCTCTAATGACTAAAAGTAGGTTAACCTAAGTTAGTCTAGGGTCACAATGACTAGGATTAGCTTCTAGGCTAGTCCACTAGGTCTCAACAAGTCAAAGTTAAACTATAATTCACCAATTCAACAAATCACCAAATAATTCAATTAAGTCAAAATGACCAAAATACCACTAGGCTAAAAATGATAATTAAATCATCCTAATGACATGGTTAGGCTCTAGGTCATACAGTCTCTCAGGTTTCACTGACAGCACATCAAAAACACAAGTCATGACTCAAGGCAGTTTTTAAATAGATTAAAAATTCTTAAAAATCACCAAAAATCATAATGTGAACTAATTATCACTAATTAATAATTATAATTACAAAATTTCAAAAATACCTTCAACTGGAAAACTGGGTGTTATACTTTCATGGAACATCACTATCCTTTTGCATGGTTTAATATGATCTCTATGGATAGGCAGATGACATGCCCTCTTACTCCAACCAAACCCGGGCTGTTTGTGGGTAACATCCGTTTCAATAGAGCGGCTGGGTCAGTGCGTGCGTCTAAGGATCCGATCAGTCGATCTGTGACGAGATTGGTTCCGGGTGCCTTTATCAATACCCTGAAACCCAACTTTTCGTTTACTGAGGCTAATACTTTCCTGAACCGGCTTGCCGAGAAAGGGACCTATGCTTCTGGTAAATTGGTACTGCCCAGCTGGCGGAACCCCACTCCTTCATGGGCTAACCTGACTTCATGGATTTTGTTGACAAATAAGACCTTCTTGCGAGAAGCCGGTCTCTATGACTCCATTCGGGGCACTAGCCACGCACTGCCCATTAACAGGCTATTGTTCATGGCCCTTTTGGAGATGTACAACTGCCGTACGGGGACTTTCTACACACCCGTTGGGGAGTTGGGACTTGCTCTTCATGAAATGCACGATGTTTCCAAGCTGCCCTGGGGGGAAGAGCCTCTTGAAGTGTATACGTCGACGAACGAGGAGTTTCAGGTTCTAGGTCGGCAGTTTTCGGGTTTTGTTGCTGTGTACCAAGAGTTATTATGTCATCACAGTACCTGCCACCAGACGGCTATTAAGAAAGATGGTTGTAACTCCACTTTTCTGAAATATCGTAGAATTTAAAATTTTTATTAATCAAATGAATTGGAATTTTATTTGGTTTAATATAGGTAGTAAATTTTAGTTATCACTAAACTATGGTTAGGTTTAATTCTTTTAAACCTATTGAAGTTGGGCTCAACCCAGGAAGCCCATAACCCAACCTTTTAAATCCCATTGAGTTATTACTCTCTTCATTCTGAGTATAGATCTTAAGCCCTTTCAAATTTTTTAAACCCAACGGCCAGGAGCAGTCGGCCATGTGCTTTCCTCTCCATCCTAACAGAATTGTAAGAGAGAGGAAGAGAGGTGGAATTCCCGCCAGTAGGTTAGCCTGCCTCTCACGCTACCAATCACCTACTTAAGACCTTTCTCTCCTCACTGTTATTGAACGATTTCTCCACAACTTCATCTTCCCTAAAACTTCATCCAGTCGGCCATGGCAGATTGAATCCTGAAGATCGACCTTGCAATCAACAGGACAAGAGAAGTAGGTGATTTTCCTGACCTTCCTTGTCTTCTTGATCCATTTGAATCACTCCGTAGTTGAGCATGATCAATCAATGGTTGATCGTTTGGTTTTCTTTGGATCCAGTCAATCGACTCGATCAGGAGAAGAACAGAGCAAACTATAACCATTGATTCGATCCATACTTCCAATAATCATTCATTTTGGAATCAACAAATTCTGATCGCAATGTGTTTGTTTGTTTTCCTCCATGAATCAGTCGACCTTGCCTGAACTCAACTAGAAGTAGTTGATCATTGTTGCATCCTCCTGATATGGATCTGCTTATTTTGACCCCCCTGTTTACATAAATAGAGGTGAGGTTATGGAGCTTTTCCATTTAATTAGAGCTTCTCCTTACTGAATTAAAGAGTATTTGTTTGTCAGATTTTCGAGATCATTTGAATCTGATTCCAGCTATAGCTGACACTGCAGGTATATTTTCCAAACTATTCTCCTTATCTCGATTACTTTTGTTCAAATGCAAATAGTATAGACAGTGATATCAGGAAATTTGGATAAACTCTATTCCTGTGATTGTACAGTAATTTGTTATAGATATTCATTTTGGAATGTCATGTTCCTGTTTAGTTATGTCTGATTTTGGCAATGTTATGTGATTTTCCATGGCACAGCTATGTGAGTCACATGGCATTGTTATGTGACACTCATATGAGACTGTCCTAATATTAGACAGGGACTGATATGTGAATTTCACATGAGTTTGTATATAAATTCATTTGAGGACTGTTGTGTTAGTATAGGACTAACCTTCTAAGGAATTGTCTGACCTTAAATAACATGATTCCTAAACAGAGGATAGGATTGACTGATTGTATACTTAAATTATGATTTAGAGCAATAACCTATTATGTGCTTTAATGTAGAGTTTCAGATTTTACTTTCAATTTGATATTGTGTGGGATGTGGGACTAAGTCCTGGAGAATTGTGTAGGACTGATTAGTCCAGAAAATGAATTTCAGTAAAGTACTTGGACTGTTGTAAATTCCTGTTATAAACTGTCTGTATTGAACAACATTGGCTTGGCTAGTCGACCATTGAGCCATTCAGGAATATTGCAGTAGGCAATACTAGATATATGACTGGACTTAAATTTGCAGAAAACTATATGAGACTGGTTTAGTTTAAATACAGAGTTTGTGTCTATCCTACGAGTGGCTTCAATAGACCCATATAAATACTGCAGGTAAATCCTTATATTGATATTGTAAATTCTATTTAGGTCTATGTGTTGTATCAGTCATGATTAAACTGTGGAAGATGGTATCAATTTGAGAACCCTGTGCTACTTAGACAAGTTTATTTAAATTCTGTCTTTAGATTATGTCCATCTATTTTTGGGTCGAGTGTTTGTCATGGGAGCCTAGAATAGATTAAGGATTAGGACTGGAAACCAGGTATTCAAATTTGATTGGAAATAGACTACTGTAGGACTGTTTAATATCAGAGTTGCTTACGACTGATTGATATGAAATTATACACGGGACTGGTATTGTGAAGTATTGAACCTGGACAGTAGTGTTCCAGTATTGTTTGCAAGAGAGAGTTCTATGGGCTAACTGAGATTCAGTCCCATCTTTAGACTGAACTGGGAGTACCAATTCATGTGTTGACATGAGCATTGACTGATTTAACATTACACTGTGGGATGGATAGTAGAGTAACACATGTCTGTACACTAGTGTGTAACTGTCCTGTTTTACTGAGTGCTGGAATATTAGAGAAGAATTATGGAATGATTTGTGGCTTAATCATTACTGTCAACTTATATTTGCAATACCTGTTCCTATTAGAATGTGATAAACTAAATCCTGGAGATAGTCGACCATGATAGGTGCCTGAGTTCATAGTTGGCTTCCAAGGTTTTGTGACTAAGTACACAACCCAATAATATGTACTTTTGCTTGAAACTGCTATGCATATACTCATATGTATTAAGTTAATTGTTTAATCAGTAGTAATACAAACCTGTAAGGATGGCATCAGGAAGGACAGTGGGTCCTTGAGGGGGGGCTCAACTGAATGTTGTCCTGCAAGTTAGGATTGAGGAATGACATATGATTTCACCAAGAGGACTGAATGTATGGGGTACTGTCCTGTTTTGGATTGAAATTAATAAACTATTTAGGGACTATTATGAGACTAATGAGTATTGACATATAGGAGTATGTATGTAAGATTAATATCAGAGTTGCCTGGACTGAACTGACCCATGTCCCATGTCCTGTTAGGATGTGGTGTTCCATTCCAGTTAAGGTTGAACAACACCTGAGAATTTGAAACCAGGACTGAGTTGTTCCCACGTTCTGTTGAGACTAAATGGTATAAATTCCTGGTTTGGATTTAACCTGGGGACTATTAGCAAGTTTAGGTATTTGTTTTATAAGGTAACCTAGCCTATTAAAGTCCTGTATAAGCCTAGGATATTTTGCCCATCTTTTGTGGTTGAAGTTCAAGTTACAGGAAAAGTTCCTAGAGATAGTAAATTTAGGACTGAATAGTATCTAGAATTAATAATCTAGTTGAACTCCAAAACCTATAGGTTGTACCATTGATTTTGACCATTTTAAGTCTTGTGATAAATAAGTTATGTATGAAGAGTGCAGTGATATCTTTAAGGGTAATTTTCTGCTAATCTTTTCAATAGGAATAAAGGTCTAAATGGGTTGTTGTTACACTCTTGTATTAATAGTGTTAAGTTAGCCTAATAGAAGTTTAACTTTTTAACTGAAATTGTATCTAGTAGTAATCAGTTGTTAATTCATAGCAGGAGGATTCCCAGCTTTACCACCCTTTCTCGATCACCCGGAGCAAGGCAAGTACTTTCTACGGTTTTGTGCATTTATATTCCTGTACCTTTTCTTGTGACACGTCATAGCACGACATCATGTACTCCTGTATTCTGGTACTCTTGCTCTTGTACTTGTTAGTGTCGGGTGGGGAGATACACTAGCCATGTGACCAATCCCAGTTACTATATTCCTGTGCCTAGCTTAGGCCTCGCACTGTGCACGCGGGTCCTAAGTCGTACCATATTCATGTACGTCTGTACATGTACTTACCCCAGCCGATCACATGGACTAGATGTATTTCGATATTGTGCACTTGTCATGTCTGGTACTTCAGGATTATAGTTTCATTCCTGTACTTTACATGTTCCTGTACTTACATTCATGTACTATATTTCCTGTATTCATTTTCTCTACTATTTTCCTGTACTTTCATGTTCATTCCTGTATTTTATTTTCCTGTACTCCTGTACTCATTTTATATCATGTTCATGTTTCATTACCTAGAACTGTACTTTGCTCCGCTCCTGACTGGATAAGTTGCAGGTATGCTTGCAGGATACCATTCTACCATCTAGGCCAGAGCCCGGAATCTTAGCTGAGCAGGATGGGTCATGACTTAGCTTGAGGTTTCAGGTTTAGACTGTTAGCCTTACTCTTAGATATTTCCTTTAGATTCATGTACATTTCATTCTTGATGACTTGTACATTTATATACATAGAATTGTGGATTATGGTGATCATTTTGGGATACGTTTTTAGATGCTGTGATTCTATATTTCATGTTTATCTGGTTAGTTTTCCCTAGCTTGGTACAGCTTACTTCGTCGTGTCTAACGACGAAGGCTGGGCGTGTCCGACTCGTGTCCGATTATTCAGGAGCGGGTCGTGACATGTTTTTTATGGTGGCCTATGCAGGTCTATCCTAATAGTACCTAGGTCTTAGCGTACTATTGGGGGACTTGATTACACTAGGGAAACTTGATCACAACATAGGAAAATCGAAAAATAAGGGTATATCAGGTATATCAGGTGTATCAGGTATTTTAATATTCTATAAACACTTGTTGTATGTAGGTCTAGGTTATTTTAACTGTTTTCTATTTTACAGATAGTTCAAAAGCATGCGACACCCGAACTGTTGATCCACCTACGCTTGAAAGTTTCGAGTTCTCACTACCTTCTATCGCTACTACTATCCCCATGGGTAGTACGCAGTTGACGGAGGCTATATTGTACTATGGATCATGATTCACTTTCCAATCTAATTTTATAGAATTTTCTTGTTCATGTTTAATGGCTTGATAGATTTTGTTTAAATCCTAACCCTTTGGTGTCTATTCCAGATAGTATTCCTATTCTAGAATTTGTCCCTTATTCGAAGATTGTTTCCTATTCGGTAACATGTTTCATATCCACAATTCGATATTTATTTTGAAATCCACTACTATATACTGTTTGCTCATTTCCTTTGATGATTTCGATTTTCTATTCGAGAGTTGTTGTTCACTACTTGTTTCGACTCCGTTTTCTATCCAAGGACTCGCTTGTTTTCAGGGTACTTGTTCCTACTCGTTATTGATATTCTGCTTATTAATCAAACTTGTACTAATCAAGATCTATTCCAACTTGAAATAGCATTCTGAAACAGTGTTGAACCTTCACTTCTATTGATGCTTGTTTGAGATTCTATTTCTTATTTTTGACTATTCGAGACTCGCTCTCCACCTACTATTTTGTTACTATTGAAATTTGCCTGTTTCATATTTACGATCTAATACCTTGTTTCCTATTGAAACCTGTTTTCTAGTTACTATTTAAAATCTTGACTCCTCGTTGAGATTTTCTATTCGAGATTTTGTTCCTTATTCACGACTTTGTTGATACTTGATTTTTCACTATATACCTTATTGGGGAACTCATTTCAATTCAAGTTGCTCGAGATTTCATTTTTATTCGAGATTTTAATGAAACTTGTTTCCAGTACGGGATTTTATTTCTTATTTTGGAACTTGTCTCCTGTCTAAATACCTTGCCTCAGTTCATCCTTCGAGACTCTGTTATCCTTTCGAGATAACGTCCCATATATGGAGTCTTGTACCATCCAGATATCAGTTGATATTCCGTTATAATTTGAAACTTCGCCCTGTCTAAATTATAAATCTCCCTGGTTGCCTTTTGTACTCACCGATGGGATCCTTTATCGTCTCTTAGTACCTAATGAATCCTTGTATTCTAACAGTCAGGTAACTTCACCAATTCCATGACTTGGACTACTGAAACTCATTTTGATCTCCTTGAAACTCTTTTGAAATTCTTAGAGATAAAGTCGAGAGGCTATTCGATGACCTACCATGGCATGACAGTTGCGCGCTGCAGCCAGTAGCTGGATTATGGAGACTGAAGGTTCACTGCAGCCAGTAGCGCACTGGCGAGGCAGGAACTCTAAGTTGGAGTGATTTCAGACACCCATAGGTTTTCGAGTACTGTCGAGACTTGTCATATTCTTCATACCTTGATCTCTTGGGTTGTTTCGTCAATGATTGTTGGAAAATGGATAAGGTTGACAGATTATTCGGTAACATGTTGTTATTTAAGTCACAGAGCCAAAAGTCCACTGCAGTCAGATATATACTGGCGGGGTAGGGATTCTAAGCAAAGTGATTTCAAATACCTATATGTCCTCGAGTACCATGGAGACGATATCCCTCTTTCATATGATTATTGATTTTCCTTGAATGACAAATCCATGAACTCTTCACCTTGACTTGATATCTCCTGATTAGTTCCATATAATTTTTCCTCAACCCTTGCAAATTTTTTCTTGCATATTATTGTTGGATCGTTGATTTTACACATTGCTAGATCTTGATTTCTTTTCACTAGACTTTAAAATCGTGCATATATTTTGATCGTGTTTGTCTAACTCTGACTTTAATCATGCGTGATTTGTCCTAATTTTTTCTAGTTCAAATGTGCCAAACTTTCAACTTTGATCATGCTTAGAAGGTTGTACCCTCATAATTTACTCCCTTAAGTCGATTAAAATTTATTCCACCACGTGCCTATTTAATTCTCGATCACTGTTAAATCATGTATTTCAATTCCTTATAATTTTGTTCCCTTCGTACCTAACAAAAATTTAACCATTATCGATTTGGTGTCATTTTATCCGTTTGTTTTGGCCATTCTAAATCATTTCAAATCGTCATGATTTTCGTACCTGGTTATGGAATATATTCTCTGTTCAATTTTGAACCATGTGTCATTCCCATACCGTACCGATCTCTTTGAAATTTTGAGGACGAAATTTTTGTAAGGGGGTAGATTTGTAACTCTACTTTTCTGAAATATCGTAGAATTTAAAATTTTTATTAATCAAATGAATTGGAATTTTATTTGGTTTAATATAGGTAGTGAATTTTAGTTATCACTAAACTATGGTTAGGTTTAATTCTTTTAAACCTATTGAAGTTGGGCTCAACCCAGGAAGCCCATAACCCAACCTTTTAAATCCCATTGAGTTATTACTCTCTTCATTCTGAGTATAGATCTTAAGCCCTTTCAAAAATTTTAAACCCAACGGCCAGGAGCAGTCGGCCATGTGCTTTCTTCTCCATTCTAACAAAATTGTAAGAGAGAGGAAGAGAGGTGGAATTCCTGCCAGTAGGTTAGCCTGCCTCTCACGCTACCAATCACCTACTTAAGACCTTTCTCTCCTCACTGTTATTGAACGATTTCTCCACAACTTCATCTTCCCCAAAACTTCATCCAGTCGGCCATGGCGGATTGAATCCTGAAGATCGACCTTGCAATCAACAGGACAAGAGAAGTAGGTGATTTTCCTGACCTTCCTTGTCTTCTTGATCCATTTGAATCACTCCGTAGTTGAGCATGATCAATCAATGGTTGATCGTTTGGTTTTCTTTGGATCCAGTCAATCGACTCGATCAGGAGAAGAACAGAGCAAACTATAACCATTGATTCGATCCATACTTCCAGTAAACATTCATTTTGGAATCAACAAATTTTGATCGTAATGTGTTTGTTTGTTTTCCTCCATGAATCAGTCGACCCTGCCTGAACTCAACTAGAAGTAGTTGATCATTGTTGCATCCTCCTGATATGGATCTGCTTATTTTGACCACCCTGTTTACATAAGTAGAGGTGAGTTTATGGAGTTTTTCCATTTAATTAGAGCTTCTCCTTACTGAATTAAGGAGTGTTTGTTTGTCAGATTTTCGAGATCATTTGAATCTGATTCCAGCTATAGCTGACACTGCAGGTATATTTTCCAAACTATTCTCCTTATCTCGATTACTTTTGTTCAAATACAAATAGTGTAGACAGTGATATCAGGAAATTTGGATAAACTCTATTCTTGTGATTGTACAGTAATTTGTTATAGATATTCATTTTGGAATGTCATGTTCCTGTTTAGTTATGTCTGATTTTGGCAATGTTATGTGATTTTCCATGGCACAGCTATGTGACTCACATGGCATTGTTATGTGACACTCATATGAGACTGTCCTAATATTAGACAGGGACTGATATGTGAATTTCACATGAGTTTGTATATGAATTCATTTGAGGACTGTTGTGTTAGTATAGGACTGACCTTCTAAGGAATTGTCTGACCTTAAATAACATGATTCCTAAACAGAGGATAGGATTGACTGATTGTATACTGAAATTATGATTTATAGCAATAACCTATTATGTGCTTTAATGTAGAGTTTCAGATTTTACTTTCAATTTGATATTGTGTGGGATGTGGGACTAAGTCCTGGAGAATTGTGTAGGACTGATTAGTCCAGAAAATCAATTTCAGTAAAGTACTTGGACTGTTGTAAATTCCTGTTATAAACTGTCTGTATTGAACAACATTGGCTTGGCTAGTCGACCCTTGAGCCATTCTGGAATATTGCAGTAGGCAATACTAGATATAGGACTGGACTTAAATTTGCAGAAAACTATATGAGACTGGTTTAGTTTAAATACAGAGTTTGTGTCTATCCTACGAGTGGCTTCAATAGACCCATATCAATACTGCAGGTAAATCCTTATATTGATATTGTAAATTCTATTTAGGTCTATGTGTTGTATCAGTCATGATTAAACTGTGGAAGATGGTATCAATTTGAGAACCCTGCGCTACTTAGACAAGTTTATTTAAATTCTATCTTTTGATTATGTCCATCTATTTTTGGGTCGAGTGTTTGTCATGGGAGCCTAGAATAGATTAAGGATTAGGACTGGAAACCAGGTATTCAAATTTGATTGGAAATAGACTACTGTAGGACTGTTTAATATCAGAGTTGCTTACGACTGATTGATATGAAATTATACACGGGACTGGTATTGTGAAGTATTGAACCTGGACAGTAGTGTTCCAGTATTGTTTGCAAGAGAGAGTTCTGTGGGCTAACTGAGATTCAGTCCCATCTTTAGACTGAACTGGGAGTACCAATTCATGTGTTGACATGAGCATTGACTGATTTAACATTACACTGTGGGATGGATAGTAGAATAACACATGTCTGTACACTAGTGTGTAACTGTCCTATTTTACTGAGTGCTGGAATATTAGAGAAGAATTATGGAATGATTTGTGGCTTAATCATTACTGTCAACTTATATTTGCAATACCTGTTCCTATTAGAATGTGATAAACTAAATCCTGGAGATAGTCGACCATGATAGGTGCCTGAGTTCATAGTTGGCTTCCAAGGTTTTGTGACTAAGTACACAACCCAATAATATGTACTTTTGCTTGAAACTGCTATGCATATACATATATGTATTAAGTTAATTGTTTAATCAGTAGAAATACAAACCTGTAAGGATGGCATCAGGAAGGACAGTGGGTCCTTGAGGGGGGGCTCGACTGAATGTTGTCCTGCAAGTTAGGATTGAGGAATGACATATGATTTCACTAAGAGGACTGAATGTATGGGGTACTGTCCTGTTTTGGATTGAAATTAATAAACTATTTAGGGACTATTATGAGACTAATGAGTATTGACATATAGGAGTATGTATGTAAGATTAATATCAGAGTTGCCTGGACTGAACTGACCCATGTCCCATATCCTGATAGGATGTGGTGTTCCATTCTACTTAAGGTTGAACAACACCTGAGAATTTGAAACCAGGACTGAGTTGTTCCCATGTTCTGTTGAGACTAAATGGTATAAATTCCTGGTTTGGATTTAACCTGGGGACTATTAGCAAGTTTAGGTATTTGTTTTATAAGGTAACCTAGCCTATTAAAGTCCTGTATAAGCCTAGGATATTTTGCCCATCTTGTGTGGTTGAAGTTCAAGTTACAGGGAAAGTTCCTAGAGATAGTAAATTTAGGACTGAATAGTACCTAGAATTAATAATCTAGTTGAACTCCAAAACCTATAGGTTATACCATTGATTTTGACCATTTTAAGTCTTGTGATAAGTAAGTTATGTATGAAGAGTGCAGTGATATCTTTAAGGGTAATTTTCTGCTAATCTTTTCAACAGGAATAAAGGTCTAAATGGGTTGTTGTTACACTCTTGTATTAATAGTGTTAAGTTAGCCTAGTAGAAGTTTAACTTTTTAACTGAAATTGTATCTAGTAGTAATCAGTTGTAAATTCATAGCAGGAGGATTACCAGCTTTACCACCCTTTCTCGATCACCCGGAGCAAGGCAATTACTTTCTACGGTTTTGTGCATTTACATTCCTGTACCTTTCCTTGTGACACGTCATAGCACGACATCATGTACTCCTGTATTCTGGTACTCTTGCTCTTGTACTTGTTAGTGTCGGGTGGGGAAATACACTAGCCATGTGACCAATCCCAGTTACTATATTCCTGTGCCTAGCTTAGGCCTCGTACTGTGCACGCGGGTCCTAAGTCGTACCATATTTATGTACTCCTGTACATGTACTTACCCCAGCCGGTCACATGGACTAGATGTATTTCGACATTATGCACTTGTCATGTCTGGTACTTCAGGATTATAGTTTCATTCCTGTACTTTACATGTTCCTGTACTTACATTCATGTACTATATTTCCTGTACTTATTTCCTGTACTTTCATGTTCATTCCTGTATTTCATTTTCCTGTACTCCTGTACTCATTTCATATTATGTTCATGTTTCATTACCTAGAACTGTACTTTGCTCCGCTCCTGACTGGATAAGTTGCAGGTATGCTTGCAGGATACCATTCTACCATCTGGGCCAGAGCCCGGAATCTTAGCTGAGCAGGATGGGTCATGACTTAGCTTGAGGTTTCAGGTTTAGACTGTTAGCCTTACTCTTAGATATTTCCTTTAGATTCATGTATATTTTATTCTTGATGACTTGTACATTTATATACATAGAATTGTGGATTATGGTGATCATTCTGGGATACGTTTTTAGATGCTGTGATTCTATATTTCATGTTTATCTGGTTAGTTTTCCCTAGCTTGGTACAGCTTACTTCGTCGTGTCTAACGACGAAGGATAGGCGTGTCCGACTCGTGTCCGATTATTTTGGAGCAGGTCGTGACAATGGTTGTTCGGAAGGAACTGCCCCTCATACCACCTCCTGGGTCACTTATCTGTTTAAACTTCGTGCTACCGGCGGGGTGACTTCCCGAGATCGTCAGACTCCTGAGGAGGTAGAAGACCTGGTATCGACCGCCAAGAGGTCGAGGTATAAGGGTGACACATTTGGGAGCCAGATTGACTCCTTTAATTATTTTTATTGTGGTACCCGACGGCTGTCAGGAAAGGCGCTTTTGGCAGGGTTCCTGAGGGTGTGGCTGCGCAACTGCGTGGTCTCGGGAGGGGCTGGTTCTATTGAGAGGATCAGTCGTCATTTTATTCTTTCCGCCATGAAGTTGGCCTTCTGGGCCAGATTGTCTCTTCTACCTGCTATGGTGTACAGTATACACCATGGTCTCTGTACTTTCTCAACTAAGGTCATTGCTCGTGACGTAGCGATGAACTTCTAGCGTGTGGAGTTACCTTATCATTACTTGATGGGGTGGCTATTGTTGCATTATCGAACTTTGATGAGGCCAGGATCAGGAGATGGAGTTACAGATGACGATGCCTTTCTTTACCGATATCATCGTCAGCCTTGGGAATATAGTACCATGCCGGCGTGTCGAAAGATGCTGGCGAGGGTAGACGAATACGATCTCTTTGTGTCCGTTCTTCCCTTTACTGATGTGGAAGTGAGGAATGTCCATATTGATGGCGTCAGGCCTCCTCACTTTTTATCTGCCAAGATGCGTCACTGGCTACAACGTATTCGCCCGGCACATCTAATTTATCGTTACCGCAATGCTGTGTATCTGGAGCCCTATTTGCCCAGCAGGTTTGCTCGTCAATTCGGGTATAGCCAATTATTCCTTGGTCATCCCGGCCCTTGCCTAGGATTTGAGGGTAGCGTGCTCGATGGTGTTAGAGCATGGAGATACTATGACACTTTCCATACCCAAACTAGCTTCTCAGTTCCTGCTACGAACGTGCAAGGAGAAATTTTGCATATGTCAGTTGTGTATCACATTATAGCGAACCAGTCTCCTGCTGGATTTGATCATCGGACCAGTTTTATTGTGGATACTCGCCTGGCCGAGAGGGCTAGAGCGTCGAAGACGAGGAGGAGAGGGAAGAATTGGATCCCCGTGCATGATTCTACATCTTCCGATATGGCCGAGGGAGATGATGGAGAGGATAATGATGAGAACTCTCTCCTTTCTGGAGATAAAGTAACGGCGGATCAACCGCCTATTATGACGGATGAGGCGAGGATGGGTAAACCACCCTCTGTATCAGATGAGATGGTGGACCTGCAGCCACCTGAACCCGAGGCGGTGTGGGTAGAGGTGCCGCCTGTCGTGCCTGGACCTTCGAGTAAGCGGGGCAGGCGCGAGTCTGCTGACGGTGGCATGGCCTTTTCAATAAAGAAGGCTGCAGTCAGGCGTCGTAGGTTGTTTCTTAAGGAGGGAGGCGAAGACGTCATTCAAGAGGTAAGCTCGGATTGCAGCCATCTCCTTGCTGTGTGCCTCTTTTCTTTCAGGATATGATCTAACCCTCTCCTCTTCTTGTAGATGTCTGATGAACCGGACTCTTATGAACCGTCTATGGCTCCTGAAGTCGATCTTGCTGCCCTAATCAGTGGCGTGAATACTGCGGGCCATTCTGCAGGGGCTTTCTCGGTGACGGCGGAGAGCTCTCAAGTTGCTGAGGCCTCGGCCCGAGGGGACGAGAGGTCTCTTGGGCCCGTTTCTGAGGTTTTCATATTTCAGCAAGGAGAGACTGCTTCTGTCGCACTCCTTCCCAGGGGTGTTAGGGCGGAAGAGCTTATTGCGTTGGACTCGGCGGCCGCTGATGAAGAGGCTACAGTGTTTGCGGACGAACCTCAACCTTCGCAATCTTCTGACGGTAAGATAGGCCAAATATTGACTAGTAAGGGGGTTTATTTACTTTACCATCATATCCTTCGGGTCAAGTCAATTCATGGTTATTTTGGACATATAGGTCCTGACCCTTCGCTTCCCGTAGAAGATATTCTGGAGGGAGGCTCGGCCAGCCATGGTCCGCCGGAGAGAAACGTTCCCTCATCTACATCAGCTCAAATTGAGGGACCTCCTGCCAACTTCAGACAGATGGGAGCGGAGCTCGGTGCCGGAGCGATGGTATCCGCCTCATTCTCTACAGCTCATGCTTCTCTGGAGAGTGACCTCTCGGCTTTGCCAAGCATACAAGTTTTACGGGCTGCTGAGGAAGAATTGACGGCTGTTCATGCGTCTTTCTGTGTAGAGTTTGTTTCCCTCGTGGCAGGGGCAGCAGAGTCTGTTATATCTTCTTCGGTGTTGCCTGCCACACTTCCGCTGACGCTGGCTTCTACAGAGGCTCTGGATGAAGCGACGCAAGATGTAGTTGACAGCTTCTATCGCCATTTGACGAGGGGCGTAGATGCTGTCGTAGAACGAGGGATCTCTTTTTCTGTCCCTGCGGTGTGCTAGGGGCCAGATTGAAACTTTGAAGAACCTTTCTGGTGGGCCAGGGCAGGCTGCGCTCTTGGAGCCCAAATTGACAGAGGCTGATCGGCTCGTAACCCAATTTTTAGCGTTACGCCAAGCTGACTTGCCTGCTGCAGTTGAGCAAGAGCGGAAATTGCTTGTTGCTGCTTGAGAGAAGATAAAGTTGGCTCGGGATACTGCCAAACCAGCGGTGAAGAATGACCTCGACAAGCTTTCTGCCTCGTGTGAGGGATTGTGTCGTCGAGCTCAGCTTTGTAGAACTAGGGAGGATAGTGCTTCCCGTGGTATAGCTGACACGAAGGAGCGGATTCTTGCTCTTCAAAAGGAGCTAGCCTTTCTAGAGAAGGAGCTAGACGCTGCCCGTGCGAACAGGAATTCCTCGTTCGAGAAGCAGATAAAGTCTCCCGATCTTCTGCTAACCTGGAGCGGTCTTTCAAGAAATTTGAAGACAACTGGCAAGCTCACGCTCATTTAGAAGATATGACAATGCTGACCCAAGAGGCAGAACGTCGTGCCAAACAAAGGATTGAACTGTCAGTTGCCTTGTTGAAAGATCGGCTTACGACTTTGTGCGCCCCCGAACAGTGATCCGTCTTACCTTATTTTCTTTTGCTGTTTTCTTTTCGTTTCTTCTTTGTAGTAGCGATTTATTGCTTGTTTCCATTTTATAGCATGGCTATGATCCCAAAGAATGTAGTATCTTGAAATTTGAATAAATGAGCATATTTCAACCCATCTTCTTTTTCTTGTCCTTGTGGTATCTGTGGATTTGAATCTGCAGGGAATTATTTGTGGACCTGCTACTCTAGACATACCTTGGTCTTAGGTACGAGTAACAAGTTTTAAGAGGAGAATACCTAGAACAACCTTTGCGAGAGGACAGCTAAAGGAGTTCTTTGGTATATGAGAGAATGCCTTGGAGCAGCTGGGCTCTTAGGCATGGTAGGGAAGGAAGTGGTATTTATGGTCGACTGAGGACATTTATGGCCATCGGAAGACATTTGTGGGCTTATTATCCTTGGCGTACTTTGGTTATGAGTACGGATAATAAGTCGACGGAGGACTATCATATTTGCTCAGAGGTAGTAAATATGGGGATTTTTGTACCGCGGAATCTTCTTACTCAGAGGTAGTGAGGACATGGTAATAGTGGATTCAACGGGAGATTTTTGTGGACCTATTATCCTTGGCGTACTCCGGTCGTGTCTACGAATAATAGGTTGAGGGGTAACCATCATACTTTACTCAGAGGTGTAAGGACATGGTAAGCATGAATGATTTCTTCGACGGAGCCTTCTCACTCAGATGTTACGGGAACATGGCAAGAGTGGGCTCAATAAAGGATGTATAGAACGACTCAGAGGTAGGAGGACGTGGAAGTTCTATGAGGGGACGATTTGTTTTCGGTGGAAGTGGAACAACTCAGAGGTAGCATCGACATGGTTGTATTTGTGGACCTGTTACCCTTTTTGTGCATTTGAGAATGCGGGTAGTAGATCAGATGAGTTCAGCGGTACCAGCGGGTACGTAACTCGGCAATATGAGATTCTGTGGATATGAGTTCAGCGGTACCAGCGGGTACATGACTTGATGATATGAAATTTTGTGGATATGAGTTCAGCGGTACCAGCGGGCACATGACTCGATAATTTAAGGATATTTGGAGTGTGAGTTCAGCAGCACCAGCGGGTACATAACTTTACAATTGGAGAGATTTTGGGAGGAATTGTGAGTTCAGTGGTACCAATGGGTACGTGACTCCACAATCAAGGATATTTGGGGGTAGGCATGAGTTCAGCGGTATCAGAGGATACATAACTCTACAATTTGGTGATGTAGGGAATCAGAATGTAAGTTCAGTGGTACGGGAATATACGTAACTCTACACTCTGAAATATTTTGGGGGTGTTGTTCTTAGACATAATATTTCTTCAGGAACTTGCCGTTGACTGGCAACATGAGCAAGTCTCCGTTTTGCTTTGCGAGACGGTAGGCACCGTTGGAGAATACAGCCTCAATAATGAATGGGCCTTCCCACTTTGGCTGGAATTTACCGGCAGTTTTGTGTGTCATAACCATCGGCCTCCGAACCGTCAAAACGAGGTCGCCCACATGGAATGTTCTGATTTTGACCTTCTTGTTGAAGGCTCCAGAGATTCTGGATTGATATAGCTCGATTCGTTGTTGAGCTAGCAGGCGTTTCTCATCTAGGGCCTCCAATTCTTGCAATCGGCGGTGATGATTTTCGTCTGTCGTCAACTGATGTGTGAGGGCGACGCGGAGTGAGGGAATCTGAGTCTCTAATCGGAGGACTGCCTCGCTCCCGTACACCCGGGAAAATGGTGTATTTCCGGTGGCTGTTCGGACTGTAGTGCGATACGCCTACAAGCATTCGTCGAGCTTCTCATTCCAATCACGTTTGTTGGAAGACACGAATTTCTTGAGTAGCTTGATTATGGTTTTGTTGAACGCTTCTGCCAACCCGTTTGCAGCTGGGTTGTAGGGTATTGAAGCGATGTTTTGAATTCGTTGCTTGTCGCAGAATCGGTAGAATACGTGGCTTACGAACTGTGGTCCATTGTCGTGGATGATCCTTCGGGGCAGTCCAAAAAGATTGATGACGTGATGCTTGAGGAAGCTGGTCACGTTTGAAGTCTTCACTTCCGCCAGCGGGACGGCATCCGCCCATTTGGAGAAGTAATCAGCGATTACGAGGATAAATCGGTGTCCTTTGGATGATGGCGGGGTGATTGGACCGATGATGTCCATACCCCATGCTTCGAATGGCCAGGAGGCTACAGTCGGATGTAGGAACTCAGATGGCTGGTGGATGAAGTCAGCATAGACTTGACATGCTTTGCATTTTCGTGCGTAATCTATTGCGTCTGCGACTATCGTGGGCCAGTAATAGCCCATTCGGCGAAGGCGATCCTGCAGTTTCGGGCCAGGCTGATGGGCCCTACAAATGCCGTAATGGGCTTCGCGTACGGATTCCTTGGCTTCTGTATTCGACAGACACCATAACAATAAATCGTCATATGATCGTCGATATAGCATTTTTGTCTCTGTATCGTAGAAGAATCTGAGAGACCGTCTTCTGATGGAAGTAGCTTCTTTCGGATTCTCTGGTAGGATGTTGTATACTGCAAAGTCGATGAACGGCTGTCTCCAGTCTGGCGCTTCGTTGACTAGGAGAACGGAGTGACTTTCAACACACTGAATGTTATCCTTAGGACAGACCAGCTCACGGCCTATTACATCAACCTGATGCTGAGTATAATTTAGTACAGCTAGGGAAGCGGCCAAGCCAGCCAATGCGTCAGCTTCAATGTTCTGGAGTCTGGGAACGTGTTCTATGAAGAATCCTCCCAAAGATGAGATGATGTCGATTGCTATTTGATGGTATGTGATCATGTCTTCGTGACGAACCTCGTACGATCCCCGAATCTGATTGACACTTAGTTGCGAATCGCCATATGCTTCAAGATACTCTACCCCCAGCTCTTTTGCAAGCCGGAGGCCAATGACTAAGGTGTTGTACTCGGCCATATTGTTCAAACAGGGCTCTGTGAGTGAATAAGCCCGATTGATTACCAGGCCAGAAGGAGAAATCAGCACTATCCCAACCCCAGCAACGATGTTGCCTTTGGGTCCAGTTCTTGAAGCACCGTCGAAGAACATTCGCCAGATGGGATCATGAGAAGTTGTATTGTTGCTGGTGACCTCGTCTGGTATCTCTTCATATACCCTGGTCGTCTCAGACCCTAGATGGGCTGCTAGAAAGTCTGCCAGAGCCTGGCCTTTGACAGCCTTTTGCGGGACGAAGATCATATGGTACGATGATAGTAATATCGCCCAGGTAGCAAGACGAGAGCTGAGTGCCCCAGGTTTGGTCATGAGGACCCTGAGGGGATTGATTCGCGATATCACATGGATGGTTTTTCCTGTGACGTAATGTCGCGTCTTTTGGATGGCAAACACGAGAGCAAGGCATTCTTTTTCTACGGGCGTGTATCGATATTCTGGCCCGATCATCTTTCGACTGAGGTAGTAAATAGCTTGCTCCTGGCCTGCGTCATTGTTCTGTGCCAGTAGAGCACCAAGAGAATGTTCCATGGCTCGTACATAGAGTAGGAATGGCTTCCCGGCAATAAAAGCTACCAGGACTGGAGGATTCGATAAATATTCTTTGATGCTGTTGGAAGAGCGCTGGCATTCTTCATCCCATATGAAGGAGACTCCCTTTCTCATGAGGTGGGTGAATGGTTGACATCGCCCGGAGAGGTTAGAGATGAACCTCCTGATGTAAGCTAGCCTGTCCTGGAGGCTTCAGAGTTCTCAAAGATTTCTCGGGGGACCCATCTCCATGATTGCCTTTTTTTTCTCAGGGTCGATGTGGATGCCTTGAAAAGTGATGACGAAACCCAGGAATTTGCCGCTGGAGACACCCAGGAATGATTTTGTAGGATTCATCTTCAAATTGTGTGCCCTTATTAGGTCGAACACTGTCCGTAGGTCTTGTAGATGATCATCTTTGGAACGGCTCTTGATGGCAATGTCGTCGACATAGCATTCCACTGTCTTGCGTAAGTGCTTCCGGAAGATGACGCTCATGGCCCTTTGATAGGTGGCGCAAGCATTCCTTAATCCGAAAGGCATAACGGTATAGCAGTATGTGCCGATCGGTGTTCGGAAGGATGTGTGTTTCTCGTCTTCTGGAAATATTTTGATCTGGTTGTATCCTGAGAAGCCATCCATGAAGGACATACGTTCGAAGCTGCAAGTATTGTCGATCATGATATCTGTGATAGGGAGAGGGAATTCATCTTTAGGGCATGCTTCATTCAAATTACGGAAGTCGATGCAGATTCGGATCTTTTCGTTTTTTTAGGACCGGGACTATGTTGGCTACCCAGTCTGGATGCTGCTCTTCACGAATAAAGCCACTGGCAATTAGTTTGTTGACCTCGGATTCGATAGCATCCGTGATGTCGGGGCGGAACCGTCGTTGTTGTTGCTTGACGGGTTTCGCGTCCAAACGGATATTGAGCTTGTGGAGGGCGATCTCGGGATCCAGTCCCGGTATATCTTCATAGCTCCAAGCGAACACGTTAATATATTCTTTGACAAGCTGGAGTAACGATTCTTGCTCTTCGTCCGTCAGACTTTGGCTGATGAAGATTGGTTTTGGGGAAGTTTCGTCACCCAGATTAACTTGTATGACTTCATCTTCGGTAGGAGGTTCTCTTTGTTTGAAGCGCTTCTCCCAGTATTCGTCTAACTGTTGTGCCCATGGTTCTAGTTCAAGAAGTTCGGGAATATCCTCGTCTTCTTCATAGGCGTCGGTAAATGCCATGTTGACGGATAAGGTATGTCTGAAGACGTCCCCGATGCTAGTGTCTGAATCGGATGTTGGTGATCCAGTTGAATGTGAATGCCAGTCACATTCTTCGTCTGAACTTTCGGGGGTCATTGTAGGAGTGACATACCCCACTCCACATCGAGTTTTGCTGTAGTAATCTCGTGGTTTGCCAATCGGGACTATTGGCTTCAGAGGTAACCGTCGACCAATGCCGTAGTTCAGTCCTGGCGTGGTTTCTAAATCATATCCCTATTTCTGCATGAGATGTTTGGATTGAGGACTGTATAAATAGAGAGGTAATCTTCCGACATCCGGTTCGGGGTCGACCTCCTCTATGGTGAAAGGCTGTGGATCGTCTTTTTGACCAAAGATAATTTGATGGTCTCCTCCTTCGATTATACGGTAGGCATCCTCCAATGGGATAAATGGGTTGGCGGTGTAAACGTTTGTCACCTGTATGTGTAGGTGAGTGCCTATGCCGTGTTCTTTAGCGTACAATGTACATAGCCTATTAAGCTCGAGGTAATTCAAAGTTATCCCTTTATTAATAAAGTAGGGGATCTTTTCAGGGGGAATTACATCATCTGCGGATGGGACATCAGTGTAAGCGGCCACATACTTAGCTAACTCAGGCTCTTCTTCTGCAACCCCCATGACGAATGAAGACTGGAATGATGACCTGGGCAGTTTGATTGTCAAAGGCTCCATTGATGGGGTTGACCGAGGAGTCGTGGGTGCACTTGCTACCCCCGACAGGCTGCAAGGAGTTGTGGGAGCACTTGCTACCCCCGGATGACTGTTTGCTTCGAGACGAAGAGTTGTCGGAGCACTTACTACCCCCGGCTAAAGGCTGGCTCGCTGATTAGCTTTAGAGAGGCGAATTGTCATTGGTTTATCGGAGGGATGAAGCAACTCTGATTGTTGATGGTTGGCCCTTGGTAGCTTGATTGTTAGTGGCCCTGTTGAGGACCTTGGTGCTTGGCCTGACCTTGGTAGCCGGATTATCATCTGTCCTTCTTGCGCTGAAAGGCTGATTGCATCCTTACGCAGAGTGGCTGTAAGGGGTGCAGTTTTACCAGGCTTTCGAGCTTGAAGGCGGATCGTCAGAGGTTCTTCTGATCTTGTTGTTGCTTCAGTCAGAATCTGAATGTCTTCTTCGTCCAGGTGCTTTTTCGATTTCTCATATAGACATGAGTCAGAGTAGTACGACTCGACTCCCTTGAAAGGATCGATGTCAGCGAATTTCGTCTTCACAAAGCCGTGCTTGTCGACATACTTGAAGCATTGGTGTAGTATGGAAGGTACTATCATGTAGTCATGTATCCAAAGACGCCCAGGAGGATGTTGTAGGACGTATCGGCGTCTATGACGTAGCAAGTCACCCCTGACTGAAAATCACCTATCTGGCATTTCAGACGGATTTTCCCGATAGGGTAGCTCCTGCCCGAATTGAAACCGCTGATGGCAGTGCTAGTTGGTGTCAGACGATGCATTGGGATGCGCAGATGGTGCAGCAGACTCTTCGGAATGATGCTTATGGAGGAGCCGGGATCAATAAGCATCCTGTCCACCTTGATATCGCCGATATATCCAGTATAGTATAAAGGGCGATCGTGTAAGTTAGTCTTGATAAGCATGTCTTGTGCGGTGAAGACGATGTTTGGCATTGCGCCAGTGCAGGCACTGCCTTGGAGATCCAAAGATGAATCCTCTCCGGTGAGGTTGGCTTGGGCCAGATAAGCATCTGTATTTTGGATTGCTTCGCTCAGTATAATGTGAACGTCTTTGGAGAGCCTCTGGAGTTTGTACAGTGACAACTTGGCTGGTGTGTTAGCCAATTGCGCCAAGATGTCGAAGTTGTAGGGCTTTTCCAGCCCCTAAGGTGCTTCCCTTCGGAGTGGTTTGTCGAATCGAGTCTCCTTCGGCCTAGGCTTGTCGGTCGTCGAAGGTCCTGGAGCATCAGCGGGGGCAGGCTGAAGATTATCTGTCGAATTGTTTGGCGGAGGCTGCGTTTGTGCCCCGGATCGAGTGACTACGGCGGTAGCCTCTTCGGCCGCTGTAGAAATTGTGCGACAGGATCGGACTTTCCCATTCTTCCTTTTGACAGCAGAGGGTGGCGTAGATTGAGTCACCTCCGACACTAGGTCTGGATGGACCCACATGATTTCTCCTTACGGTGTGGTAAGAGCTACAAGATCGTCTGCCTGGTCTCGGAGAGGTGGAAGATTAATGACCTCCATTTTTGCTCTGGGAATAGGTACTATTCCGTCATGCGCTTTCGTTGGTGGGATGTTGCCGAATTGTACTGACACCATATTGGCTGCCATAGTCACATCTTCAAAGTCAATGGCTAGAGCATTAGAATCGATGAGGTGCTGGATGTATCGCTTCAACTGGAAGCAATCTTGCATGGCATGGTGGAGATAGCGATGAAAATGGCAGAAATTGGGACTTTCTATCTCTGCAGGGCAAGGTTCACGCCTTGTAGGAGGAAGCTGAATCCGACCCCCTTAAATGAGCATGTCTAGGATGGGCTTGACATGACTATCTTCGAAGGAGTAATTTATTTGCGGCCATTGCTTGTATATAGGCTTTGATTCGGGCTTCTGGGTTGTATCGGCCACCATAGCCTGTTTGCCCTTATTGTCTCGATTATTGGAAGGATTACCCCCAATGTCATTGTTGGTAGTAGTACGCTTGCCTCTATTTTCTCCTTCTGAGATGTGTACCCCCAGTTGACGAGCCTTTTTCAACCTTTCTTCGGCACTAGTGGCTCTGATGATGAACGTCTTCCAATCCTTAAATTGACTTTCGCTCATCCAGAGACTGATTGTTGGGAGCAATCTCTTTTGGCAAATTTCAATTAAGGAGGAGTCGGGATTATCGGAAGGCAGCTTCATTGCGGTTTGGCGGAACCGCTCAATATAATTTTTTGTCAACTCCTTCTCCCCTTGAACAACGTCCATAAGAGTGGACATTGTTACGTCCTATCCCACTTCGTAGAACCTTTCCAGGAATAGACGTTTAAAGCCAGCGAAGGACTGGATGCAGTTGTCGGACAGGTTACGGTACCAATCGAAGGCAACTCCTTCTAATGCCCCAATGAATAGTCGAGAGAGGATGGCGTTGTCATGAGGCAGATGATCAGTGGTGACCTCAAAGTAAGTGATGTATCTGCTTGCCGATGTCTTCCCATCGTACGGATTAGTGTTGAATGGTTTATATATTGGTGGGAAGGGAACATCTCTCCATGCAGCAGGATGCGGTTGACGAACTCTGAGGTCCGGGCAGGTTTCTCGGGCGTCGAACATGGCTCGATGCTCTTGAACCTCACGTTTTACTTCTCTGGCCTCGTCTGCAGTGGTAGGAACTGATATCTCGAGAAGATTATTACCCGGGTTTGGTGCAGCTGAATTTGAGTCTGCATTGATTGTGGGCCCGACGTTTGTGTGGCCCTGTATCCCTACTTACAGAGTTGGAAGTACTGTCTTGATCTCGTCCACGGATTTGAACAAGGCGAGAAGTATGGCCTCCATCGTATCAATACGTTGGCGATCACTGGATCCTTCTTGATTGCTATCTGTCATGAATACCGTCTTCACGCGATAGGAGACGGAGGAGAAGGTGGATGATGTACTCTCGGAGTCATACTCTTACACTGAGAAATCGTCAGGATATGTGGGAATGTTCTCCTCGGGTTCTGATTCGGATGGAACAGTACCCCCATCCTCTGAGTTTGTCTCATCTTGGGAATTGTGGACGTTTTCGGGAACGTCGGAACCTTCTGTGCTTGTTGAGGGTGCTATTTTCCCCGAGTTATCGTCTTGGAACATTGGATTATCATGGATGTTTGGGGGAATACTACCCCCGGCTTCAATGTCCTTTAATGATTTCCCAAGTGCAGCAGATTTCGTCTTTGAACGAGTGCTTTGGAAGACTCCTCCCGAAGCGGTGGTAGACAACCGCTTGCTTGAGATTTTTGGGCTAGATGTGTTTGTCTTCTTTCCCTTTCCGTGACCTGGGATTCTCAGGGCAGAGTTGCAGGAGGCGGTGGGAAGCATCTCAGAACTCGGGTGCTGTAATCGCTGGAAGGCGGATCGCCGATCTTTTTGTAATGCTGCTTTGTTACAGCAACAGTTGATGATAACTTGGGTGCATTGATGCTTATGTTCAGATTCTCTGCACACCGAGCTATCGTCCCTTTCCTTGCGTTTGTGAAGGATCACATCACGCAAGTCACTCGCTTTGTGGACTCGGGAATCCTGAGCATGCGAGTGTGTAGGCCTCCTGCCTACTCCCTGACCCGACGGTAGTACGGATACTTGCCTTCGATCGTTGTTGGGAGATGCTTGATGACTATCCCATCCGACGACCACAGATGGTTGGGTACGGGTAGTTCTATACAACTTTCCATTAGGGGCCCGCGTGATGATCAGCGGGACGTCCCGATAGTCAGAGGTTGGGGCAACTGACCGGGCTTGATGAGCCCGTACTGTCCTAGACTTCTTCCCTTTAGCACCCGTGGGTGCGTAATAGGAAGAATCCAAATTGGATAAAACAGAGTCTGTCCCTTCGTCTAGGGAATGATTAGGACCGCATGAGAGTCGGTCGAAGACTGATCGAAAGGATCGTAGAATGGATGCTATGCGGCTGGGCTCGGAAGCCGTGTAGGCTATCTGCATGCGGCTTTCTTCAGCGGTTCTAGGAGTCACGATCGTGCAGGCTGGCCGCATACGGTTGGCAGTGGTGGCCGCATGGGTTTTCTGCAAGCAATTGACTTTAGTAGCCGCAGGAGTCTCGTTCATGCGGTTGGCAACTGTAGCAGCATAAGATATGCGGCTGACAGATGTAGCCGCCCGCGCCTTCTTTATGTGGTTAGCGGACGTGGCCGCTTGGACTTTCTTTATGCGGCCAGCACCCTTATGCGGCTCGGGCCGCATAGAGCTCTTCTTTGTCCCAGCAAGTCCAACATCATAGTGTTTTCTTCTGTCGGACTTGGGGACAGCAGAGTGCTCCATGGTTGGAAGTGGGGCCACAGGAGAGTCTTTTCTGCCATCTTGAATAATAGAGGGCATCTCTGTAAGAGTTTGGGTAGGAGCAAATGATTTGGGTCTCCACTCCTTGCGGGCCTTCTTCGTGCGGGCTCGCTTCTGGGCCGGGCCAGTGCTCTTGTCGGAGAGCATTTCTTCAAACGCCTGTTGGTCGAACCGGGCGACCAGCATCTGTTGAGTGGAGCCAAGTTTGGCTGTATCCGAATGCGTCACCAACTCCTCAGCCATGGAGAAGTTTGTCCCCAGCAGAGTCGCTATCGTGTTTGCCATGAAATATAAAAGAGCAGAACAGTTTTATGGGTGGACTGAACTTTTACTTCACGTTACAAACTCGCTTGTACAAAGAAAGCCTAGATACGGAAACCTAGGTACAACAATCTAAGTACAATTATTTGTTTTTGATTCTATGGGGTGACGATAGAGGCTAGGGAAAGCGACGGCAGCTCTGCCTTACTCCTTGGGCGATCGGACGTAGCCTTGGCTCCGGAGAAGAGATCCTCGGCGTTGATGAAGAAATGCTCTGGTGCTCTCTCTGTGGTTGCTCCTTCGGCTTCTTTCTCTCGAGGATGAACTCTGTATATTTTCTCTCTGATTATCGGGGGAGCCTCTTTTTGCAAGGGAATGGCACCTTGCTATTGATAAGAAATGGGGGGCATCATTAGGGTTTGGATGGATGCCCATTCTTCAAAGTGGCGGCGGCCAGATGATTAAACAATCTATGCCATTGATTTTGAACGGGAAGGATCTGGGCCATTAATGTGGATTAGGCCAAATCCCATCAACAATTAATGCTGATTGTAATGAATCTTTGTCATAATGATTCGCTGACATCTGCAAATCCAAGTGAATCAATTTAAGTCATTCGTCTGCCACGTGTCCCAAATTATTGGGATTTTGACCGAGATTTGGTGTGACACGTGTCCTGTTATTAATGTTGAACCGCATGAGGGATGGTGATAATTGGGCCGCATGAAGGTTGTCATGATCGGACCGCATAGAGGAATTCATGGCTGAGCCGCACGTAGAGTCTTTGTACTTGAACCGCATGAAGGTTGTCATGACCGAGCCGCATGAATGTGTTCATGTCTGAGCCGCATGGGTGTCTTCATGGTCGAGCCGCATAAGAGTCTTCATGACTGAGCCGCATGGCGTTTCTCATGACCGAGCCGCATGGGGACCTTCGTCTGTTGAGCCGCATGGGAGTCTTTTTATTCTGACCGCATGAGTTCTTTGTGATCTGGCCGCATGAGTTCTTTGTGATCTGGCCGCATAAATTCTTTGTGATCTGGCCGCATGGATTTTTCTCGAAGTTTGGTGGGGGCAGCACCATGCTTTATGATGATTTTCATCATTTCCTAGAAAGATGACGTTTTGGGTGTTAGTAATTATGACGACTTTTGTGTCAGAGCTGTCAGCTGTCAACCGTCAGCAGTCAATGCATTAAATGCACGCAGCCGTTGGACACAGCTGTCCTGAGAGGGGGAGCCACGTGTCTTTCGAGCAGTGTGCTCCTTTAGGCCGTGCCTATCTTCTGAGCCGCATAACTCTTTCGGGCCGTATGCGGTCTTGTGGCCGCATGGCTCTTTCTTTTTTTATTTTTCATGCTTCTACAGATACGTCTTCCCAAGAAGAATCGTCACCCCAATGCAAAGTTTGGGGCTTCTAGCGAGCCAACAACTCTCCGTCCAGCATCGAGTACCAAACTGGGGGTCGCTAGTTTGCCAACAACTTCACGCTCGGCTCCACTAGCAAAACCCCTAACGATCAAGATGCCCAGGTCATCCTCTCAGTCTTCATTAATACAGGGGGTGGCCGAAGAAGAATCGGAACTAGCCAAGTATGTGGCTGCCCATACTAATGTTCCTTCCGCAGATGATGTAATCCCGCTAGAAAATATACCCTACTTCATCAATAAAGGGCTATCTTTGAACTATCTCGAGCTTAATAAGCTTTGTATAATGTATGCTATGGAACATGGTATAGGCACTCACCTACACACACAGGTGACAAATATTTACACTGCAAACCAGCTTATTCCAGTGGAAGACGCTTACCGCATAATCGAAGGAGGGAACCATCCAATCATCTTCGGCTAGAAGGTCTACCCATAGCCCTTCACCATAGAGAAGGTCGATCTCGAATCAGATGACGGGAGACTGCCTCTTTATATGTATAGCCCCCAATCCAAATATCTCATTAAAAAACAGGAGTATGATCTGGAGACTACGCCAGGTTTGAGCTACAATACTGGTTGACGATTACCTTAAAAGCCGCCAGTCCCGACTGGCAAACCACGGGACTACTACAGCAAGACCCGATGTGGATTAGGGTATGTTACGCCCGCAACGACACCTGAAGGTTCAGATAAGGAATGCGACTGGCATTCACATTCAACCGGGTCACCAACTTCTGATTCAGATACCAGCACCGGAGACGTATTCAGATAAGTCCTGTCAGTCAATATGGCATTCGCCGACTCTTACAAAGAAGATGAAGACATTCCTAAAATTCTCGAGTTAGCGGTTCGTACAGAGAGAACCTCCTACTGAAGATGATGTTATACAGGTCGACTTCGGCAGCAAATCTTCTCCAAAACCAATCTTTGTCAGTAAAAGCCTGACAGACGAAGAGCGAGAATCGCTACTGGAACTTGTCAAAGAATATATTGATGTGTTCACCTAGAGCTACGAAGACATGCCAGGACTAAACCCACAGGCTACCCTTCACAAGCTCAACATTCGACCATATGCAAAGCCGGCCAAATAGCAATAGTGACACTTCCGCCCGAACATCATAGATGCGATCAAAGTTGAAGTCAACAAACTGATAGCCAGCAGCTTCATTCGTGAAGAATAACATCCGGACTGGGTCGCCAACATAGTACCGGTCCTCAAAAAGAATGGGAAGATTCGAATCTGCATCGACTTCCACAATCTGAACGAGGCATGTCCCAAAGATGAATTCCTCCTCCCTATCACAGACATCATGATCGACAACACATGCGGCTTCGAACGTATGTCATTCATGGATGACTTCTCGGGGTACAACCAAATCAAGATGTCTCCTGACGACGAAAAGCATACATTATTTCGAACACCGATTGGCACATACTGCTACACAGTCATGCCTTTCAGTTTAAAGAATGCTGGCACCACATATCAAAGAGCCATGAGTATCATCTTCAGAAACCACTTGCGTAAGACTGTGGAGTGCTATATTAATGACATCGCCGTCAAGGGTCGCTATAAGGAAGACCATCTGCAGGATCTGAGGACGGTATTCGACCTGATGCGAGCGCATAACCTGAAGATGAATCCCATAAAATCCTTCTTGGGCGTATCCAGCGGAAAATTCCTGGGTTTTATTATTACTGCCCAGGGAATTCATGTACATCCAGAAAAGATGAAGGCAATTATGGAGATGGGTCCCCCGAGAAATCTCCGTGAACTCAGAGGCCTTCAAGGGAGGCTAGCTTACATCAGGAGGTTTCTAGCCTCTCCGGGCAATATCGGCCATTCACCCATCACATGAAGAAAGGCGTCTCGTTCGTATGGGAAAAAGAATGCCAACATGCCTTCGACGGCATCAAAAAATATTTGTCGAACCCTCCAGTCCTGGTGGCCCCGGTTGCTGGAAACCAATCTTACTATATGTACGAGCAATGGAGCATTCCCTCGGCGCTCTGCTGGCATAAAACAACGATGTAAGCCATGAACAAGCTATATATTACCTCAGCCGAATGATTATTGGGCCAGAGCACCTATACACTACCGTGGAGAAGGAATGCCTCGCCCTGGTGTTCGACATTCAAAAGATACGGCACTATGTCACAGGACAAACCATACATGTGATCTCATGAGTCAACCCTCTCAGGGTCCTCATGACTAAACCAGGGGCACTCAGCTCCCGTCTCGTCACATGGGCAATATTATTGTCTCCTTATCATATGGTCTTCGTCCCGTAAATGGCTGTTAAAGGTCAAGCTCTGGCAGACTTTTTAGCAGCCCACCCAGGCTCGGAGTCATCCAGAATATATAAAGGAATCCCAGATGAGGTCACTGACTCACATATGGCCTCCCACGATGATATATGGCGAATGTTCTTCGACGGTGCTTCGAGAACTGGACCCAAGGGCAACATCGTCGTTGGAGTCGGGGTGGTGTTGATTTCTCCTTCCGGACTAGTGATCAATCGTGCTTACTCCCTCACGGAACCCTGCTCTAACAATGTGGCCAAGTACAACGCTTTGGTCATTGGCCTCCAACTTGCAAGAGAGCTGAGGGTAGAATATCTTGAAGCATACGGCGATTCACAGTTAATCATCAATCAGATCCGGGGTTCATACGAAGTCCGAAATGAAGACATGATCCCATATCACCAAATAGCGATCAACATTATTTTGTCATTTGAGGGATTCTTTATCGAACGCATTTCTAGACTCTGAAACATCGAAGCCGATGTCCTAGCCGGCCTTGTCGCTTCCGTAGCTGTGCCAAATCATACCCATCATTCGATTGACATGATAGGCCACGAACTGGTCTGTCCCAAGAACAACATTCAATTCGTGGCGAGTTATTCCGCTCAGACGATCGACGAAGTGCCAGACTGGAGACAACCATTCATAGACTTCGTAGTCTACGATATCCTACTCGAGAACCCAAAGAAAGCCACCTCCATCAGAAGGCGTTCTCTCAGATTCTTCTACAATACAGAAACAAAAATTCTGTATCGCCGATCCTACGATGGATTATTGCTTTGGTGTCTGTCAAACACAGAAGCAAAAGAAGCCGTACGTGAAGCTCAAGACGGCGTCTGCGGGGCCCATCAGCCTGGCCCTAAATTGTAAGACCATGTTCGCCGAATGGGATACTACTGGCCCATAATGGTAGCAGATGCTATAGACTATGCAAGAAAGTACAAAGCCTGCCAAGTCCACGCAGACTTCATCCACCAGCCATCCGAGTTTCTACATGCGACAGTGGCGTCCTGGCCATTTGAAGCATGGGGATGGATATCATCGGTCCGATCACTCCACCTTCTTTCTGAGGACACCGCTTCATACTCGCAATCACATATTATATTTCCAAATGGGCGGAAGCTGTTTCACTCGCGGAAGTAAAGACTTCAAACGTGATCAGCTTCCTCAAGCATCATGTCATCTATCGCTTTGGACTTCCCTGAAGGATCATCCACGATAATGGTCCGCAGTTTGCAAGCCACGCCTTCTATCGGTTTTGCGGCAAGCACATAATTCAGAATGTTGCTTCAACGCCATACAATTTGGCAACAAATGGATTGGCAGAAGCATTCAACAAAACCATCATCAAGTTACTCAAGAAGTTCGTGTCTTCCAACAAATGTGACTGGAACGAGAAGCTTGGTGAATGCTTATGGAGGTATCGTACTACAGTCCGAACAACCACCATGAACACACCATTCTCCCTGGTGTACGGGAGTGAGGCAATTCTCTCATTAGAGACTCAAATCCCCTCGCTTCTTGTCGCTCTTACTTACCAATTGACGACGGACGATAACTATCGTCGCCGGCTACAAGAGTTGGAGGCCTTAGATGAAAAATGCCTACTTGCTCAGCAACGGATCGAGCTATACCAAGCACGCATCTCCGGAGCCTTCAACAAGAAGGTTAAAATCAGAACATTCCAAGTGGGCGATATCATTCTGGTAGTTCGAAGGCCGATGGTTATGACTCACAAAACCGCCGGCAAGTTCCAGCCAAAGTGGAAAGGCCCATTTATCATTGAGGCTGTATTCTCCAACGATGCTTACCGCCTCGCAAAACAAAACGGAGACTTGCTCATATTGCCTGTCAACGGCAAGTTTTTGAAGAAGTATTATGTCTAAATGACAATCTCCAAATCCCAAATACCGAGTTATGTACCCTCCGGTACCGCTGAACTCACATCCTTCTTCCACTAATATCCCAGATTATCGAGTTATGTACCCTTCGGTACCGCTGAACTCATATTCTCCAAATCCCAGATGATTGAGTTATGTACCTTCTGGTACCATTGAACCAACATTCTTCCTCCACAAAAAAATCCTAGATTATTGAGTTATGTACCCTCTGGTACCTCTGAACTTATACTTTGATTCCAAAATTCCTGGATCGTCGAGTTATGTACCCGCTGGTACCCCTGAACTTACATCCCGGCCACTCTTTTAGGAAGAAAGTCATGTATAACCATACCTCTGAACTTTCTTCCTGAAAGAGCTCCTTCGTCATGATCCACTACCCGCACTCCCAGTGCACAAAAAGGGTAACAGGTCCACAAATTTCCAAAATGACCATGTCGATGTTACCTCTGAGTCATCTCACTTCTGCCAAAAACAAATTACCCCTCTATATAGAACTTCTATGTCCTTATTACCTCTGAGTCATTCTATGTACCCTCCTTCATGGAGCCCACTCCTACTATGTCCTCATTACCTCTTAGTAGGAAGGCTCCGTCGAAGAAACCCTCATGCATGCCATGTCCTTATTACCTCTGAGTAAGTATGATTGGTTCCCTTTCGACTTATTATCTGTACCCACAACCGGAGTACGCCAAGGATAGCAGGTCCACAAATGTCCTCTGTTGACCACAAATATCCTCCGTTGAGTCCACTCCTGCCATAACCTCATTACCTCTGAGTAGGAAGATTCTGTAGTAAAAAAAGCCCTCATACTTGCCATGTCCTCATTACCTCTGAATAAGTATGTTGGTTCCCTTTCATCCTATTATCCGTATCCTAAGCCAGGGTACGCCAAGGATAATAGGCCAACAAATGTCATTTGCTAAGTTTCTTAGTACAGGCCCATCATTTCTCATCATGCCCCGGGAGCCCAGCTGCTCCATGGCATTCTTTCTCCCGCTACCACGAACGTCCATGACCACCTTACCGTAGAACTGTTCTAAGTATCCCTATCAAACTAGTTATCCATACCTAAAACCCAGGTATGCCAAGGATAACAGGTCCACAAACAGTCCTCCAATGGGGCAAACCCCTCAAAACCACAAACACAATACAAATGAAGGGTAAAGATGAAACATACTCTTTATTTGAAAGTCAAAAAGCATTACATGTTTTGGGACCATGTCCCTCTCAAAAAGAAAAAAAAAGAAAACGTAAACAAAAGGAGAAAAAGGCCGACTATGGTTCGACATTACATAATTCCAGGAGGTGGTTCTTCACCAAGGCGGTCCCCCGATCAAGCCGCTGCTTAGCTCGGCGCTCCGCTTCCTAAGACAACCGGTCCGCGTCATCAAAATATATGTGTGCCCACCAGCCATCCTCCATCTTCTTCAGGGCGATCTCCAGATTGGCAGAAGCTCGACTAAGTCTGTCAGCCTCCTGGATAACAAGCCCCTTTTCGTACGGGAGGCTTCGAGTTCAGACTCTAGAAAAGCTAACTTTCTCTGGAGCTCGAAGATCTGCTCCCTGGTGTCGATTACCCCGCGGGAGGCGGTTGCTTCTCGAGCCATGTAATCTTCATTTCTACGGCTCAATTGATCGTATAACTGAGACAGATCACAACGGTCCTTTGGTATAGTCGGCTTCATCGATTCTCGAACGAGCCTCACCTTCTCCACCGCGGTTATGAGGAAAGTGCGCTCTTGATCTATTGCCGCTGACAGATCAGCTTGCCGCAGCATGTGAAACTGAGCCATAAGACGATCGGCCTCTAGCAGTTTGGGCTCCAAGAGCGCAACTATCCCCGCCCCACCGGGGAGTGTTCTAAGGATCTCGATTTGGCCACTAGCACACCAATGGGCCATAACAAAGGGGGTCCCCCTCTCCACAGCAGCTTCGACCCCTCTCTTCAGGTGGCGGTAGAAGCTGTCAACCACATCCTGTGACACTTCATCCAAAACTTCTGTAGAGGACGGTGTTAAAGGAAGTGTGGCTGGCAGTGTCGAAGGAGTAGCATCGGAACTTTCCATCCCTGCCACCAAAGAAACAAATTCTGAGCGAAAGGATGCATGAATAGCGGCAAGCTCCTCTTCTGCCGCCCGAAGAGCCTGGATACTCGACAAGGCGGAAAGGTCAACCCCCAAAACTATATTAGCAGAAGAGGACGCAGAAAGCATTGTTCCCTGCCCTGGCTGTGTCGCCACTTAAGCCCCTGAACACGAGTAAGCTGAAGGCCCCTCAATATAGGTCGAAAGAGAATGAGGCACATATGCTTCCATCAGATACCCTCTGGTAGAGTTTGCCCCGACAATGTTCGTCATTGGCAATGAACGGGCGGGACCTGTACGTTCGAAGCAATTATAAATCAACTTAACCCGAAGGATGTGCTGATAGAGTAAATAAGCCTCCGAACTAGTCAACTTGGCTTATCTTACCAGCGGAGGAATATGAAGGCTGAGATTCGCTCACAACCACCGTGGTCTTCTCACCAGCAACCTCCGAATTAAAGGAAGCCGGTTCCTTCGACCCAGCCACCCAGAAGGAGATACAACTGGGTCGATATCGCCTGGCTGAGTGTCGGCAATCTCAGGGACAGGATCAGCAGGACCCACATCGCCTTGGGTCGAACCCCCAGCAACATGAACGGCCTCCGCCGCCACCGAGAGGACCTCAGCAGAAATAGTATCGGCGCACACGTCGTCAATCAAATTATTTAAAGCCGGATTGATTGCAGAGGCAACCGCTGGCTCTGAAGACTCATCTTCTCCTGATGCCTACAAAGAGCAAAAGAAAATGATTAGGCCATAGTTCAAAAAAAAGGAGAAGATAGTTGAAATTCAAGTCACCTCAGAAACAACGTCAACATCCTTAATAAACAGCCTGCGGTGTCTCACCGCAGCTCGCTTCGTGGAGTAGGTTCTGCCATCGTCAGTAAACACGCGCCTGCTTCGCTTGCGCAAAGGACCAGGCACTGCAGGTGGTTGATACTCCACCACCTCGTCAGGTACAGCAGGCGGTTGACCCGCCACCACTTCATTCGGCACAATAGGTGGCTGATCCCCCACCTCCTCGTCCGAGGGACGGAACGAATCATCGACATCCGGCTCATCATCCTCTTTGTCCGCCTAGTGGACTCCGAGTCCGGCACAGGAACCATATTTGCCTTCTTCTTTCTCTTCTTGGACTCCTCGGGCTTCTCTGCCAATCCAGTACCGACAATAAAGCTGGTACTCATATCAAAATTAACGGGAGGCTTGCTCGCCGTAACATGATAGAGGGCCGCCATGTACAAAATCTCCCCTGACATATTAGCATCAGGGACTAAGAAGCTAGCTGGGGTATGAACTGCACTGTAATAATGCCAGGCCCTGATGCCATCAAGGACGCTGCCTTCAAAGCCCTACAAAGCACTGGGACAATCAAGGAACGGCTGGCTATACCCGAACTGGCGGGAGAACCTGCTGGGCAAGTAGGTCTCTAGGTATACGTTATTACGGTAACGATATACTAGGTGCGCTGGACGGATATTGCGCAGCCAAAGGAGCATTTTCTCAGATAAGAGGAGGAGAGGTTTATCGCCATCAACATGTATGCCCCTCACTTCTCTAGCAGTAAAATAAGGAACAGACACAAATAATTCGTGTCCGTCTACTCTCGTCAGTGCCCTCCGACAGACTGGCATGGTGTCGTAGTTCCAGGGTTGATGGCGATATCGGAAAAGGAAAGCATCATCAGCCGTAACGCCATCGTGCACTCTGGGCCTCAACAACGACCGATAATGCATCAATAGCCACCCCATTAGATAATGGTAGGGTAGCTCTATTCGCTCAAAGTCCAGTGTCGTCTCATAGGCAATGACCTTGGACGAGAAGGCGCGGAGGCCGTGGTGTATGCTACACACCATGGCCGGAAGAAGGGCCAGTCTGACTCTGATGACCAACTTTACGGCGGGGAGGATGAAGTGGCAGCTGATCCTTTCAATGGAACCTGCCCCTCCCGAGACTACACAGTTCCGTAGCCACACCATTAAGAATCCGGCCAAGAGCGCTTTCTCAGATATCTGCCTGGTACCATAGTAGAAATAGCTGAAAGAATTAGTTTTACTCCCAAATTTGTCACTGGTGGACCTCGACCTTTTGGCATTCGACATCAGGTTTTTTACCTCCTCCTGGGTTTGAGGACCTCGGGAAGTGTATAACCCCTAAATTTCTACTATATTTTTTTATTAATATTTGTACGGATTTAAAATTTTGTATTGTACGTCGCGTAGTCGTATTTTACGTCGCGCACGAAATTTTATTTTTGCTCGACGAGTGCGAATATGTGCGAGCGTACATATTTTAGAAAAATATTTTTATTTGTTATTTTATAGTTTCAAAATAATATATGTAGTAATTATTTTGCTATCAATACAAAGTTGTTATTTTAATTACTAAAAGCCTTCATTTATGCAATTATTAAAAATAATTAATATTTTTATTGTATACTAGAAAAACATAATTATGAAAATATTATTTGTGTATACATATATATTTGTAATTATTTATTGGTTTATTTTAAATATTAATATAATTTTTGAAATTATTATTATTATTAATTTTGGAAAATATATTTCAAAATTATTGTGGAAATTTAAATTTTGATTTGATTCCATGGATACATTTAAATAGTAAACTAATATCTATATTTGAAATTGATTTAATTTTAGACTAAGAGAATTTAATTTGATTAAATTAGATTTAATTGGATTTGGATTTGATTTGATTTGATTTGATTGATTTTAATTAAATAGATGATTTATCTACTTGGGTTTTAAATTCTCCTAATCCTATTCAAATTGGGAATTCCCACATCCTATAAAAGGCAGGTACTCCTCCAAATTTCTATCATAGAAAATTTCTCCACAAATAATTCTCTATAAAAGTGCGTGCACCGTGTCCGTGTTCCACTATCCACATTCTTATTCCATGTTTACAATTACATTTTATCTCTTTCGTGTTGGACACCCCCGACAAATTCAATTCCTAGTCTAAACCTATTCTACCCATGTCCAGCCCCATCCTGGCCAAACCTCCATCATCCCGACCAACGCCGACAGTCCAACGACCACCACCGCGGCTACGGCCACCAACCCGACCCCGACTCGACCACAGCCACCGACCACCGCAGTGTACCAAACCCATCATCGACACCGCCACAATACCGATCCCCGACCAACCGAACCACCCTGGGCTACCTTGGCCGAGCACCCCAAAACCCACGACACCATCACCAACAGCAAAAAAAGAAGAAGAAGGAAAACCCAAATCGCCGTACCTCCTCCGCAGCGCCTCCCGGCATTCGCCTCGACCCGCACCCCCGGATCTGGAGCCAGCCTCCTCTTCCGGCGCCGACCCTCCCCGGCGAGATCCCGCCGCCGCGCTCTGCCACCATCTCCGCCTGAGACGAAACCCATCTCCTCCTCTTCTGACCCGCGCCCAAAGCCCGTCGGAAAACCCCCTCCGACGAACTCCGATCTCTCCACCACCGCGAGCCCAGCCCTCGCTCCGGTGCTGAAACCCTAGCCGCCGAGCCAGCAACCCCTTCACCGCCCTTCCATCTTTCTGACCACCTCCGCCTCTCCTTCCCACCAGCTCCGCCTAAGCCCCAATTGGCCGCCCCGAGATGCGCGCCACCTCTCTCTGGTCCCGGCGACCGCCGCGCGTTCAGATGCGCCGTCGCCGGTCGACAACGACTCCGCCCCGTGCGCGCATCGTCCTCTGCCACCTCCCGCAGGCACAGCCCTCGCCGCAGCCCGCCGCCTTCGCCGCCGCATCTCTCATCACCCCATTCTCTCTCTCTCGCTTAATTTCCCCCACCGAACCCCTTTTCCTCTCTCTCTCTCTTTACTCTCTCTTACTTCGTTTCTGTGAGTAAAAGGAGAGCAATTTTTTTAAGAAATTTTTTTAATGAGTATTATTAATATACTAAGAAACATCATTATTATTATTATTATTATTAAAAAGTTTTATTATTTTGTTGTTTTGTAATTAATTATTTTCTTATTAATTAATTAATTATTTTTTTTTGTTGTTGTTGTTGTTATTATTATTATTATTATTATTATTATTTTATAATGTAATTCTTACGGTTTACTTTTTATTATAGTGTTATTTTAGAAGCTAGTTATATATAGGAATTCACATGGAATATAAATAATAATAATTATCATTTTTGTTATATTATTATTCGTATTTTTGGTTAATACTATTAGTGCGATTGATAACACTATTATTATTTTTAAAGAGTTATATATATATATATATATATATATATATATATATATATATATATATATATAATATAATATAGTTTTAAAATATTATAAATATTTTCTTGATTTTCAAATACTAAATAAAAAGCGTAGCTTTTTACCAAAATTTTATTTTTACAAAATATGGGTTTTAGCCTTAACTAATTTATTTACTTTGTTTCCTTCCAATATTTTGATTTATAGAAATATAGGTTTCAACCTAAAATACTACTTTGAAAAAACTTAAGTTCGTCCTAAAAATGACTTTTGATTTTTGGGTAATTTTTGAGAGTATATTTTGACTAATAATTTATATTTCTAATAATAAAATATTTTCCAAAATTTTATATATATTACTTGACTTCCTACGGTTTTCTTCATCTCGTGATTCAGCCCATCTTTTCTATCCTTTTACCAATTCTAAACTACCTTATGTCCACCGTAACTAAATTGACCATTCTGGACCCAATGGAACTGACCGTGCCACCAACAGAGGTCCCCTTGTATAGTTGTTACACCAAAGTCGCAGTTCGTGCCACATCGATTATTGCAGCACACCAGGCGTACTATTAGGCAAGACACCTTGCCATTTGTTGTTTAATTATTTTAGCTCATATTTCTTGCATGTTTATTATTTTCTTTATGCAAAATAAACTGTGATACATGGCATAACCTGTTTGAATTTACTGTTCAGTTTCTTGCTATGTATTATTTTCTTACACACTAAACTTAGATTTAAGGGACACCTTTGTGTGTTGCATTCATGGCCTTGACACGTTGTACCAGGAAGTAGTGTGTCGCATGTAGAACACGGAAGTGCATGATTGGCTGGCCACTAGTACGTACAAGCCGTGCGATAGGAATAACCGCTAATAGAGGTTGCATGCTAGTTTGACTTAGCGGTTATAGAGTTAGCATTGGGCGAAAAGAACATGATTGGAAGTTGACTACCACCCTATCTATCGTAGACTCACTCGCTACTGAGGAATGATAGGTAGACTATATGCTATAGACTCGCTCGATACTGAGGAATAGTATATGGTGTTGTGACTCGCTACTAAGGTACTGCATTGGTATTTTCTTGACTTGACCCGGTAGTCATGCGACCATGAACTGTTCTTAAACTGTATTCAACAAGATTTGGTTAGGTGCCCATATCCGTTAGGTACGAGTACTTTTGGTTTGAGTACTTGTATCTGACCGTGACTTGGAACAATAGCTTGTCGCGGATTAGTTCGTCACATCTTGTCCTTGTTTGGTTGTAGGTATGACTTACTACTTCGATGAGAAGGTATTGAACCTTGTTGGGGTCCGGATACCATATTAGATTCATAGCATGGGAAGGTACATCACCGTGAATTAGTTTACCATCTCATGTCCTTGTTTGGTTGGGGGGATGGTACGCTCGTTCAGTAGGTGCGTATTGGAACATGTTATAATTCGATTTACCTATTTATTTGAGCAATATTTATTCAGTTTATATGGCATGCTATTATGTGTCTTGTTACGTCCCTCTGAGGACCTGGTTATCTCTCCAGGTGTGTGCTATTGTCTTTCGTAGGTGCTCTAGCTCTAGCCGAGATTCGCTCTAATTCTTTGAGGATGATTGCATTTGGATCGTCTTCGCTTCGCTCGCCACTTATTTTATTTTCTATGTACTTTTTGTTATTTTGTTGGTAGTAGATTTGTCTCCGCCCAACATATTGTACCAAGACAATTTATTCTCATTATATGACATATTCTATTTACTTATTTTGTGTGGATGAGATTAGTTGTGGTTTTACTGCATTTTACAGCTTATGTATCTATATGAGGCTTCCATATATTGGAGTATACTTCGTATGAATACAGCTGGCATGTCTACGTTCCTAGTCCTATGTATTTTGGGACTGGGGCGTTACATGTTTTTGTGGTGGCCCATGCAGGTCAGATAAATTATTTGGTTGTTTTACCGTACCAAGCAAGCCTGCAAATAGGATTAGATGTCTAGGCTCTCATCCACATACTTGACCTCTTTCCTTGATTTTATCTACCGTTTGACTCATCAATTGCATCTTGCTTGCTTCCTTCCATCCCTATTCCTATCTTCCCTTCGTGCTTGCTAGAGATTGACCCTAATAATTAGTTGTCCCAAAACACCATTAGTTTAATTCTTTAAGTTGGGTAGAATACCCCACGACTTGACACACCTTTGACCATTAAGGGAATACAAATGGTATTACCCATACCATAGAGACTAGAGGTATTTAACCCATTTGGTCAACCAAGCCTTGGTCCATAAAACCCTAGAATGATGGTATAGGAATAAACAAGACTTAGATCCTTATGAATCTTAGACTATTCATATTTGTTCTTTATTTCAATCTTAATCTCGTGCCTATATTTTTACTATCTAGACTAATGATGCTAATATAGTCTAGTTTTTGCAAGCTCAAATCTTTATCAAGCTTGTTCATGACATATGTTATTTTAAGAATTCCCACTAATATAGCGTCTAATCAGAACCGGTGCAGGATGGTCTGATCAACCGAGTGCACTTGGTTCGCTTTTGCTTATTATTCTATGTGGATAGGGACATAGTTAAGCTTGTCCTCTAGAGTCCCATCTACGACTGCCTTGACAATTCTTTTTGAAATTCTTCGATCGCCTTTGAATCACGTATTCGTATTCGATAACGCCTCCTTCGAACTCTATATTGCTTTCGCCTTCTCCAATTTTCGAAGGACGAAGGCGTTATACTTGAAATTCCTCTAGCTGTCCTATCAATTATGACCACTCTCACCCGATGTTGCTATAACTTCATCCTAAACTCCCCGTCCTTCTCCTCGAGTCTTTTTCTTTGACCCTACTATGACCCTCATTCAATGATCTACATCGCAACTTCTTACGACATGATTTTGTTGAGCCTTATTGATTGTTCCCCATTGATACACCCTTATGTCCTCTCACCCCCCTACGAATTCTTAATTTCGAGGACGAAATTCTTTTAAGTTGGGTAGGATGTAAAATCCCTAAATTTCTACTATATTTTTTTATTAATATTTGTACGGATTTAAAATTTTGTATTGTACGTCGCGTAGTCGTATTTTACGTCGCGCAGGAAATTTTATTTTTGCTCGATGAGTGCGAATATGTGCGAGCGTACACATTTTAGAAAAATATTTTTATTTGTTACTTTATAGTTTCGAAATAATATATGCAGTAATTATTTTACTATCAATACCAAGTTGTTATTTTAATTACTAAAGGCCTTCATTTATGTAATTATTAAAAATAATTAATATTTTTATTGTATACTAGAAAAACATAATTATGAAAATATTATTTGTGTATACATATATATTTCTAATTATTTATTGGTTTATTTTAAATATTAATGTAATTTTTGAAATTATTATTATTAATAATTTTGGAAAATATATTTTAAAATTATTGTGGAGATTTAAATTTTGATTTGATTCCATGGATACATTTAAATAAAACTAATATCTATATTTGAAATTGATTTGATTTTAAACTAAGAGAATTTAATTTGATTAAATTAGATTTAATTGGATTTGGATTGGATTGGATTTGATTTGATTGATTTTAATTAAATAGATGATTTATCTACTTGGGTTTTAAATTCTCCTAATCCTATCCAAATTTGGAATTCCCACATCCTATAAAAGGCAGGTACTCCACCAAATTTCTATCATAGAAAATTTATCCACAAATAATTCTCCGTAAAAGTGTGTGCACCGTGTCCGTGTTCCACCATCCACATTCTTATTCCATGTTTACAATTACATTTCATCTCTTTCGTGTCGGATACCCCCGACAAAATCAATTCCTAGTCTAAACCTATTCTACCCATGTCCAGCCCCATCCTGGCCAAACCCCCATCATCCCGACCAACGCCGACAGTCCAACGACCGCCACCGCGGCTACGGCCACCAACCCGACCCCGACTCGACCACAGCCACCGACCACAGCTGCCAACACCACATACGGCCATCGTACTCCCAACCGCAGTGCACCAAATCCATCATCGACACAGCCACCATACCGATCCTCGACCAATTGAACCACCCCCGGCCACCTTGGCCGAGCACCCCAAAACCCACGACACCATCACCAACAGCAAAAAGAAGAAGAAAAAGGAAAGCCCAAATCGCCGTACCTCCTCCGCAGCGCCTCCCGGTGTTCGCCTCGACCCGTACCCCCGGATCTGGAGCCAGCCTCCTCTTACGGCGCCGACCCTCCCCGCTGAGATCCCGTCGCCGCGCTCTGCCTCCATCTCCGCCTGAGACGAAACCTATCTCCTCCTCTTCTGACCCGCGCCCAAAGCCTGCCTGAAAACCCCCTCCGACGAACTTCGATCTCTCCGCCACCGCAAGCCCAGCCCTCTTTCCGGTGCTGAAACCCTAGCCGCCGAGCCAGACACCCCTTCACTGCCCTTCCATTTTTCCGACCGCCTCCGCCTCCCCTTCCCACCAGCTCCGCATAAGCCCCAATCGGCCGCCCCGAGATGCGCGCCGCCTTCCTCTGGTCCCGGCGACCGCCGCGCCTTCAGATGCACCGTTGCTAGTCGACAACGACTCCACCCCATGCGCGCATCGGCCTCCGCCACCTCTCGCAGGCGCAGCCCTCGCCGCAGCCCGCCGCCTTCGTCGCCGCATCTCTCCTCACCCCATTTTCTCTCTCTCTCGCTTAATTTCCCTCCACCGAACCCCTTTTCCTCTCTCTCTCTCTCCTTACTCTCTCTTACTTCGTTTCTATGAGTAAAAGGAGAGCAGTTTTTTTAAGAAAGTTTTTTTTAATGAGTATTATTATTATACTAAGAAACATCATTATTATTATTATTAATTTTTTTTATTATTTTGTTGTTTTGTAATTAATTATTTTCTTATTTATTTATTTATTTATTTGTTGTTGTTGTTGTTGTTATTATTATTATTATTATTATTATTATTTAATAATGTAATTCTTACGGTTTACTTTTAATTATAGTATTATTTTAGAAACTAGTTATATATAGGAATTCACATGGTGTATAAATAATAATAATTTTCATTTTTGTGATATTATTATTCGTATTTTTGGTTAATACTATTAGTGCGATTGATAACACTATTATTATTTTTAAAGAGTTATATATATATATATATATATATATATATATATATATATATATATATATATATATATATATATATATATATATATGTGTGTGTGTGTATATATATATATACAATATATATATAATATATATATATATATATATATATATATATATATATATATATATATATATATATATATATATATATATATATATAATATAGTTTTAACATATTATAAATATTTTCTTGATTTTCAAATAGTAAATAAAAGGCGTAGCTTTTTACCAAAATTTTATTTTTACAAAATATGGGTTTTAGCCTTAACTAATTTATTTACTTTGTTTCCTTACAATATTTTGATTTATAGAAATATAGTTTTCAACCTAAAATACTACTTTGACAAAACTTAAGTTCGTCCTAAAAATGACTTTTGATTTTTGGGTAATTTTTGAGAGTATATTTTGACTAATAATTTATATTTCTAATAATAAAATATTTTCCAAAATTTTATATATATTAGTTGACTTCCTACGGTTTTCTTCATCTCGTGATTCAGCCCATCTTTTCTATCCTTATACCAATTCTAAACTACCTTATGTCCACCCTAACTAAATTGACCATTCTGGACCCAATAGAACTGACTGTGCCACCAACAGAGGTCCTCTTGTATAGTTGTTACACCAAAGTCGCAGTTCGTGCCACATTGATTATTGCAGCACACCAGGCGTACTATTAGGCAAGACACCTTGCCATTTGTTGTTTAATTATTTTAGCTCATATTTCATGCATGTTCATTATTTTCTTTATGTAAAATAAACTGTGATACATGGCATAACCTGTTAGAATTTACTGTTCAGTTTCTTGCTATGTATTATTTTCTTACACACTAAACCTAGATTTAAGGGACCATCTTTGTGTGTTGCATTCATGGCCTTGACACGTTGTACCACGAAGTTGTGTGTCGCATGTAGAATACGGAAGTGCGTGATTTGCTGGCCACCAGTACGTACAAGCCGTGCGATAGGAATAACCGCTAATAGAGGTTGCATGCTAGTTTGACTTAGCGGTTATAGAGTTAGCATTGGGCGGGAATAACATGATTGGAAGTTGACTACCACCCTATCTATCATAGACTCGCTCGCTACTGAGGAACGATAGGTAGACTATATGCTATAGACTCGCTCGATACTGAGGAATAGTATATGGTGTTGTGACTCGCTACTGAGGTACTGTATTGGTATTTTTTTGACTTGACCCGGTAGTAATGCGACCATGAATTGTTCTTAAACTGTATTCACCTAGATTTGGTTAGGCGCCCTTAATCCGTTAGGTACGAGTACTTTTGGTTTGAGTACTTGTATCTGGCCGTGACTTGGAACAATAGCTTGTCGCGGATTAGTTCGTCACATCTTGTCCTTGTTTGGTTGTAGGTGTGACTTACTACTTCGATGAGAAGGTATTGAACCATGTTGGGGTCCGGATACCATATTGGATTCATAGCATGGGAAGGTACGTCACCGTGAATTAGTTTACCATCTCTTGTCCTTGTTTGGTTGGGGGGATGGTACGCTCATTCAGTAGGTACGTATTGGAACATGTTATAATTCGATTTACTTATTTATTTGAGCAATATTTATTCAATTTATATGGTATGGTATTATGTGTCTCGTTACGTCCCTCTGAGGACCTGGTTATCTCTCCAGGTGTGTGCTATTGTCTTTCGCAGCCGTGATCAGCTCTAATTCTTCGAGGATGATTGCATTTGGATCGTCTTCGCTTCGCTCGCCACTCATTTCATTTTCTATGTACTTTTCCTTATTTTGTTGGTAGCGGATTTGTCTCCGCCCAACATATTATATCAAGACAATTTATTCTCATTATATGACATCTTTTATTTATTTATTTTGTGAGATTAGTTGTGGTTTTACTGTATTTTATAGCTTATGTATCTATACGAGGCTTCCATATATTGGAGTATACTTCGTATGAATACAACTGGCATGTCTACGTTCCTAGTCCTACGTATTTTGGGACTGGGGCGTTACAGGAAGAAACCCGGCCAGAGGGACTTAATTTGAAAAGATATGAGACCCAGGACGTGGTATAGGGAGCGTTCCCATCTGAGCTACCGTCCTTCTTGATAGCCATTTGATGACAGATCCTGTGGTGGCATAGAAGTTCCCGGTACACGACGACGAAACCCGGAAATCGTCGATCCAGATCCTCGAATTCCTCGTTTGTCAGGGTGTACACTTCAAAGGCTTCGTCCACCCATAGCACCTTAGAAACGACATGTATTTCATAGAGAGCAAGTCCCAACTCCCCTCCGGACGCAAAAAAAGTTCTGGTCCGTCGGTTATACATTTCCAAAAGAGCCATAAATAACGACTTGTTGATAGGTAACCCGTAACAAGTGCCCCGGATGGCATAATAGAGGTCAATCTCCCGCAGAAATGCCTCGTATTTCCTCAGGATCCATATGGTCAGGTTGGCCCACGTAGGGATGGGGTTTATCCAGTTCAGCAACGACAACCTGCCAACAGGATAAGACCCCTTACGAGCGAGCTGATTCAGGAAAGTATCGGCTAGAGTAAACGTGAAGTTGGGACCAGATACGTTTATGAAGGTACCCGGAGTCAGTCCCATCACGCTCCGACTGACCGACTCCCTGCTCGCATATGCTGACCCAATATTCTTATTATAATGAATGTTGCCCACGAACATCCCTGATTGGGTTGGAGTTAGGAAGCCTACCATCTTCCTGTTCAACGATACCATATTGAACCACGAGAGAAAAAAATGACGTTCTATTTCGGGAATATGGATCATCACCAGTCCAGAGTAAAGTCCCAGCTCTCAAAAATGTCCAGCACTCGGGGGTTCTTTATGGATAGAGAATCCCCGAAGAGAAAGGCTGGTTTCAGATACTCTCCTTCCAGCTTTCCCGAGTTTATCATGGTATAAAGAAAGTAGAGAGGCTGATTCTTGATGGCGCTCACCCTCTCAAAAGGCTCATCGATGGGAAGCTGATTTGACACACGTCGAACTAAGTCATCGAGCTGCACACCCATGGCATATTGGGCTGAACCCACCAAAAGCTCTCCTGCTGGATTGATTGGCAGATCCAATGAATAAAGACAAAAGAAACGAGATTAAAAGATGGATAGAACGAAAATACTTGTAGTTTCTTAAAAAACTCCCATGGGCCTATGCGGCTCGGTTCAACGTAGCCTTATGCGGCCCAATTCAGTTGGATTTCATACGGCACTGCTTCGATAGAGCTTATACGGTTCGGTTGAGCTTATGCGGTTCTATTTAGCAGATGAGCTTATACGGCACGACTTAGCGAAGCTTAATACGGTCCAGTTCATCAGGAGCACATGCGGTCCCGTTTAATAGGACTTCATGCGGTTCAAATCCAGAAGTGCTCCTGCGGCTGAAGTCCTTCTCATGCAGCTCAAACACAGGGCATGCCTCATACGGCTCGGATATGAGCGGGTCATGCGGCCCATGCAACATATGCGGTTTCATCATGTTGAACTTGGGCAGTTCAATAAAGACGAAGGATGAAGGCTTGTGCATAAATTATGCAACAGAGCCATGGATTTTTAGGGTTCAAAGCATTCAATATTCCATCCAATCCTTACCCTTAAAAGTAGGGTGGACGTCAGGGTGCACTTCAGGCGTAGTGACCGATGAGGAAGCCGCTTTCTTGTCCTTCGCAGTAGCAGAGGCAGCCTTGGAAGACTTGGGGGCCATTATCGTCCGACGGTCGGAGAAGGAAGACAAAGGAAGAAAATTAGGGCAGCAATAGTTGAAGATGAGAGAGAGCGTAAAGAAGTCTCTCTGACTGAACACGTTCATATTTATAGGCAAAAGGAGGGCGCTTCGATCCACGTGCAGCATGAAAATCGACTCTTCGGTTATCGAGACGAGCCGACTAAATATAGGCTAAACTCTTGGAATCCTGTCCCGAAAAACGGCTTCAAAATCTGACAGCAAATCAAAGGCAATTAATGCAAAAGATTTGCACACGTGGCAGGATGACATGGCAAGGAGCCCATGCGGCCAGACAACCTATGCGGCCTGAAAGTCCATGCGGCTGGTTGGCCAATGCGACTCAGATGGCCATGCGGCTGAGGAGGCCATGCAGCTGGGACATCCATGCGGCCAGAATATCCTATACGGCCAGAGGAGTTTATACATAGCCATGCTTCTTATTCAAAGTATTTCAATTTTGTAAATTAAAAACTTTGAAGGGGGTCTTGTAGAAGCATGGAAAAGAATAATGAAAGGTCCATGCGGCCAAGGATCCCCATGCGGCTCAGGGGTCCATGCGGCTCAAGAGTCTATGCGGCTCAAATAATTCCATGCGGCCCAGAGAAGATCCAGTGGCCGTCAACAGCTCTTCTTTTCGTCTTTTGTTGTATTTAATGTACTCACGGCTGACAGCTCTGACAAATGATAGCTCTGACATAAAGGCACAATAATGACTGACATAATGGCGTGTTCTTAGGGAAAAGGAGAAAATCTTCTCACAGCTGGCAGAATCTACCGAATCCCAAGGCATGCGGCTGCTGCATTTATGCGACCGTCCATTTCCTGCGGCCGTCCATCTTCATGCGGCTGCATCCTTTATGCGGCCGCCCATCAGCATGCGGCTGCCCACCCCCATACAACTGTCCATTTTCATGCGGCTGTTCATCTCCATGCGGCTGCTCATCTTAATGCGGCCGTTCATCCTCATGCAGCCCACTCATATGCGGCTGTACCAAGATGACCCAGTAGAGACACGTGGCACTTTTCACAATGATTGAGACACATGGCAGTCTTATCTTCCTAGAATTATGGGTGCTAACAAATCGTAACAAAATCAGATTTGCTGCAATCACCATAAGTGCCCAGATCAAATCAAATCGAGCAAATTACACACGTAGCAGGCCATCACAATCGAGGTTTCTTATACCTCAAAATGTCTAGACAATCTTCCCCAGGCCGAGCGATTCCAAGCGCCCCCAGAACCACCCGAGAGATCTAGTTTCCTTGTATACAAGTTGTCCAGGACATATGCATACTCTGTAAAGCGACTGTTATGCAACACATGTATTTATGCTTTGCTTTAGTTTATGACAGAGCTATAGCTTCGGGCTTTGGGACAATTCTCTTTGTTGTGGCAATGTGTAGAAGTATGTTTGTATATCTAAACATTTGAAGCATATTCATAGGCAACAGATATTATTCATATGGAAACAGATGAAGCGGCACATATAATCCAGCATATGATTCAATTCATTGTCTTCTATTTATCTTTTGTTGTTGTGGTATCGTTGATCGTAGGAACGAGGTAACTGAGTGGACTAGAGATCATTTTTATTACGGTATACAAATAAATGCAAGCCCGGTTAGAGCAACTCACCAAGATAAATCTTAGTTGAGAGAAAGAGGGACTTCACGTGCCGTTCACGAATAGTTCACGCGTCCTACATTGGCACCAACAGTTGATTAGCATACTTTTGTCTCTTTATCTCAAGATTAGGAATGAATGCGAAATGCGATGAAGGCAAACAATGAAAACCAATAATCAAAAACCAACACGAAAACGCATTCATTAAAACCAAGCAGCAAAAGAAAACATTCAACAAAATACTTGGATTCATTTCGATAGAAGCCAATCCATCAAATAGAAAGGTTTATTGCATTTCATTCGTGATCAATCGATACCGGCAAAGGTTTCCCCAAATACTCAGTTCAAGACTAAGTCAGCAAGCCATAGGTTATATAGTGGACCGCGAGGAGCGGGGTACTATATCGACCACCACACCCATAGACACTGCCACCATTAAACGACACCCCCACAGTCGTGACCCCGGTTCCCCAAACCACTCTACTTTCCGACCAGAACCAACCCTACCACCATCTCGATCATCTACTGCCACCACCATGATTTTCCATCTACAAATCAAAACTTTGAAGAAAACCCTAACCTCGCCATGCCATTCTTCTCCATTGAAGACCCTTTTCGTCGCTGACAATTCAAGCTTCCCTCTCCATTTCTCTTCTCGTTCTGCCGCCGTAAGCGCTCCACGTGCGCCATACCACGATAGCACGAGCCTCCTCCGAACGCCTCTCCCGAGCTGCGCCGCCGGCGTGATGCTGTCTGGAAGCCTACGACCGCGACCTCTCCTACAGTCGAGCATGTCGTCGGATTTCGCCTCTACGGTGGAACCCCTCGCCCCGTCGGCCTCGTCGATCTGTGGCCCCCCGCTGGCTTGTCCACCGGTAGAATCCCCCTCTTTCTCTGGCTCTCTCTCTCTCTTCCTCCTTCTCGAGACTCTCACCCGCTCAGGCTCCTCTGTCTCCGGAGCCCCAAATTCCCCTGGCTCGTTCGTTCAGGCTCCCTCTCCTTTCACCCTTAGCTTTCACTCTCTCCCCCTCTCTTCACTTATTTTTATGTGGACTTAATGACTTCTCTCTCTCCCTTTTTAATACTCAATATATTTTAGCCTACTGTACTCAACATCATCTATGGCTCGTGGTATTTTGTTTTTGGTTGATTTTATTTGTTCTGTATTATTTTTATTTTGGTTTGACCCTTTATTATTATTATTATTATTATTATTATTATTATTATTATTATTAATTATTGTTGCTGTCATTACAGATGTAAACAGAATATATAAAACTATATGTATTTTGTGCACTCTTGGACAATAAATTCTTGGTATCTTATTATATTAGGTATAAATTATTATAAGTCTTACAATTATCATCATGTTTCCTTTTACGGTTATTATAAGTTTTATTACCTACTAGCATTCGATTACTAAAACGTTTGTTATAGATATTATATGAATAATTTCTGAATAGTTATATCACGGATGTTTGCCTATATCAATTTCAAACGTAGTTTAGTCTAGAATATATTGTATTAATTTTTGACTAAAAAATTATTTTTAACAAAACTTAGAATATGCCTAAAACGGTTTTATTATTTTTTAACATTTATCAAAAACTATTTTAAGCTAATAGGAATATACTTTCGGGTATTATAAATATTATACAAAAATCATATTAAGTATTATTTATATAATTTTCTTGATTATCCTCATGTCCATTATGCCTGTCTCATCACCAATTTCGTACTTTTGTGTGACGATCGTAACCAATCTAACCATTCTGGACTCGGTGGAATAATCCATGTCGTCATCAGAATCTGCCTCACGCAGTCACAACACCGAAGCCATATGTTACGCCATATTGATCATCGCACCATGCCAGGCGACACACCAGGCAAGATACCTTGCCATCTTTACTGCTTACATTTAGTTGTATTTTAATATTCAGTTATTATATATTCCTGCACTTTTATTTTCAGTGAATTATTTTCGTCTTGCATGTGGACATAGAGTTAAGGGACTACTGTCAATTTAGTGTGTCTCATTAATTTGTCACGATTATAAACGAGTTGTGTGTGAGTTGTGAGTAACATATACAGGTCACTTGCGTATTGGCTGATCCCCTATGCGCATGCATTGGAAATAACTGTCAATAGATGCATGTTAGAAGACTTGACAGTTATAGGTATAAAACAGTGTTGTGGAAGCGAAATGTGATGGTATGTCGTGGTTACGACGCATGTATAGTATCATTGGGGAAGAGGACAACTATTAGCGTAGGGGCTACATTTACTTTTATACATATTTTGGGCCGATAGCGACTCGGATGAGCGCTACCTACTACCCCGGGGCCGATAGCGACTCAGATTAGCGCTACTTACTACATACGACTGATAGTGACTCGGATGAGTGCTACTTACTGCCCACGACCGATAGTGACTCGGATGAGTGCTACTTTCTGCCACTTTTTATTTACTCTGCTGATTCTACAGAACGTTGTCCTCAAAGTGCATATCACTTAGACGGTTAGGAACCCAGTTGTGTTGTAGTTTTATAGTGTTTACTTTTTGCAGTTATACATGGCATGTTTTTCATGTATCTTGTTACGTCCCTCTGAGGACCTGATGATTTCTCCAGGTTTGTTTTGTGATTTCTGCAGGTGCTCTAGTCAAGGCCATGGTTTACTTCCATCCTTTGCAATGACTAATCTTGGACTCATCGCTTGCTTTGCTCAACAAATTCTTCCTTTGTATATTTCTCTTATTTAAATTTGTTGGTAGTGGATATGTCTCCGTCCAACATTTTTGTACAAATGACATTATACAGTTGATTTTATAATATATTTATTGTGGATGAGATTAGCTTCATGGTTACGACATTTTACAGCTTATGTGTACATACAAGATATTCATATATTGGACTATACTTCATATGTAGACAGCTGGCATGTCTATGATTCTAGTCCTAAGTATTTTGTGTAACGCCCAAGTTCCAAAATACTTAGGACTAGCAACGTAGACATGTCAGCCGTATAATAAGTATACGTAAACTGTAAATGCAGTAAAACCACAATTAACTAATCTCATCCAGAAAAATAAAAGAATAAAAGATATTATATAATAACCATGAATTGTATTTGTACAATATGTTGGGCGGAGACACATCTACTACCAACCAATTTAAATAAAAGAGGCACATGACATATGAAATGATTTGGCAAAAGTAGCAAGAAAAATCCAAGACACGTGTCACTCCCATTTTTTCTTATACGTATTTCCAGTATACGTATGCAGATTTCGACCCATATTTTTCTTCACTATATTTTCGTATTTCTTTATTGCTTGCCTTGATGTATTTTGACTAGGGTTGACCCTGAGTTGGGTTGGTCCAACTTGACTTACTTTGGATGGCTTGGTTTGGTTTATTTTGATGGTTGGTTCAACAAGTTGAACCATCCGCGATTTTTATAAAACCCAACCACCCCTTTCTCTCTCTTCATTACTTCTACTCATTTCTTCACCTTCTTCTACATTACTCTCCCACCAACCTAGAGAGCTAAGGCAAGTGTAATCTTACTTCATGATGGTTCTTAGATTTTATTATTCCATTATCTTCCCCTCTTGATTCTAAGCTTCTTTAGAACTTGGAGTTCTTGGGTTAGATGAAGGGATCTTTGTTGATCTAAGTTTGTGAAATTTTTGGTTTTCTTGGGTTTTGATCTATCAAACTTCATTTTTTATGTTTTGATTGTTCTATGTTGTAGACAATTCGATTGCAGTCAAAATGGACCTTTGAAAACTCGAATTTTGAGTTATTTTGAGGGACTTATGGACTTTGGAAGTTCATGAGTTCCATGGCTATCTTTCTCGGATTTTTGGAGAAGATGTACAGTCTGCCTGCATGAGTCCTGCAGACCGCAGATCGCATGACCCCTTGACCTCATGCAGTCCTACGGACCGTATGAGTCCTGCGGACCGCCTTGGTCCTGCGGACCGCATGTGTCCCACAGACCGCATGACCCCTTGACCGCATACAGTCCTGCAGACTGCATCAGTCCTGCGGATCGTCTTGGTCCTGCGAACCGCATGTGTCCCGCAAACCACATGACCCCTTGACCGCATGCAGTCCTGCGGACCGCCTTGGTCCTGTGGAGCGCATGTGTCCCGCAGACCCATGACCCCTTGACCGTATGCAGTCCTGCGGACCACATGCATGAAACCTTGACCGCATGTATTCTTGGCCGCATGCAGTCCTACTGACCGCATGTTTCGGTCGTATGTATTCTTTACCGTATGCAGTTCTACGAAACGTATGTCTTGGTCGCATGAGTCATTGGTCGCATGCCTTGGCCGCATGTTTGCTTGGCCCCTATGCCCTTGTCCCTTGCATGTTCTTTTATTATTATATTGTTTTATGTTTTAAATTGATTACATCTTGTACTCAGCCTAACATATGACTACCCGATTTGATGATTGTGAATGTTGGGCATAACTTGTCTTAATTGAACCATGATCACGGCATGATCACATGAACACGACCTGATAATGTTCTTTAACATGAAAGCTTTATATAAGGTTATTATCTGTGCCACGTGCGTCCTTTGAGCTCGAACACGATCTCAGCATGGCATGTTCCCTCTTTGATTACTCATTTAGTGGCTCGCCGTGACGTACTCTTGGCCAAGTGGATTCTTGGTATACAAGTACCCATTTTAATGAACACAATATAACAACATGGCTTTACCTAACCTTGATAGTAACCCGTCATGGTGCACTCTTAACAAGTAACATGACTTGATAACTCCTAAATAGTGACCCGTCGTGGTGCACTCTGTCACGCCCCGAGTCGACAAACCGTTCGTCCCCGGTGTTACTTTGCCGATTCGATCGTCCTCGCTAAGGCGTGATGCCGCACGAGCCTGAAGTTGCGCTCGTACAAGGCAAGATGACAAGTTCTCAAATGGTTATCTTTTGATTTTGATATTAATATGCCAAGTCGAAACTTCATAATTCACATCAGAATATAAGACGCAGTATAGGAAGATAGAAATGCTTTTCATTCATAGCTTGCAACGAAGTACAAGTCGTAATTTACATTGGATGTCGTTGCGGCTACATTGATTAAAGACAGAAACAAAATACATTCGACAAGTTGCCTGAACTAACGCTTGTCGTTCCATACATTCGCCCCTTTATACAAAGCCGTCGATCAAATTGGCTTCAAAATACTTCAGCATAGGAAGAGCTTCAAAACGCCTCTCCGCACATCAGCTCATGTTTAGATGGGAGCGCCCGTCGCACTTGGAGGAAATTGGGGGAATGGGATTAGCACACTTGCTAAGTGGACGAGACAAACCCATTCGTCTAAACCGACTCTGCTTGATTGGATAGGCATGCTTTAGAGTTGTCTTTCTATTAGAACTAAATGAATTCAGTTCATATTCGATAGCCGTCTTTGAATAATAACGCATACAGAGAAACGTAGCAGTTTTCATATTTCTTACCACGGCCGTGCTCGTCCCTGCATGAAAAACAGTTCTAATATTTACCCTGCATAAGACAATAGGTGAGCATGCTACTATCTTATAAGCGGTCATTGATGTTACACATCACGTGGGACTAACTCAATGGCTTTTCGGCCCGCGCAGTCTAGGTTGCAAGCCTGACTGACGGTCCCGAAATGCATCAGTGCCGAAGCACGATTAATCATTCCTCCGCGGTCGAGTCGATTCCGATGCCTCGAAAATCGATTCGAGGAAAATATCAACTTGTGCACAAGCTGTCTATGACCATGCCAATGCGTGAACAGTTTATGTATGCAAACAGTTTTGTATAGCGTGGACAGTATCTAGCGACATTATCATTTTCCCCCAACTCATGCACGTCTCATTTTCCCCAAGTCGCATACCCGATTTAGCGGTCCCGTAGGCACCAAATTGTCCGAGGCATCTCAAATAAAACCGACATTTCGTATTATTTTGCAGCACATGAAATAGTCTATCTCTTTTTGTAAACCTTAAACTTTTCGAGCTATGTGATAAAACTTGTATTTTTCCATAGTAGAACACTCTAAATCGATACGTTTTCCCGAGTTCTTGACTTAGTGGATTGGCATGCAATTAACTTGGCATCGTTCGATTTGAATGAATTCGAGACAAGGAATTAGTTTGCGGGATGGAGTAGAAAAGAAGGGGCCGAATCACCCACCGATTACTTTGCCTTCGTGCCGGTCGTCGAAGCTCTACGCAACGTCAATCCTTAGTTACGCGAGCTCCTGCAGTGGCACAAACGCTTGTTAGAATTTCCTTCTTTCCTCCTTGCATTGAAATTATAATTACATCCATGAAAACGACGCGAAAGCACTTCAACAAGCCCAGCGGCAAAGCTCCAAGAAAATATACAGCGGTCCGGTCCCGTCGAAGGGACTCTTATAGAGAGCTCACTCGCCGAGACGCAGCCCGCTGCATCTAGGACTTATTCCAACAGAAGTCGTTCCATGAGTTGGATCAATTCTCGTATCTTCCGTCCAAATCGATTTGAATCGATGCCGTAAGGCGTTAACGTTTACCAAGCTTAGCGATCGAGTCAGATGGCCATCTAAGTTCCCGGCCGATCTGACTCGGCGCTAGCATATTATGAAGTTACGTCGCCTATCGAAAGCGGGGCGCTACATTATATACCACTAAGAAAGATTTTCGTCACGAAACTTAAGAACAAGGGTCTGACCTTAACTTTAAAGAAATAACGCGGGGTACTTCTCTTTCATCTCCGCCTCCATCTCCCATGTCGACTACTCGACTGAGTGGTTCCGCCAAAGCACGCGGACTAAGGACATCGATCGATTGCATAGCACTTTCTCCTTGCGGTCCAAAATTTGTATAGGCTCCTCCGAGTAAGACAAGTCACTACGCAGCTCCAACTGATCGAAGCTAACCACATGGCTTGGATCGTGCACGTATTTTCGAAGTTGTGAAATGTGGAAGACATCGTGCACATCGGCCAAGGCAGAAGGTAGTGCGATCCGATAAGCAACCGTCGCAACTCGCTCGATGATCTCGAAGGGGCCTACAAATCTCGGGCTCAACTTGTCTTTCATGCCGAACCGCATCACACCGCGCATGGGCATTACCTTCAGAAACACATGGTCCCCGACCAAGAACTCTAGCGGTCATCGACGAAGATCTGCGTAGATCTTTTGTCGACTTTGTGCGATACGGAGTCTATCTCGAATCAAGCGGACCTTTTCGACGGCCTGCTCCACCAGTTCCGGCCCAAGCACTTGTCGCTCTCCGACTTCGTCCCAGCATATCGGCGAACGGCACTTCCGCCCGTAGAGCGCTTCGTATGGAGCCATCTGAATACTCGACTGATAACTGTTGTTATATGCAAACTCCGCAAGCGGCAAATGCGTATCCCAACTAGTCTTTAGGTCGATCGCACACAGGCGCAGCATATCTTCTAGAATTTGATTCACCCTCTCCGTCTGACCGTCTGTCTGGGGATGGTACGCGGAGCTAAAATTTAGTATGGTCCCCATCGCCGCTTGTAGGCTCGTCCAGAAACGCGATAGGAATCGCCCGTCTCTGTCCGAAATTATTGAGGCCGGCACCCCATGTAGTCGAACAATCTCGTCGACGTAGATTTGGGCTAACGGATCGACGCTCCATCCTACTTTGATTGCGATGAAGTGAGCCGACTTGGTCAATCTATCAACAATGACCCAAATCGCATCATTCCCCCGTGGTGTCTTCGGAAATCCCACAATAAAATCCATAGAGATGTTGTCCCACTTCCACTCGGGAATGGGGATGTTTTGTAGCTCTCCGCCTGGCCTTTGGTGTTCTGCCTTCACTTGCTGACACGCCATGCACTGCGATACGAAGAAGCTACGTCTTTCTTCATGCCGTGCCACCAGAAGTTTGTGCACAAGTCCTTGTACATCTTGGTGCCCCCAGGATGTAACGAGTACTTCGTATAGTGCGCCTCCGTCAGAATTTTTTTCTGAGTTCGGCAGTTTCGGGAATGCAGAGCCTTCCCTTCAGTCGCATCGTCCCGTCTCCGTCTTCCGCGAAGTCAGTCGCCCTTCCCGTTGAAATCAGCTCGCGCATCTTCTTCAGGAATGAGTCATCCTTCTGCGCGGTCTTTATCTTGCTAAGTAGGCTCGATCCTAACTTCAGCTGAGCTAGGTGCAGGTGTCAATACTCAATGCCGAGTTCGATACCCATCGCTTCAAGGTCCCGCCGTATCTTCCTGTTCATGGCTAGTGTCCCCATAAACATTCTGCTAAGCGCATCGGCTACCACGTTTCCCTTGCCCGGCGTATACTCGATCGTTAGCTCGTAATCTTTTATGAGTTCGAGCCAACGTCGCTGTCGTAGGTTGAGCTCCCATTGCGTAAACAAGTACTTCAGACTTTTATGGTCTGTATAGATTCAGCAAGCCACACCGTAGAGGTAGTGTCGCCAGAGTTTCAACGTAAACACGATCGCCGCCAATTCTAAGTCGTACGTCGGGTAGTTTTTCTCGTGCTTCTTCAACTACCGTGAAGCGTAGGAGATGACTTTGTCTTTCTGCATGAGCACGCACCCGAGACCAGTTTCCGACGCATCGCTGAATATCTGAAAGCCTTCTGGACCGTCTGAAAGTGCAAGGATTGGAGCTGAGACGAGCCGTTGCTTCAACTTTTGAAAGATGGATTCACAGTCGTCACTCCATTCGAATACTACTCCCTTCTGGGTGAGGCGAGTCAGAGGCGACGCTAGTTTCGAAAAGCTTCGCACAAATCTTCGATAGTAGCCCGCTAGGCCCAGGAAACTCCGAATATCGCTATCCGAGGCAGGTCGTTTCCACTCTACCACCGCTTCAATCTTCTTTGGGTCCACCGCGACACCTTCGGCAGAGATTACATGTCCGAGGAATGTCACGCTACTCATCCAGAACTCGTACTTACTCTGCTTGGCATATAACTTGTTTTCACGCAGCGTCTGCAATACCGTCGTCAAGTGCTCTGCGTGCTCTTCTCAACTCTTGGAGTAGACAAGGATATCATCGATGAACACGACTACAAATTTGTCAATTTGCGGTCGGAAGACACGGTTCATCAGATCCATGAATGCGGCTCGGGCGTTTGTCAAACCGAACGACATGACTAGAAATTCGTAATGACCATATCGAGTCCGGAAGGCAGACTTCAATACGTCGTCAGATTTGATATTCAGTTGATGGTAGCCTGAGCGAAGATCAATTTTTGAAAATACGGACGTGCCTTGTAGTTGGTCAAACAAGTCATCGATTCACGGCAAAGAATACTTATTCTGCACGGTCGCCTTGTTGAGTTCCCGATAGTCGATGCATAGCCGCAACGACCCATCTTTCTTCTTCACGAACAATACGGGGGCTCCCCATGGAGAGACGCTAGGGCAAATAAATCCGCGGTTTAGCAACTCTTGTAATTGCACCTTCAGTTCCTTCAGTTCTGCTGGAGCCATTCGGTACGGTGCCTTCGATATCGGCCGTGTATCCGAAAAGATGTCGATGCTGAATTCAATTTCTCGATCCGGCGGCATACCAGGCATCTTTTCAGGAAAAACGTTGGGAAAATCTGCCACAACATCAGTCTGCGATGCGTTTGTATTATCCTTCTGCGTGTCTCGAACTGATGCCAAGTATCCCACGCAGCCGAAACGCAGCACACGCCTCGTTGAGATTGCCGATACCACCATTGCCATCTTTGAGACCGTACCACACGAATATGAGAACTCGGTCTCGCCAGGAAGACGAAACACCATTCTCTTCTCTGCGTACTCGATCGTTGCACGACAAGCGCCCAACCAATCCATGCCCAGGATTATATCGTACTCTTTGATGTCTAGTACGACGGCGTCCAAGGAAAGTTATCTTCCCCCGATACAAATGTGGCCGTCCCTACAAATAAAGTTCGCAGGCATATCGACTCCCGACGGAGTGCTAACGCTAATATTTATATCTAGCAATTTCATATCTATTTTATTTTCTTTCACAAAATCAGTAGATATAAAGCTATGCGTCGCACCCGAATCGAATAATACTCGAGCTGGTATATTTTTGTAGAGTAATACACCTGTTACAACGTATCGGACGCGAACGCCTCATCCCGAGTTAATGCATACACTCGGCCTTGAGCCCCATGGCGTTGGTTCTGCTGGTTCACGGGCACCGCATTCGCGCCTTGCAGCATCGGCACTTTATGCGGATTCGGAACATTCCTTGGTGGGTGGGTTTGATTCGAAGCTTTCAGCGGGCAAGACGTTGCTATGTGGCCTACCTCGCCACACCTGAAGTAGGATCTTGTCAAGCAATCGTTGGTTCGGTGCCCACGACCACCGCACCTACTGCAATGTAGCCGAGTATCAACTATGTTCGGACGTTTAGAATTTCTCGATCCCCCGGCGTCGTTAGGACGCTTGTTGAAGTTGTTACGAACGACAGGCACGGCCCTTTGTGACATACGGCCAAAGATCCGTTCGCTATCAAGTGCCGCTTCGTAGGACTCACGATAAGTTTTGCATCGATGGTTCATGACGTCCCTTCGCAATTCGTCGTTGAGGCCCTGTTGAAAACGCTCGCACCATTCTTCCTTGTTGGGCAGGAAGGCGCCGGCAAACTTTACAAGTTTTGAGAAGCGTGAATCGTAGTCTTCAACAGTCATGTTCCCTTGCCTCAACATCATGAACTCATCCCCCTTCTGTCGACGGATAGCACGAGGAACGTATTGCTCAAGGAAGGCCGCCTTGAACACCTCCATGGAAATCTTTATGCTGGAATCGGTTTCACAGATCACCTGTTTCTTTACCGCCCACCAGTCATGTGCCCTTAGTTGCAGTTGCAGCGCCGCACAGGCCACCCTCGAGGAACCTTCGATGCAGAGGAGATCGAACAAGTCCTCAATCTCTGCGAGCCATCCTACTATCACGTCGGGCTCTGCTCGACCGTTGAACTTCGGCAGTTTCATTTTGCGAAACTCCTTCACCTTGAGCATGGACGAATAGTCTTTCATTTGTGGTTGGACTTCTCCCTCGACTTCGTCTTGCGCATCTTGCCCTTCCTTGGGTACCGCGTCCGTTGCCTTGGTATTGTCTGCCATCTTGCTCACTATCTGAGTCAAAGCGTTCGTCTGCTTCTGCTACGCATCAAATTGAGCTTTGAATTGCATCTGAAGCTGTTGCTGCTGCAGTTCCATCAACTGTAGCATCCTCTCCATAGTCGATTCGCTAGGGCCAGCGCTTTTTGTACTCGACGCACTATCCACGGTTTGGTTTATCGTGCCGTTATTGTTTTTCTTCTTAGGTATTTTCTACAAAACAGAGTAAACTCGTTAGTACTTTTCAAAAATAGTTACGGGCTTACCTGTATGGAACTTTTATATCACGCAGCCTGCTGACGAGCATTCAATCGAGCCATCGCAACGGACATTCCAACAATGAAACATCTTTCAAAAATCCGAGAAAACATAACTGTGCTCTGATACCAATTTATCACGCCCCGAGTCGACAAACCATTCGTCCCCGGTGTTACTTTGCCGATTCGATCGTCCTCGCTAAGGCGTGATGCCGCACGAGCCTGAAGTTGCGCTCGTGCATGGCAAGATGACAAGTTCTCAAATGGTTATCTTTTGATTTTGATATTAATATGCCAAGTCGAAACTTCACAATTCACATCAGAATATAAGACGCAGTATAGGAAGATAGAAATGCTTTTCATTCATAGCTTGCAACGAAGTGCAAGTCATAATTTACATTGGATGCCGTTGCGGCTACATTGATTGAAGACAAAGAAAATACATTCGACAAGTTGCTTGAACTAATGCTTGCAGTTCCATACATTCGTCCCTTTATACAAAGCCGTCGATTGAATTGGCTTCAAAATACTTCAGCATAGGAAGAGCTTCAAAATGCCTCTCCGCACATCAGCTCCTGTTTAGATGGGAGCGCCCGTCGCACCTGGGGGAAATTGGGGGAATGGGATTAGCACACTTGCTAAGTGGACGAGACGAACCCACTCGTCTAAACCGACTCTGATTGATAGGGTAGGCATGCTTTAGAGTTGTCTTTCTATTAGAACTAAATGAATTCAGTTCATATTCGATAGCCGTCTTTGAGTAATAACGCATACAGAGAAACATAGCAGTTTTCATATTTCTTACCACGGCCGTGCTCGTCCCTGCATGAAAAACAGTTCTAACATTTACCCTGCATAAGACAATAGGTGAGCATGCTACTATCTTATATACGGTCATTGATGTTACACATCACGTGGGACTATCTCAATGGCTTTTCGGCCCGCGCAGTCTAGGTTGCAAGCCTGACTGACGGTCCCAAAATGCATCAGTGCCGAAGCACGATTAATCATTCCTCCGCGATCGAGTCGATTCCGACGCCTCGGAAATCAATTCGAGGAAAATTTCAACTTGTGCACAAGCTGTCCATGACCATGCCAATGCGTGAACAGTTTATGTATGCAAACAGTTTTGTATAGCATGGACAGTATCTAGCGACATTATCATTTTTCCCCAACTCATGCATGTCTCATTTTCCCCAAGTCGCATACCCGATTTAGCGGTCCCGTAGGCACCAAATTGTCCGAGGCATCTCAAACTAAACCGACGTTTCGTATTATTTTGCAGCACATGAAATAGTCTATCTCTTTTTGTAAACCTTAAACTTTTCGAGCTATGTGATAAAACTTGTATTTTTTCAGAGTAGAACACTCTAAATCGATACGTTTTCCCGAGTTCTTGACTTAGTGGATTGGCATGCAATTAACTTGGCATCGTTCGATTTGAATGAATTCGAGGCAAGGAATTAGTTTGCGGGGCGGAGTAGAAAAGAAGGGGCCGAATCACCCACCGATTACTTTGCCTTCGTGCCGGTCGTCGAAGCGCTACGCAACATCAATCCTTAGTTACGCGAGCTCCTGCAGTGGCACAAACGCTTGTTAGAATTTCCTTCTTTTTTCCTTGCATCGAAATTGTAATTGCATCCATGAAAACGACGCGAAAGCACTTCAACAAGCCCAGCGGCAAAGCTCCAAGAAAACATACAGCGGTCCGGTCCCGTCGAAGGGACTCTTATAGAGAGCTCACTCGCCAAGACGCAGTCCGCTGCATCTAGGACTTATTCCAACAGATGTCGTTCCATGAGTTGGATCGATTCTCGTATCTTCCGTCCAAATCGATTTGAATCGATGCCGCAAGGCGTTAACGTTTACCAAGCTTAGCGATCGAGTCAGATGGCCATCTAAGTTCCCGGCCGATCTGACTCGACGCTAGCATATCATGAAGTTCCGTCACCTATCGAAAGCGGGGCGCTACACACTCTTGACAAGTAACTTGACATGATAATTCTTGATGATGTCCATTGTGACGCACTCTTGACAAAATAAGTAACTTGATAGTGACCCGTCGTGGCGCACTCTTGACAAGTAATCTTAGTAAGTAACCTGACATGTAATATTGAATGTTGTTGCGACGGCTATCTTGACATGTTGATTAATAACTCGTCTTGATACCGTGGGTGATTATTCTTGAATGTGCCTGTATAAGCTACCAGTCTTGTCTCGCATCATGTATAGTACTTGCATCCCTGGTTACCACGATCAAGGATTTATGCTGAATCTGACTAGGTTAATTACTAGATTGATCAAAGTAGCTCATATAGAGAAATGTTTCCTGTTACAGGCAATTCCGTTTTCTGGGCACCTTGAGTGGACTTCTAGCCTGCCGTCTAATAGGGCACATTTCCAGCCCACTATCATGCGGGGCACTTCTTGAAACAAATAATATGCACACTGTCATGTGTTGCACTCCAAGTCACCTAATAATTTTTGATAACTCTTACATAAACCACTCCTGGTTAACCTGGATAGCTGCAGGTCTTGTGACTGTTTGAACAACTTCTTGCATCTTGCTAGTAACTAGGCTTGTGATAACCCTAGTTAGTTAAAGTATCAAGCCATACTCTTTGCTTGGTCATAATTGATGAATGGAGTCTAGTCTTGTCTAGACCATGCCAGTACATGGTTACTTCGGGACATTTTACAGTTTATGTTTTACTTGTCGATAATTGGTTAGAGACTAAGTTCTGTTCAGGAGAAGGGTTACAACCCCGGCCTTGTTTGGTTTACGGGTTGTAACTTTATTACCGAAATAGTTTCTTAATTATCTTATCGTTTACCACCCTACTTTCTTACCTCCAATTTTCTTGTTATTATTATGCTTTGTGTTCTAACTTGCTGGTTTTAGTTCCTAAGTAAAGCCTCCCTTGTGGCACTTGCTCTTTCTGGGGTCTAACCCAGCTGGTTTTTTATGGCCAGATTTCGGAGCAACACCCGAGGATCTTCCAGCCTTACAGCCAGATGGTGAATACTAGAAGAAACCCTGGCAACGAGTGGATTTTATTTTGCTCTCCCACTCAATTATAAATTATTCTTTTGAGGCATATAGCCGCCGGGCAAGTGTTAGTTTGTGTTGAATACATATCATTTTTGTCTTCCTAAGGGCTGTAACATGATTGACAAATCCTATGGTTGATTACGTATGACAGAAATTCTTGCTAGTCCTCACATTTTGTACGACTAGCTTCATGTTTATCTATATATAAAATATATGGGATGCCTGACTATTGATTATTTGATGATCTAACATCTTGTAACTATTATTACTTGCTTGAGATTGAGAAACTAGGCTTGTTCTTGACCATAAGAGACTGATGGCTTGTAGATAAACCCTCATAAATCTAGACAGCCGTGATCGTATATCGAGGTAGATTACACTTCTATATATATAGCTGGCTATGTCCGCCCCCGCTCTCTAGTATTCCGGTTCTGGGGCGTCACATGGTTTAAGTGGTGGCCCATGCAGGTCTTGTAAATCAAGATGTATGAGGGTTTTACCGAATAGATGTCTCAATCATCATTCACCCTTGATCCCTACTCGTGCCTTCTAACCTTCCTGGAATCTTGTCCTGATAACATATTTAAAATCCTTGATCTATCTTCGTCCTTTATTATTGTTCCCCAGGTCATTGCTTCAGTGGCATTGTTCCTACTGATCAGCCTGGAGAAGCTCAACCAGTACCCCTGCAGCAACAAGAAGACCAAGCCCAGCACTCGGAAGCAGCATTTCGAGCCATGCACTCTGATGAACCAAAGCCCCCAGTTCAGCCAGTCCAGCCTGTAGAGTCTGACAACAGGGACTTGATTGGACTTATCAGAGAATTACTTGCATCACAGGATCGTCGAGCTGATGCCCTACACCAGACAGTACAGACGGCCATGCATAGAGTTGGTTATCAAGGTAACGGTGCAGCCAACAATTTTAAGCGCCTGAACCCTCCCTTCTTTGACGGCAGCGAGAACGTGAGCAGTCTTCCGTAGTGGGCTGCTCTCATTGTGGGAAGCCAGGACACGTTGTTTCAGAGTGTCGTAAAGCACAGAAATTGTGCTTGGCTTGTGGGGCACCGGACCACATGAGAGGATCCTACCCGAATAGAGCCAGTTCATTATCGTCGAACCGAAGTAGTCTATCGGTTAGGGGACCAGCCCCAACACCAGTACAGTAGCAGTACCAGCCTTCGAGGCCATTGCCGCCTCAGGCACAAGCCTTCCAGCAGCAGGGGCCCTAGCAATATGCCTCAACCCAAGCTCAGATACAGAACCGGCAGAGAGATTTCTAGCATAATGTCTTCTTTATGCCTTATGCTTTTAAATTCCTTGCTTGCATGAATGATTGCTTGATTGGTTGCTAGTCGTAGATGGCTTGTGCTTTAGTAGAGCTTGCCCCGACATCTCTAGCCTCTTGATTAAATTCTGAGAACAGAATTCTTTTAAGGTGGGTAGAGTTGTTATTCTCGTTTTTCGTTATACATATTTCCAGTGTAAGTATGTAGATTTTGACCCGTATTATTATTTATTGTACTTTTGTATTTCTTTATTGCATGCCTTGATGTATCTTGACTAGGGTTGACCTTGGGTTGGGTTGGTCCAATTTGACTTGCTTTGGATGCCTTAGTTTAGTTTATTTTGATGGTTGGTTCAACATGTTGAACCATCCCCTCTCTTTTTAAAAACCCAACCACCCCTTTCTCTCTCTTCATTACTTCCATTCATTTCTTCACCTTTTTCACCATTACACTCCCACCAACCTAGAAAGATTAGGCAAGTGTAATCTTACTTCATGATGGATCTTAGATTTTATTATTCCATTATCTTTCCCTCTCGATTCTAAGCCTCTTTAGAACTTGGAGTTCTTGGGTTAGATGAAGATATCTTTGTAGATCTAAGTTTGTGAAATTTTTGGTTTTCTTGGGTTTTGATCTATTAAACTTTATTATTTTATGTTTTTATTGTTCTATGTTGTAGAAAATTCAATTTTACTCAAAATGGACTTTTGAAAACCCGGATTTTGAGTTAATTTGAGGGATTTATGGACTTTGGAAGTTCATGAGTTCCATGGCCATCTTTCTCAAATTTTTGGAGAAGATGTACAGTCTGGCCACATGAGTCCTGCGGACCGCAGACCGTATGACCCCTTGACTGCATGCAGTCCTGCGGACCGCATGAGTCCTGTGGACTACCTTGGTCCTGCGGACCGCATGTGTCTCACAGACCGCATGACCCCTTGACCGTATGTAGTCCTGCAGACCGCATGTGTCACGACCCGATCCCAATTTCTTGGGTCGACTCGGATCATGCCCAGCCTGCACCATTGTTGAGACGGCGGCAGTAAGCTGTATTCCATATGCAGGTACAATCAACAACATTTAAAACTATAATAGCCACAACATTTAATTTAAACGATAAAATAAACTTGTTCATTACAGAGCTTGTCCACAACTTAAACATAACATATAATTTATTTAAAAGATAAACTCCAACTAAGCAGATGTGTCATCATCATCTCCATGGATCTCATCTGGGAGCACAGCAGGGTACAGCTCCGGGTCGTAGTAACTACTAATCAGTAGCTCTGAGTCATCAATAGGACCTATTGGGGTGGGGGATCCAGTCAGGAAAGGAGCAAGTACAATTATGAAAATTAACAATTTGCATAATGAATAAAAACTTGCAATATTAAATAATTTTGAAACAATGATTTCCAACTATAAAACAATTGTGTTTGAGTAAGCAGTATCTATGATCGGTTTAGGATGATTCAATTGTATCCTATTGATACGGTCCGGCCTAACCCCGTGTGGAGAGGGTAAGCTCGCACATTCATTAACTATTTGGCTTTGATCATAGATAACTACGCTACTCCCCATTATCCCGATGCAATGATTCAGTATATTACTCTAGGAGAGAGTACGTGTAACAGTTGTGTATTTAACATGCAAAATTTCTAATATTAATTAAACTGCAATAACCACAATCGTACTTGCCTTGATTTAAACTGACAGTCGATGGATGTTCTGAGTAGTTGCTAGTTACGCCTTCGAAATCCTACAAATGGAGCATCTATACTTATCAATCTGTATCAAACCAACTAAGTGTGCTAGTTACAATCTCTATTTGTCTTTCCTAGTCAATTTTAATTGTTAGGTAACAAACACAACATCACAGCGTTTACTAGCTTGTTTAAGAAATTCAATTTACTTTGGTTTTTTGTAAAACTTGCTTTTATCAAATTACGTAAAAACTTGGCATTTATTCATTTGAAAACTTTGACTTAAAATATAAAGAATAAATTTTCTTTTCCTTAAAAATGAGAAAATCACGAGTTTATAAAATCTTTAATTTTTCCTACGCTTTCCACAAAACCCAGAGTATAAAATAAAATTATTTCCTACTTATTACAGGCCTGGGCTTATGCCCTTACAATTACAATAAATTGAAATAAGAAAGAAACTGGTTGGTCTGAAAAATTACCTACAATTTAACAAAAGTAAATTTCCAAATATTATTTAAAAATTTATAAGTCTCAGACTCTGGTCTAATTTCATTTTTTTTTACTACTCTGCCTCAACGTCCGGTCGAACCGGTGCGTTTGCATTTCGTTGGGGCCCAGTAACCAATTATGGTTGTCGCCCAAAAATACCAAAATCATTTTTAAATCATTTTATTAAATTTTTTTGAAAATTTTGGCAGTATTCCCTCTGTTTTCGGTCAACCCAAAAACTGGGAAATGCTCCGTTTACCTGCAAAATAACTCCCAAATCTAAAATACATATATAACCATCCACAGAAATAATTTCCGAAGCCAAATCGGAAAACCCGAAACAATATCGGAAATCCCGAAATTTATCGGAAAACCATAGAACTAACAGTTCATCTCGAAACTCACAGGACTAATCTGAAAACCCAACAAAAACCAAATAAACATAAACTTTCTAAATCTCAGAATTTATTCCCGAAAATTTCTCGGAAAACCCGAGAATTGAAAACACAGAACCGTCTCCGAAGAATTTTCGGAAATCTCGAGAATTCACAGAACATTGTTCTGTCCTAAATAATCCAATTATTCACAGAACCAACCAGCAGCAATACATTTCCGAAGAAACTTCGGAAAAACCGAATCGATAACGTAAACGTAACGTTACCGAAAAATCCAAATTCTCGAAGAATTCGGTTGGACCAGAATATCATCATAGACAAGAAAAATTCGAATTAAATACAGGATCCATAGTTTACCCAAACCGATGGCGAAAACGAAAACTCCGGAACACGTGGAACGTGTTCAACAGCGAATCGGGACAGCCGGAAACGAACGGGAACGAGCAGGTGGTCGCCGGTGGCCTGGCCGGGCAGTCACAGACGGTCAGCGGGTCGCCGGTCGCGGGATCGGAGCGCCGAGGTCGAGAAACACGTCGGGAAGCGGCGTCGGGTACGGTGACCCGGTGGGGTCGGGCTAGGGGTGCTCCGGGAAGTACTCGGCCGGCCTTGGGCGGAGGTCGACGGTTGGGATCGGCTCCGGGAACTTGGCTAGGGTTTGTGGTTAGAAAAATGGGTTTGAGAGTAGTGTTGGGGGAATGGAAGAAAAGAAGGGGTTTATATATAGGAGAGGGAAAGAGCGGTTACGGGAGAGGAAGGGTTCGCCGGAGTAATGACGGTGGCGGGGCGGTTTCGGGAATGAAGCGTCGGCCGACGACCGCTATGTGAACGGAAAAGAAAAGTATTTCTTTCCAGGAGAGATAGTAAAGGAATTTATAAATGATAATTAAGTGAGAGTTGTCTTTCTTAATGGTGTTGGTAGAGTATAATAAGCTGCTTGGCTTCAAATATTGCCTAAAGGGAAAAATAAAGTCATTTTCTTTAATAGATTTAAGTAGTGATGATTTTATAAATAGTCTAAATGGATTTTAGAGATTATGGGCTGTTGGGCCTTAGCAAATAAGCTTTATTTTTAAGAAAATTTCTATTCTTTATAAATACTTAAGTAATTCGAAAAATAGGTTTGTGCTCGGAAATGGGTTCGGGACAGGGCCAGACAAACAAAAGTCCAAGAATTTATATTTTGAAAATAATAATAATAATAATCTGGCAAAATATTAATTTAGCAACATGGGATTTAATAATTTTCTAAAAAAAATACCATTTCCTAATTAAACAATTTTTATTAATAATTAGCTAATTTAAATCATTCAAATAATTAACTAAAAGTTACGTGTTTCACAACCTTCCCTCCTTAGAAAATTTCGTCCTCGAAATTTAAAGAGATAGGGTTAGGAATTACCTCAAGTCTCAAATAAATACGGGTACTGCTCCCGCATCTCATCTTCTCGCTTCCAGGTAGACTCGCCTGGGGAATCGTGCCTCCACATAACTCTGACTATGGGAGTCACTGAAGTTCTGGTCCTCTTCTCGCCTCTATCCAAAATCGCTACAGGCTTCTCTGGTACAGTGAGACTCGGTCCGATCTCCAACTCTGAATGGTCCAAGACGTGGTTCTCATCAGGTACATATTCTCTGAGCTGTGAGACGTGGAAGACGTTGTGCACGCCCTCTAGATTAGCTGGTAGAGCTAACCTATATGCCACTTCTCCAATCCGGCTCAGAACTTCAAACGGACCAATGTATCTGGGACTCAGCTTCCCAGCTCTGCCAAATCTAATTGTACCTCTGGTAGGAAAAATCTTCACGAAGACTTTATCTCCTTCTTCAAATGCCAGTGGTCGACGACTGCTGTCTGCCCAGTGCTTCTGTCTGTCTTGAGCAATCCTGAGCTTGTCTCTGATAAACTTCACCTTCTCTGCTGCGTCGGTCACCATCTCTGGACCCAGCAGTACTCTTTCTCCTACATCGTCCCATGCCAATGGTGTACGGCAACGACGTCCATAAAGAGCTTCAAATGGGGTCATACCAATACTGGCTTGGTAGCTGTTATTGTAAGAAAACTCTACCAAGTGCAGATGGTCTTCCCACGATCCTCCAAACTCTAAGACACAAGCTCTCATCACATCCTCCAGTGTCTGAATCGTCCTCTCAGATTGCCCGTCAGTCTGGGGATGATAAGCTGTGCTGAACTTCAACTGGGTCCCCAAGCTGTCATGCAAACTCTTCCAAAAATGTGAGGTAAAACGAGTGTCTCGGTCAGAAACAATGCTTACCGGTACGCCATGAATCCGGTAGATGTGCCGCATGTACAATGCTGCCAACTTCTCAGTGGATAAACCAACTTTGAAGGGGATAAAGTGAGCTGACTTGGTTAGTCGGTCCACTATTACCCAAATGGCATCCTTCCCTCCTTGGGAACGAGGCAGTCCTGACACGAAATCCATCGTGATGTGCTCCCACTTCCACTCTGGAATGTCTAGTGGTTGTAGAATTCCTGCTGGTCTCTGTCTACTAGCCTTCACTTGTTGACAAATCAAACATCTAGCGACATACCTGGTAACATCATTCTTCATTCCACTCCACCAGACAATAGTGCGCATATCCCGATACATCTTATTGGCTCCAAGATGTGTCACGACCCGCACCTTGATTAGGGGCACGAGAAGCGGTTACGTCCAGCCTACACCGCAGAATTGGCGGTAGAACGCTGTATATAGGGTCTGTAAATGCTACGTCTAAACAGATAAATGTACCTGTGCAGTATATACACTCCGAACGGAGGAATAGGGCAATACTGCCTCAATCACATAATCAAAACTAAGGTAGAAAGCATGGAAAAAGATATGATAGTGATAAATAGGAAACGAGTCCATAAAGTATCAACAAGCCACAGCTAACACAAGTCCAAGTCTCAGAATATAAATATAAGTACTATAACTGAAATATAAACAGCTGGCTCGCAGGCCAGGCAAACCTACTAGCTAAGCTACTCTGGGTGGGCAAAGTCAAGAGGCTCTACTACTAAGCCTCTAACTAAGTCAAGCTCCTCGGTCTCTGCCCCGTAATAAGTAGGGCAGTCATCCTCTAAGTCATCTGTAAAATTTGTCAACGTATCCTGTCAGGAAAATGAGCAAGTACAAAACACCAACAGCAGTTCCATGTGAATTGAGAAATACTATAAGAAACAGTAATAATAAAATACAAGACAAAGAGTAAAGACGACTTGGGAACCATTCGAAAGCCGAGTTACAACCCTTAAACCAAACAAGGACCGGGGTTATAACCCTTCTTCCGAACAGAACCTAGTCCCATAACCATGGTACAGTATAAGAGACAGATAGAGCATATGAGAATGAATCGTAGCATGGTGAAAGTACAGTAAGTAAAGCTGAAACTAGAAATGTATATCATGATGTGAGTACTGTAAAGGGCGATAATGTATATATAGGATGACTTGGGAACTATTCGGAAGCCGAGTTACAACCCTTAAACCAAACAAGGACCGGGGTTGTAACCCTTCTTCCGAACAGAACCTAGTCCCCTAAGCTAAAAATATAAAAGGTGCCTTAAATTATTAGTGCGTCATGTGATCGGCTTGGGAAGGCTTTCCATCTGACCGGCTATGAACCATGATGAAATGATAAGGCCGGTCGCCATGGAAAGCCATGAACCGTGGGATCAGGCTTTACCCGTCGTGAAGTGAGGGTATAGCTATTAACCATGAGTACAATAGAACCATGAGTACCATAAAACCATGTGGGAAATGATCACACAACCACCAATAACTCCCCATTCCCCGACTAGTATAAAGGATCCGGACATAATACGTCATGACACGGGACTTAAAAGCAGGTGATCAGCCCACTCCTAAGTCCATGTCTATATAAGTACAAGAACACTGAAATATCACATACTCATATACCAAGGAAGACAAGGAATAACATCTCATGACTGGATTCGACGTATACTAGTCCGTGAACCGTCGTGTCAGGAATCAAGTATAACACTACAACTGAATCGGATATAGTAGATATCAAGACAATGAAAACTATCAGTGAATGTACTCGCCTGTGGTCCTGAGCTGATAGGGTGAACAGATGCTCAGAGCGATCACAGACCTAAGATAAGATACTATAAGTCAAACAGGACTAAATACTGACAAATGAAACTAATACAAGCCATGAATGCAAGTCTAAGTCCAAACTAGGTCAATTTAGGTCTAACTGAGTCATACTAGGCTATACTGGTTCATACTAGGTCATACTAGGTCACTGGAAGTCATTCCAAGTCAAACTAGGTCAATCGGGATCGATGGTTGACTTACAGTTGACTTCGGTCAAAAAGTCAACTCTGGTCAACCCTGGTCAACTATGGTCAACTATGGTCAACTCTAGGTCAAACCTAGGTCAAACAAGTCTAATGTTGACCAACTGTTGACTTTCAGTCAACTGGTCAAGTCTCGATTGGTTTCGGTCAAATCGGGTCGCTTTAAGGCAAAGTTTGACCTTCGGTTGACTTTTGTTGATTTTTGGTCAAAACGGTCAACCGACGTCAAAACTAGTCTTAGAGTACCATATTTGATCATTACCATCCACGGGGATCAAGTTCTAACACTATCATAGGCTTCTAACACAAAATCCCACTTCTAGGCAAAAACTGGCATTTACCCTCTTTCCTATTTCTACTCCATGAATTTACCCTTCTATCTACCACACTCACCCACACTCATACACAACACTCACACACAATACCTCACCCTCACATAGACCTCTCGTCTCCTAATAGGTTTCCTATTAGTTTGCACATAGGATAACTATAGACACTCACTAATAGGTTCTCACACACACACACAACTCACAAATGCTCCTCACAACTACACACACACACAACTAACTAATATGGACTGTTTTTGGACAGCCCCCAACCCTCTCTCAACATCACACAACACCCACCATCATCTATATATATTCCCACACAATTAAACCACATATATATACCAATATATATATAACAACATATATATATATATATATCAACATATACCATACTAGTTGTATACTTAAATAGAATTGAACTCCCAACCAACTCTCAATCAAATTCCCACTAAAATCTGAATCCAAACCTGGGATTAAGTTTCCCCCCCTCAAAAACACCACACAACACCATATATTTTTCATATAAATATACCCCCTATACAACCATATATATATATATATATATATATATATATATATATATATATATATATATATATATATATATATATATATATATATCAATATATATATATATATAGATGCATAAAACTAATTGTTCAACACCATTAGTTCCCAAAACTCAACCAAACTCCAACCATTTCAGATCTGGCCGAAAATGGACAGCCCCATATATGTCCCACAACCATCACAACATCACACAAATTAATCACCATATATATATATATAAATATATAAATATATATATATATATATATATATATATATATATATATATATATATATATATATATATATATATATACATATATATATATAGAATGATATATATATAACTATATATATACCAAAACACATAGAAATAATATGATACTTTAAGATACTCTCATGGATCATCTCTACGACATTAAAAATCTGAGATTAAATGGAAAAACACACAATAGCAATATTTTAACATCATTCATGGATCAAAAAGGGGGCTTTTTCCTAATAGGACACAAGCCTATAAGTGGATACTCCTAAAAATGTCTAAAGGACACAAAAATGGTTTCTAATGATGGTATCACCCTAAGAATCATCATGGGGGGTTCCTACATGATCTACATGAGAAAAGAATAAGTTTTGGGGAAGGAATCACCTTGGTTTGAGAGTAAAAATCAATGGAGCTTTCAAAAGCAAATGGAGCCTTTGGAGAAGAAGAAGAAATGGATTGGAATGAAATGAAAAAGTGATTTTTTCTCTCTCCACCCTATTACCATGTTGTGGCCGGCCATATGGAGCTTTCCCCCCTATTTGTCCTATATCGATAATTACAAGTTTGTCCTCCAATTAATTAAATGGTCCAAAAATGGGAAATGGTTAAACCGGGGGTAGTTTAGTCAAACCGAAACCACTAATCTCTAACTAATAATTAACTAAAATAATGGTCTAGTCTCTAACCAAAATATCTAACATGTGGGCCATGGTTAGCTAGTGTGTGGGCCCGCTAAGGTCAAAATACCCCGGGTCCCCGAAACAAGTCAAAACAAGTCGAAACGAATTAAAATTCGAACCCGATTCAAATAACCCCAAAATAATACAAATAATAAATAAATAATTTTAAAATAATTTTTAAAGTGGAAAATTACCAAAATACCCCTGTTTGTGAAAACTGGGGGTGACAAATCTATCCACCTTAAAAAAAATTTCGTCCTCGAAATTAAAACCAACAATAGTAAAATCTCAAATTCACAAGTCATGGCAAAAAAAAAATTTAAATGATTAAAATCTCAAAATCAAAGCAAGAACTAAATGACTAAATTTATAAATTTTAAAATACTCACAATATAAGTCTATCCACCTTAAAAGAATCATTCAAAAACTTAAAACGAAGCAACACAAAACACAAAAAATTTTGCAATTTGATAATCGTACGCGTCTGTCCAATAATTATGATACTCAGAATCTCTGTCATGCCAGTGAGCAAGGCTACGATAATCACAGAGTCCTCAACTATGGTACATACCTCTAGAATCATGGTATTTAAAATTTTTGCATTGTCGCATGCTTGGCAGCGAAAACCTTAAATTCCCACACCCGAGAAATATGACCATAATCCGACTATATCTCCTCACTATGCCTGCTAGCATGACCCTAGAGGATTCTAAAATCTCATAATCGAGGCGACCTAGCCCATACGACTTATCTCAGAAAATCACACCACAAGAACAACTTTTATCAAACAGACAAGGAACAGATGGAATCGGAATTCAAACAGTAATAAGGAAGCAAATGCGGAAAGAAGATCGAAAGATCGGAACCTGCACTCCGCCCTGCTACTGCCTGAGTGGGCTCAACCGCCATGGTGAAAGCATGCCCCTGCTGGTCTCCTCTAGCCTGCTGAACTCTGCCCTGGCCTGTCTGGCTAGCTGCACGGACAGCACAGTCCCTCACCAGGTGGTCTGGAGCTCTACAGAATAAACAGACTCCCAGCTTCATCCTGCAAACCTCCCGGATGTGCCCCATCTTCCTGCAGAAGGTACACTGGACATCCTGCCTCCGGCCCTGTCCCTGGTGCGGCTGGGCACGCGCCGGTGCCTGCTGGATCTACAACTAAGGCTGATGCTGCTGGAACTGCCTCTGCTGGAAATGTGGGCGCTTCGCTGGCCCCGCACTCGAACTGGCTCCCAAGACATCACTGCCCCTCTTCGGCTTGAGGCCGAAGTCCTCCTCAGCAATCTGAGCCTCCATCAGGACCTGCTCAAATGTCGCGTCTCGTCGCCCAGATGTGCGAGTGCGCACTGCATGAATGAGACCCCTCCTGAACTTTCGGGCCTTGCACCCCTCATCCTGAATCAGACTGGGTGCAAACCTACTCAGGCGGAAGAACTCCGCTGCATACTCGTCCACTGACGAGCTCCCCTGCACCAAGCTGACAAACTGTCCCTCCAGAGCCGTCAAGGCTACATCCGGGTAGAACTTCTCCTTAAAGAGTTTCCTGAAGTCCTCCCAGGATATACCTCGAACTGACGCACGCGGATCCGTACGGTACCATGTCAATGCAATATCGAAAAACTGGCTCGCTGCAGAAGCCACCCATAGAGCTCTCGGAACCTCAGCCAACTCCAGACACCGCTGGATGTCCTCTAGCCAGTCATCCGCATATAGGATACCCTCGGTACCCCTGAAATCTCACGGGCCCATCTTCCGGAAGTCGAGATGTGTACCGGGCCTCCTCTGGCCCTGCTGCTGTGCTGGTGCTCCCTCAGCTGTAGTCGGTGCACCCCTCTCCACTGCTGCCATGGCTAGCTGGTGCGAGTTCTCTATTGTCTGTCTCAGAACCTCTGTCTGGCGCTGCTGTGTCTGCAACATCTGCTGCAGGAGGGCCATCATCCCCTGGGTGTCTGCCGGTGGCTGGGACGGCGGTGGAAAAGTGTCTGGGATGACCATAGACGGTCCCGCTGCTGAAGGTGGAAGACCTCCAGGGATCGTTGCTGCTGGTACTGCTGCTGCTGCTGCCGCCGGAAGGGCAGGAACTGATGGGGCTGCTCCCCCAGCTGGAGATGTAAGACCTCCGGGAACTGCCACCTCTATTCCTGCATGAAGGGCAGGAACCGATGCTGCTGTACTCTCTACTGTCGGTCCCGTAGCCGGAGGTGGAGGACCTCCCTGATCTGACCTCCCTGGAACTGAGCTCGGGCCCGCTACCTGAGATCGTATAACTGTCATCCTGAAGATGAATGGAACCCAAGAGATCAATATGGCACATGATAGGAATATCAAGACGGACAATTAAATTCAATGCAAGGAATTTGTCATGGTAATCAAAAGATCAGAATCTCCTAACATGTGATTGAGTAACTCCTATCATACCCTAATCCTATATCCTAATCGCAGGCTCGTAATTAGCACTCTAAGTCAAGCACCATTACTAGTTCGCACTAGTTGCGACACTGACCTGCATGGGCCACCACAAAAACGTGTCACGACCCGCACCCTGATTAGGGGCACGAGAAGCGGTTACGTCCAGCCTACGCCGCATAATCGACGGTAGAACGCTGTATATAGGGTCTGTAAATGCTACGTCTAAACAGATAAATGTACCTGTGCAGTATATACACTCCGAACGGAGGAATAGGGCAATACTGCCTCAATCACATAATCAAAACTAAGGTAGAAAGCATGGAAAAAGTTATGATAGTGATAAACAGGACACGAGTCCAGAAAGTATCAACAAGCCACAGCTAACACAAGTCCAAGTCTCAGAATATAAATATAAGTACTACAACTGAAATATAAACAGCTGGCTCGCAGGCCAGGCAAACCTACTAGCTAAGCTACTCTGGGTGGGCAAAGTCAAGAGGCTCTACTACTAAGCCTCTAACTAAGTCAAGCTCCTCGGTCTCTGCCCCGTAATAAGTAGGGCAGTCATCCTCTAAGTCATCTGTAAAATTTGTCAACGTATCCTGTCAGGAAAATGAGCAAGTACAAAACACCAACAGCAGTTCCATGTGAATTGAGAAATACTATAAGAAACAGTAATAATGAAATACAAGACAAAGAGTAAAGGCGACTTGGGAACCATTCGAAAGCCGAGTTACAACCCTTAAACCAAACAAGGACCGGGGTTGTAACCCTTCTTCCGAACAGAACCTAGTCCCATAACCAAGGTACAGTATAAGAGACAGATAGAGCATATGAGAATGAATCGTAGCATTGTGAAAGTACAGTAAGTAAAGCTAAAACTGGAAATGTATATCATGATGTGAGTACTGTAAAGGGCGATAATGTATATATATAGGATGACTTGGGAACTATTCGGAAGCCGAGTTACAACCCTTAAACCAAACAAGGACCGGGGTTGTAACCCTTCTTCCGAACAGAACCTAGTCCCCTAAGATAAAAATATAAAAGGTGCCTTGAATTATTAGTGCATCATGTGATCAGCTTGGGAAGGCTTTCCATCTGACCGACTATGAACCATGATGAAACGATAAGGCCGGTCACCATGGAAAGCCATGAACCGTGGGATCAGGCTTTACCCGTCGTGAGGTAAGGGTATAGCTATTAACCATGAGTACAATAGAACCATGAGTACCATAAAACCATGTGGGAAATGATCACACAACCACCAATAACTCCCCATCCCCCGACTAGTATAAAGTATCCGGACATAATACGTCATGACACGGGACTTAAAAGCAGGTGATCAGCCCACTCCTAAGTCCATGTCTATATAAGTACAAGAACACTAAAATATCACATACTCATATACCAAGGAAGACAAGGAATAACATCTCATGACTGGATCCGACGTATACTAGTCCGTGAACCGTCATGTCAGGAATCAAGTATAACACTACAACTGAATCGGATATAGTAGATATCAAGACAATGAAAACTATCAGTGAATGTACTCACCTGTGGTCCTGAGCTGATAGGGTGAATAGATGCTCAGAGCGATCACAGACCTAAGACAAGATACTATAAGTCAAACAGGACTAAATGCTGAAAAAGTAAACTAATACAAGCCATGAATGCAAGTCTAAGTCCAAACTAGGTCAATCTAGGTCTAACTGAGTCATACTAGGCATACTGGTTCATACTAGGTCATACTAGGTCACTGGAAGTCATTCCAAGTCAAACTAGGTCAATCGGGATCGACGGTTGACTTACAGTTGACTTCGGTCAAAAAGTCAACTCTGGTCAACCCTGGTCAACTATGGTCAACTATGGTCAACTCTTGGTCAAACCTAGGTCAAACCTAGGTCAAACAAGTCTAATGTTGACCAACTGTTGACTTTCAGTCAACTGGTCAAGTCTCGGTTGGTTTCGGTCAAATCGGGTCGCTTTAAGGCTAAGTTTGACCTTCGGTTGACTTTTGTTGACTTTTGGTCAAAACGGTCAACCGACGTCAAAACTAGTCTTAGAGTACCATATTTGATCATTACCAACCACGGCGATCAAGTTCTAACACTATCTTAGGCTTCTAACACAAAATCCCACTTCTAGGCAAAAATTAGCATTTACCCTTTTTCCTATTTCTACTCCATGAATTTACCCTTCTATCTACCACACTCACCCACACTCATACACAACACTCACACACAATACCTCACCCTCACATAGACCTCTCTACAAGTCTCCTAATAGGTTTCCTATTAGTTTGCACATAGGCTAACTATAGACACTCACTAATAGGTTCTCACACACACACACAACTCATAAATGCTCCTCACAACTACACACACACACAACTAACTAATATGGACTGTTTTTGGACAGCCTCCAACCCTCTCTCAACATCACACAATACCCACCATCATCTATATATATTCCCACACAATTAAACCACATATATATACCAATATATATATAACAACATATATATATATATATCAACATATACAATACTAGTTGTATACTTAAATAGAATTGAACTCCCAACCAACTCTCAATCAAATTCCCACTAAAATCTGAATCCAAACCTGGGATTAAGTTTTCCCCCCTCAAAAACACCACACAACACCATATATTTTTCATATAAATATACCCCCTATACAACCATATATATATATATATATATATATATATATATATATATATATATATATATATATATATATATATATATATATATATATATATATATATATATATTTTATATATATATATATATATATATATATATATATATATATATATATATATAGATGCATAAAACTAATTGTTCAACACCATTAGTTCCCAAAACTCAACCAAACTCCAACCATTTCAGATCTGGCCGAAAATGGACAGCCCCATATATGTCCCACAACCATCACAACATCACACAAATTAATCACCATTTATATATATATATATATATATATATATATATATATATATATATAAAAAAAATATATATATATATATAGAATGATATATATATAACTATATATATACCAAAACACATAGAAATATTATGATACATTAAGATACTCTCATGGATCATCTCTACAACATTAAAAATCTGAGATTAAATGGAAAAACACACAATAGCAATATTTTAACATCATTCATGGATCAAAAAGGGGGCTTTTTCCTAATAGGACACAAGCCTACAAGTGGACACTCCTAAAAATGTCTAAAGGACACAAAAATGGTTTCTAATGATGGTATCACCCTAAGAATCATCATGGGGGGTTCCTACATGATCAACATGAGAAAAGAATAAGTTTTGGGGAAGGAATCACCTTGGTTTGAGAGCAAAAATCAATGGAGCTTTCAAAAGCAAATGGAGCCTTTGGAGAAGAAGAAGAAATGGATTGGAATGAAATGAAAAAGTGATTTTTTTTCTCTCTCCACCCTATCACCATGTTGTGGCCGGCCATATGGAGCTTTCCCCCCTATTTGTCCTATATGGATAATTACAAGTTTGCCCTCCGATTAATTAAATGGTCCAAAAATGGGAAATGGTTAAACCGGGGGTAGTTTAGTCAAACCGAAACCACTAATCTCTAACTAATAATTAACTAAAATAATGGTCTAGTCTCTAACCAAAATATCTAACATGTGGGCCATGGTTAGCTAGTGTGTGGGCCCGCTAAGGTCAAAATACCCCGGGTCCCCGAAACAAGTCAAAACAAGTCTAAACGAATTGAAATTCGAACCCGATTCAAATAACCCAAAATAATACAAATAATAAATAATAATTTTAAAATAATTTTTAAAGTGGAAAATTATCAAAATACCCCTGTTTGTGAAAACTGGGGGTGACAGGATGTATGGAATATTGAGACTGATGCGCTTCCTTCATCAACTCGTTCCTCAGTTCGCCAGACGGTACACAAAGCCTCGTACCATTCTTCAGAGCTCCGTCACTGGCAATTGAGAAATCCTCATGTGTTCCTGCTAACACTTGATCTCTCAGTTTGCAAAGTACCTCGTCTTGAAACTGCGTCTCCTTGATCTTGTCCATCAGGTACGAGCTCACTTGCAACTTCATCAACACAGAATCAGCATCCAGTTCCTTCCGTCCAGGCAGTACAATCTCCAGTTCAAGCCTCTCGATGTCCTCCAGCAGGTGCCTCTCCTTGGTTAAGAACATCGCCACTGGGTATCGACTAAGTGCATATGCGACCACATTAGCCTTACCCGGGTGGTATTGCAGGTCGATGTCGAAGTCCTTCATTAACTCCAGCCATAGCCTTTGCCTCATGTTCAACTCTTTCTGAGTAAAAACATACTTCAGACTTTTGTGGTCCGTGTATATTTCCACCCTCTCTCCATAGAGATAATGCTTCCAAAGCTTCAATGCAAAGATGACTGCAGCAAGCTCCAGATCATGAGTGGGATAGTTCTTCTCATGAGTACGTAATTGCCTAGATGCATAAGCAATCACTTTCCCATGTTGTTGAAGAACGCAACCCAGTCCTTTGCCTGAGGCGTCACTATAGATTGTGAAACCACCGGATCCTGCGGGTAGCGCAAGGATTGGTGCAGTAGTGAGCCTCTTCTTCAACTCCTCAAATGCTGCTTGGCAATCTTCCGTCCAGATGAACTCTTCATTCTTCCGAGTCAGCTTCGTCATAGGTTCAGCAATTCTAGCAAAATCCTTCACGAACTTACGATAGTAGCCCGCCAAGCCCAAGAAACTTCTGATGTCAGCAACTGAGCTTGGGGTAGGCCACTTCTCCACGGCAGCTATCTTCTTAGGATCCACAGAAATTCCTTCTCCTGTGACAACATGGACAAGAAAATTCACTTTGTCTAGAAAGAATTCACACTTGGATAGCTTACCGTACAACTTCTCCTTCCTCAAAGTTTCCAGAACTTTCCTGAGGTGCTCTTCGTGCTCCTCCTTCGTCTTTGAATAGATCAGTATGTCATCAATGAAGACGACGACAAACTGGTCTAAGTATTCATGGAAAACCTTCTTCATAAGGTTCATGAACACAGCAGGAGCATTCGTCAGACCAAACGGCATGACCAAGAAATCAAACTGTCCATACTTGGTGTTGAATGCCGTTTTGGGAATGTCTTCCTTCCTGACCTTGATCTGATGATAGCCAGACCTGAGATCAATCTTGGAAAACACCTTGGCTCCACTCAACTGATCAAATAAGTCATCGATTCGGGGCAGAGGGTACTTGTTCTTGATTGTGACATTGTTCAGTGCCCGGTAGTCGATGCACATCCTTACCGTTCCATCCTTCTTGGGCACAAAAAAAATAGGTGCTCCCCAAGGTGAAGCTCCGTCTCGAATGAATCCCAGCGACTTCAGTTCGTTGATCTGCTCCTTCATCTCTTTGGCCTCCTTCGGGTTGACTCTATAACATCCCTTAGAAATCGGGGGAAAGCCAGGGACTAAATTAATAGTGAATTCTATGTCCCGATCTGCGGGTAGCCCAGGAAGACTATCAGGGAAAACATCCATGAATTCTGCTATGATAGGATGGGGTGGTCCAGGTTCTTCAGTAATAGAGTAGACAATACTCTCCATAACCTCCGGAGCTCTAGAGACTTCAAACTCTGGCCCTCCACGTGGGCTGAAGATTATACATCCTCTGTGACAATCTATCAGCGCATGCTGCTTGCTCAACCAGTCCATTCCAAGGACTATGTCATTGTTGGGCAAGGGCATTACCAGTAAAGGTGCTACAAACTTATGGCCAGATATTGATATGGGGTAATTACAGGTCTCCGTAATGGGTAGGGGTCCACCTCCAGTCATAACCCTACAAATCCTCTTGCTAAAGCCTGTAACTATGTGGTGTGCAGAGATAAACTTTGTTGCTATAAAACTGTGTGTTGCACCAGAGTCGAATAAAACTAATGCAGGATGAGAATGTACATAGATGTAACCTGATATGACATCCGCATTAGGTTCCTGCTCCGGCTCTGGTTCCTCTGTAGTTAGGGCAAAAGCTCGCCCAGTCCTCTGTTGATGCTGCCCAAATTGTTGCTGCTGAGTGGGCAGAGGTCCCCTCTGTTGATTTCCTCCAGCCTTGTGTACTGACGAGGGACAGTCCTTCACTTGATGGGTAGAAGACCCACAGATCAGACATTGTCCAAGCCTCTTCCGACAGATGTTCACCTGATGACCCGGCCTTTTGCAATAGCTACAGACAGGGATCTGCTTCTGGGGTGCTACATCATTATTCCTTGCTTGCTGGTGATGCTGAGGCCTATTATTGTTGTTGTTGTTGTTGGGCTTCTTCTGATTACCCTGGAAGTTGCTAGTTCCAGGATAATCTCTCTTCGAACGGGCAGGTTGGCTCTTCTCTATGTCTTGGGCTCTCTCCAGAATCTTCTCATAAGTCTTAGCTCCGCCAGAGATCACATAAGTGCGAATCTCCTCTCGAAGTCCATACTTGAACCGTTCAGTACGATCAGCAGGATCAGCCACCATGTTCTTGGCAAATCGGCTGAGCTGGCCGAATTCTGCCGCATACTCTCCCACAGTCATATTGCCTTGCTTCAGGTTCTGGAATTGTCGCTCCATCTCCCATATCTCAGAAGTTGGAAAGAATTTCCTCTGGAACAACTTCTTGAAGGTGTCCCAATCAACCTGTCTATCCTGGAGTCGGGGTTCATTCCTATACCAGGTGCTAGCTACATTCTGCAGTTGAAGTCCCATTGCTTCGGCCTTGAGGTCTTCTGGAAGTCGAGCGACGCTCAGGAGACGCTCCATATTGTCAAGCCATTCATCAGCATAGACAATTCCCTCGGTACCCATGAAAGGTCGAGGGTTCTACTTCTTAAAGCTCTCAATATCACCCACCTTGGCAATATGATTTCTATTAATTAAATGGTCTTATTATTACATAAATTAATCCTTAAATTTATGTTTACCTTGGCAGGCCTTGGTTCCTGTTGAGCTGCTTCTCCTCTTTCCAATGCAGCTATTGCCACACTGTGGGCATTCTCCATGCCTTCCTTCATAATGGCCGTTTGCTCGCGATGAGCTTCAGCTTGAGTTCTCTGAGCTTCTAGCATTCCTCTAAGCAGACCGATGAGGTCAGTGGGGTCCACAGGTACCGGTGGGGCAGCTGGAGTAGGCGTAACCACAGGGGGTTGTATCTCCATCCGAGAAGATGATGGATCCGTTGTAGTATTGTGGGGACGGTCGGCCAGCTGCCGAGGTGTAGGATCCGGACTTGATTGGGGAGGTAGGGTATGGTCAGGTGTTGACATCCTATCGCCAGCAGGGTTGGTATTGTCAGTGGTCATACTCTGGAAGTTTTAGGATAAAACATAAGCAAGGTAGCCTATCTATAGTCAAACAAAATATTTAATGTATATATATATCGGTCCTATGTTGTGGCAATTTGATGTTCTAGTGTTCTAACTATTTCCTAGATTTTCCTAAGTTGTTGATTTTAGAGACCTGCATGGGCCACCACTAAAAACATGTCACGACCCGATCCCAATTTCATGGGTCGACTCGGATCATGCCCAGCCTGCACCGTTGTTGAGACGGCGGCAGTAAGCTGTATTTCATATGCAGGTACAATCAACAACATTTGAAACTATAATTGCCACAACATTTAATTTAAACGATAAAATAAACTTGTTCATTACAGAGCTTGTCCACAACTTAAACATAACATATAATTTATTTAAAAGATAAACTCCAACTAAGCAGATGTGTCATCATCATCTCCATGGATCTCATCTGGGAGCACAGCAGGGTACAGCTTCGGGTCGTAGTAACTACTAATCAGTAGCTCTGAGTCATCAATAGGACCTATTGGGGTGGGGGATCCAGTCAGGAAAGGAGCAAGTACAATTATGAAAATTAACAATTTACATAATGAATAGAAACTTGCAATATTAAATAATTTTGAAACAATGATTTCCAACTATAAAACAATTGTGATTTGAGTAAGCAGTATCTATGATCGGTTTAGGATGATTCAATTGTATCCTATTGATACGGTCCGGCCTAACCCCGTGTGGAGAGGGTAAGCTCGCATATTCATTAACTATTTGGCTTTGATCATAGATAACTACGCTACTCCCCATTATCCCGATGCAATCATTCAGTATATTACTCTAGGAGAGAGTACGTGTAACAGTTGTGTATTTAACATGCAAAATTTCTAATATTAATTAAACTGCAATAACCACAACCGTACTTGCCTTGATTTAAACTGAGAGTCGATGGATGTTCCGAGTAGTTGCCAGTTACGCCTTCGAAATCCTACAAATGGAGCATCTATACTTATCAATCTGTATCAAACCAACTAAGTGTGCTAGTTACAATCTCTATTTGTCTTTCCTAGTCAATTTTAATTGTTAGTTAACAAACACAACATCACAGCGTTTACTAGCTTGTTTAAGAAATTCAATTTACTTTGGTTTTTGGTAAAACTTGCTTTTATCAAATTACGTAAAAACTTGGCATTTATTCATTTGAAAACTTTGACTTAAAATATAAAGAATAAATTTTCATTTCCTTAAAAATGAGAAAATCACGAGTTTATAAAATCTTTAATTTTTCCTACGCTTTCCACAAAACCCAGAGTATAAAATAAAATTATTTCCTACTTATTACAGGCCTGGGCTTATGCCCTTACAATTACAATAAATTGAAATAAGAAACAAACAGGTTAGTCTGAAAAATTACCTACAATTTAACAAAAGTAAATTTCCAAATATTATTTAAAAATTTATAAGTCTCAGACTCTGGTCCAATTTCAATTTTTTTTTTACTACTCTGCCTCAACGTCCGGTCGAACCGGTGCGTTTGTATTTCGTTGGGGCCCAGTAACCAATTATGGTTGTCGCCCAAAAATACCAAAATCATTTTTAAATCATTTTATTAAATTTTTCCGAAAATTTTGGCAGCATTCCCTCTGTTTTCGGTCAACCCAAAAACTGGGAAATGCTCCGTTTACCTGCAAAATAACTCCCAAATCTGAAATACATATATAACCATCCACAGAAATAATTTCCGAAGCCAAATCGGAAAACACGAAACAATATCGGAAATCTCGAAATTTATCGGAAAACCATAGAACTAACAGTTCATCGCGAAACTCACAGAACTAATCTGAAAACCCAACAAAAACCAAATAAACATAAACTTTCTAAATCTCAGAATTTATTCCCGAAAATTTCTCGGAAAACCCGAGAATTGAAAACACAGAACCGTCTCCGAAGAATTTTCGGAAATCCCGAGAATTCACAGAACATTGTTCTGTCCTAAATAATCCAATTATTCACAGAACCAACCAGCAGCAATACATTTCCGAAGAAACTTCGAAAAAACCGAATTGATAACGTAAACGTAACGTTACCGAAAAATCTGAATTCTCGAAGAATTCGGTTGGACCAGAATATCATCATAGACAAGAAAAATCCGAATTAAATACAGGATCCATAGTTTACCCAAACCGATGGCAAAAACGGAAACTCCGGAACACGTGGAACGTGTTCAACAGCGAATCGGGACAGCCGAAAACGAACGGGGACGAGCGGGTGGTCGTCGGTGGCCTGGCCGGGCTGTCACCGACGGTCAGCGGGTCGCCGGTCGCGGGATCGGAGCGTCGAGGTCGAGAAACACGCCTGGAAGCGGCGTCGGGTAGGGCGACCCGGTGGGGTCGGGCTAGGGGTGCTCCGGGAATTACTCGGCCGGCCTTGGGCGGAGGTCGACGGTTGGGATCGGCTCCGGGAACTTGGCTAGGGTTTGTGGTTAGAAAAATGGGTTTGAGAGTAGTGTTGGGGGAATGGAAGAAAAGAAGGGGTTTATATATAGGAGAGGGAAAGAGCGGTTACGGGAGAGGAAGGGTTCGCCGGAGTAATGACGGTGGCGGGGCGGTTTCGGGAATGAAGGGTCGGCCGACGACCGCTATGTGAATGGAAAAGAAAAGTGTTTCTTTCCAGGAGAGATAGTAAAGGAATTTATAAATGATAATTAAGTGAGAGTTGTCTTTCTTAATGGTGTTGGTAGAGTATAATAAGCTGCTTGGCTTCAAATATTGGCTAAAGGGAAAAATAAAGTCATTTTCTTTAATAGATCTAAGTAGTGATGATTTTATAAATAGTCTAAATGGATTTTAGAGATTATGGGCTGTTGGGCCTTAGCAAATAAGCTTTATTTTTAAGAAAATTTCTATTCTTTATAAATACTAAAGTAATTCCAAAAATAGGTTTGTGCTCGAAAATGGGTTCGGGACAGGGCCAGACAAACAAAAGTCCAGGAATTTATATTTTGAAAATAATAATAATAATAATAATAATAATCTGGCAAAATATTAATTTAGCAACATGCAATTTAATAATTTTCTAAAAAAAATACCATTTCCTAATTAAACAATTTTTATTAATAATTAGCTAATTTAAATCATTCAAATAATTAACTAAAAGTTATGGGTTTCACAGCATGTGTCCTACAAACCGCATGACCCCTTGATCGCATGTAGTCCTGCGGACCGCATGAGTCCAGCGGACCGTCTTGATCCTGCAGACCGCATGTGTCCCGCAGACCGCATAACCCCTTGACCGTATGCAGTCCGGTGGACCGCATGTGTCCCACAGACCGTATGACCCCTTGATCGCATGCAGTCCTGCTGACCGTATGCAGTCCTGCAGACCGCATGTGTCCCGCAGACCGTATGACCCCTTGACCGTATGCAGTCCTACGGACCGCATGTATGAAACCTTAACCGCATGTATTCTTGGTTGCGTGCATTTCTGCAGACCGCATGTTTGGGCCGCATGTATTCTTGGCCGCATGCAGTTCTGCAGACCGCATGCCTTGGCCGCATGCCTTGGCCGCATGTTTCCTTGGCCCCCATGCCCTTGCCCCTTGCATGTTTTTTTTATTATTATATTATTTGATGTTTTAAATTGCTTACATCTTGTACTCAGCCTAACTTGTGACTACCTAATATGATGATTGTGAATCTTGGGCATAACTTGTCTTAATTGAACCATGATCACAGTATGATTAAATAAACACGACTTGATAATGTGCCTTAACATAAAAGCTTTGTATAAGGTTATTATCTGTGTGTAACACCCAGTTTCCCAAATGAGGGTAATTTTGAACTTTTGTATTTTAAATCATTTAATAATAATATTTAAGTCATGATATGATTTTTGGTGATTTTTTGATATTTTAAAACTATTTAATATGACATTGGTGTTTTGCTAGTGTAACCTTAGTCATACATGACCTAGAAGACTAATCATGACCAAGGAGACCTAATCATGTATTAGGATTTCAAATTTCTACATTTAAGCCTAGGGGTATTTTGGTCATTTTGACACTTTTGTGAAATTGTGAATTATAATAATTAAATATGTGTTAGTTACATTGTTGAGACTTGACCTAGAAGTTAGCCTAATCTAGATGTTAACCATGACCCTAGAAGCTAAGTTAGAGGATTTCAATTAAGTAATCACATTAGTGTAATATCTAGATATTATTAGGAAAGCTATTTTACTTTTGAGATATTTGTGAAAAGAAGCCTTAACCAATAGGAAACCTTAGAATTTGATGGAGAAACCTTAGCCACTCATCCTAAACCCTAACCCTAATGTTTTCAACAGCCATCACACATCCCCACCCTCTATAAATGCAACACATTAATCATTTGCACCATTTTTAATTCATTTTATTTGCCTCCTTTGTGTTCTTCCCTAAACTTCTCCCCAAATATCCAAATCACCTCCAATTTGAGCCAAATTTCTTGCATTGGAATCCCCTACCGTTGAGGATGCTAAGGGGAGCTAGCTAGCAAGGTTGCACAAGCATTGGCACCCCCAAGTGAAGAGGACACCCCCCTTATTCTAGGTTTTCATTGAGTTTTCACTCAATAGGTAAATGCCCTCATACATAGTTAAATTTCTGTTTTCTCTTCATGAATTCATGCATCTAGGTACCAGGGACCTATAGGCTGAGTTTGATAGAAATTGGATTGGGTTTGGTGTCCGTATTGGACACGTATCTAGGTTTTAATATAGGTGTTTGATGAATTGCCTCTACCAATTAAATTTTAATATTTTTGAAAACTAATTGCACAATATTCTAGCCCTATAAATGTAGATCACAGAACCATGTCACTGAGCACAAGACCGTGTCGTGTCCGTGTCCAAATTGGACACGAACACGCTGTACACAGCACTGTGCACTGTCCTGCTACCTCGTGCCCAGTTCTCACTGGACACAACACGAGACTCGACCAATTTTGGTCAGCACCGAGGGGCAATCACTGACATCCTACCCACAAAATTTTGTGGGACCTCGATGTGTGTGCACGTAGAAATTTGGCCCGCATTGATTTCATACTGTGCTGAGTGTACAAGTTTCGAGCCACTGATACGGTGTCCGTATCGAGTGTACACAAGTCGTGGGCATGTTGCAGACACTCGAGCGTGTAACCCTATCATTGGCGAACCTATGTTCACGAGCACGGCTCGTCTCGATTGCTGAGTCATGTCCAAACGGACACGACATGGCTGCACGAGGCAGTTTCAGTACCAGTTTTGAGACTGTGAGCATTCCAATTCTTGGACATATTGTATCATGTTTATTGGACACAATTGGCTCCCAAGATATATGGGATATGTCCCTAATCTCTGTACACCTAGTTTTCCAAAAAATTATTTCGAATTTGACCTTGGAATTGAGTTTCGAGAAGAACATTTCATGTATCCGTGTTTCATTTCCAGTTGAGTTTATATGAACTGTCAGCTTATACATGAAACCTTTTTCTGAATTAAATACTAAATTTAGTTTAGAATTTAGTTTGTAAATGTATGTGTGACTGCTATTAACATGTTATACACCTGTTTAAAATCTGAGATTCACTGATTAAATGGGCAAACCTGAGATTTAAATCTCTGGATAACCTGAGTTCATGAATAGAAAACTGAAATGGGAAATAAATACCTGAGCTATGTATCCTGAGTTTGATTAATATGTTAAACTGGAAACTGAGAACTCTGAGATATCACACACAACCTTAGCCTATGTTCACACATATGACACATGTGGTTAGACCTAGTGAGCATTTGCAGCAGCCTATAGCAGTAGCAGCATTGCAGCTGCAGCAGGGCAGTGGCTTGGGGCTACCAGGCCAGGGTGGCCTTGGCTAGGCTTGACTGTGCAGGCCAGTACATGACATGAGATTGGGATTTGGGTTTTTTTAATCTATTAATACATGTAATATAGAGTAGAGGGAATGATGGGTTTGGTTCATAGACAATCCTTTGTTCCAATCTCTGTTTTCCAGAGATATTGAACTCAAGAACTGAGTTCATGAGCTGTTTGTTTAAATAAAAAACTGATTTTGTATTTTGGATTCAATGTTAACTGAAAATGGGGATTTCGAAATTGGGTCTTGGCTTTGATTTAAAAGAAACCTGAGAACATGACACTGAGATCATTATACACACACACATGTGATTCCTACACTGTCAATGCACCTTATTAGCTAGCTATGTATCATCCAATCACACTAAATTCAGTTTTTCCCATACCACACAGGTCCCTAATATACATATACACACATAACTTGTTTCATGTCACCTTGACACTTATTACAAGACACTACACACACACTAATCTAAGCCTATGGCATATGACACACCACATCATACATTTCACTCATACACACACATGCCTAACTGAAGACATGACACTGAACCCTCACACATCCACACACAGGACATACACAACTGAACCCCCCACACATCATGCCCTCTTATTTTCAGCTTGTACACACACATATGTTAGGTTATAGGCAATGTGTTATGGTTCATAAGTTGGGGGTTTGTAGGAATCATCCTTTGTACAGACATTGCATTGTGAGTTCATAAACATGTCTGTCACTATATTTTTGAGTCCAACCCAAATCACATAAGTACATGCTCCCTTTTACCTACATGAAAACTTGGTATATATATGCATCTATAGGAAATTGATAAGTGTCTAGGTAAATATATATATGCTATGATTATAATATAGGATGAGTAGTATGTAAATATGCATGTATGTATATCATGTCATTGGGTATATGTGTGAGGTATATGGGATGAGGTTGGGGTTATAAACAATATATGATGTGATATATCTTAGGGTATGATATGGTATGGGATAGATTATAGGAGTTTAGTTTTGATATAGAGTTGACTAGATAGTTGACCTTTGACTATGTTGACTAGATAGAAGCCCAAACCCTAAATGTTGACTTGGGTTGACCCAGAGTTGACCAAGTTTGACTGGGACCTAGTTTGACCTAGACAGTTGACCAAGTTTGACTTAGAGTTGACTTTGACCTAGAATTGACTTAGAATCATGTAGATTGCATCGTAGACTTCATTTACCTTGTTTTAAACACATTATAATCCATACTGCTCTGTTTAGGACACTGTGACTCGGGTGCGGACATCTGATATTTTACTACTCTTTTCAGAGTAGCAGGCGAGTACATTCTCTGATAGTTCTTTCATTTACTTGTCAATTACTGTATTTCAGTTCTAGTTAGTTGTATGTGATTCTCTGTTACAAACACGTATTATTATTTCTAAATCCATGTATGCGACACACATACTTACTCGTCTTACCTCTATTATTCGAATCACCTATACGAATCACTATTCGAATCACCCTATTCGTATCTTCATATGTTGGTTGGACTTTTATTCGATTGATGTGTCGGATGTTGGATTCATTTGTATTAGATGGGCGAGGAAATACTTGATTAGACATGTGAACATTCCCACTATTCGAACCACCCCCTGTGAATATATTCGAACGATAGCCTATTCTACACCCGGCCAGGTGTGTGATGTGCCGGATTTACCCTTAGCCGTTTACATGTCTATCTAAGTATTTTAAAACACACTTGGAGAATTTATTCGAATCATTATTAGAACATCATGTGAATCACCTTATTCGTATCACCTTATTCGATTCACCTTATTAGAATAATGATTAGAATTACATTCGACTCATCTTATATTAGACTCACATTGGGATTACACTCGACTTATATTGTACCATCTGAGCTCATTATGTTACTCTAGTTCAGCTAGATCTTATTTTTACAGTCTTCTTTGCTATGTTTCACTTCTTGTTTAGTTACCTTACTTTCATTGTACCTTAACTGCTTCTCTACATCACTACCTGTATAAAACTGCCATATTCATCAATGCAACTGTCTATAACTGCTTTATAGTTCTCTGTCATTTACTTGGAATTTCTTGATGAAATGTACTCGTTCCTGTCCTGACTGGACCTGTTGAAAATATTACAGATGACTGCCCTGAGGACGTTTGCCCTACTTGCCTTGGAGCAGGAGATGGCTTAGCTACCTGTGGCCCCGACACTCAGGAGTGATCGGGAGACTAGCTAGTAGACTTGGTTTAGTTTTTATGTCTTAGAACTTGAATTGTAATAACTCGAGATACGAGTTTGTATTTGAGTTTGTTTGAGATATTGTTATTTAGTAGTTATAAATGTTGTTATTTAGTTTTTAGTTTTAAATTTCTGTGTTATCTTATCGTGCTTAGACTGTGATTGAGATTTCATTATATCTATACTTGTCCTCCGTTCAGAGTTGAGATTTGACAAGTACATTATATAATTGCGTGAGTTGTTGATTAGATAGTAACCTAGGACAGCGTTCTACCGCCGACACTGCGGCGTAGGCTGGACGTACCCACTTCTTCGTGCCCCTATACAGGGTGCGGGTCGTGACACTGTGCCACATTAATGATTTGAGCTTGAACACGATCTGAGCATGGCATGTACCCTCTTTGATGACTCCTTTAGTGGCCCATCGTGGTGTACTATTGGCCAAGTGGATTCTTGGTATACAAGTACCCCTTTTCATGAATACGATATAACAACATGGCTTTACCTAACCTTGATAGTAACCCGTTGTGGTGCACTCTTAACAAGTAACACGACATGATAACTCCTAAATAGTGACCCGTCTTGGTGCACTCTTGACAAGTAACTTGACATAATAATTCTTGATGGTGGTCCCTCGTGACGCACACTTGACAAGATAAGTAATCTTAATAGTGGCCCACCGTGGCGCACTCTTGACAAGTAATATTTATAAGTAACCTAACATGTAATCTTGAATGTTGTTGCGACGGCTATCATTATATGATGATTAATAACTCGTCTTGACACCGTGGGTGATTGTTCTTGAATGTGCTTGTATAAGCTACCAGTCTCGTCTCGCATCATGTCTAGGACTTGCATCCCTGGTTACCACGGTCAAGGATTCATGCTGAATCTGACTAGGTTAATTACTAGATTGATCAAAGTAGCTCATATAGAGAGATGTTTCTAGTTACAGGCGATCCCATTATCTAGGGCTCCTTGAGTGGACTTTAGCCTGCCGTCGAGTATGGCACATTTCCAGCCCACTGTCATGTAGGGCACTTCTTGAAATAAGTAAATGCACACTGTCATGTATTGCACTCCAAGTCACCTAATAATTCTTGATAACTCTTACATGAACCACGCCTGGATAACCTGGATAGCTGCAGGGCTTGTGACTGATGGAACATCTCGTTGCATCTTGCTAGTAACTAGGCCTGTGATAACCCTAGTTAGTTAAGGTATCAAGCCTTACTCTTTGCTTGGCCGTGATTGATGAATGGAGTCTAGTCTTGTCTAGACAATGCCAGTACATGGTTACTTCGAGATATTTTACAGTTTATATTTTACTTGTCGATAATTGGTTAGAGACTAAGTTCTGTTCAGAAAAAGGGTTACAACCCCGATCCTTATTTGGTTTACGGGTTGTAACTTGGTTATCAGAATAGTTTCTTTGTTATCTTATCGTTTATCACCCTACTTTCATACCTCCAGTTTACTTGTTATTATGCTTTGTGTTCTAACTTGCTAGTTTTAGTTTCTAAGTGAAGTCCTCCCTTGTGACACTTGCTCTTTCTGGGGTCTGACCCAGCTGGTTTTGTATGGCCAGATTTTGGAGCAGCACCCGAGGATCTCCTAACCTTCCAGCCAGATGGTGAATACTAGAAGAAACCTTGGCAACGAGTGGATTTTATTTTGCTCTCCCACTCTATTGTAAATTATTCTTTTGAGGCGTTTAGCCGCCGAACGAGTGTTAGCTCGTGTTGAATACTAATATTTCTTGTCTGCCTAAGGGCTGTAACATGATTGATAAATCCTAGGGTTGATCATGTATGACGAAAAATCTTGCTAGTCCTCATATTTTGTACGGCTGTCTTCATGATCATCTGTATATGAAATATATGGGATGCCTTACTATTGATTATCTGATGATCTAACATCTTGTAACTATTATTACTTGTACAAGATTAAGACACTAGGCTTGTTCTTGACCAGAAGAGACTGGTGGCTTGTAGATAAACCCTCATACATCTAGACAGTCGTGATCGTATATCGAGGTGGTTTACACTTCTATATACGTAGCTGCTGTGTCTGCCCCCGCTTCTCAGTATTCTGGTTCTGGGGCGTGACAACACGTCATCTTCGAAGGAATGGAAAAGATCATGATCTCAGCTAGAATACCTATGAAAGACAAGAACACATACCTGGAGAGATAACTAGGTCCTCAGAGGGACGTAACAAAATACATAATATCATGCGATATAAACTAAATAAATACTACTCAATAATAAGTCAATCAGATCATAACATGGTCCAACACTCCACCCTTGAATTAGCGTACCATCCTCCCAACCAAACAATGACAGGAGATGGCACACTAACCCACGATGAAGTATCTTTCCAAGTCACGAATCCAATATGGTATCCGAACCATAACAGGGTTCAGTACCTTCTCATCGAAGTAGTGAGCCACACCTACAACCAAACAAGGACAAGATATGGAAAACTAGTCTGTGACAAGTTACTGCTCCAAGCCACGGTCAGATACAAGTACCCAAACCAAGAGTACTCGTACCTAAAGGATAAATAGCCTAACCAGTCTAAGTGTATGCAGTTTTAAGAACATCCTCCAACGCATGGTCCCTGGCTAAAATGGGATCGGCATGGCACTCCCTTGGGGCACCAGAGGCCCAATAATGATATAAAGCACAACATTTCGCAGAACGCCAGTGGCCATCGGTAAAATAAAGGGTCATCTCACACCGTATGTCCAGCGGAGCTTTCGGATCACAAAAGGTAAAGTGTATAGTAGCCCATAAGCTAAGGAATTGTCCTCCCCGCCCAATGCCTACTATGTCGTATCCACAACACAGAACCTCTATTAACCACTATGTCAAACTAATCATGTAAATACTATTGGCGGTTAATCCTATCGCACGGCTTATACGTACTGGTGGCTAGCCAGTCACGCTTTTTCGAGTTCTATATGCGACTCGCAATAATGTGGTACAAATGTGTCAAGGCCTATAATGCAACACACAAATGGTGGTCCCTTAAATCTAAGTTCAATGTATAAAAAAAATTATACATAGCAGGAAATAGAACTAAACAGTATGATTCTATCAAATTATGTCATGTATCAAAGTTTATTTTGCAGAAAGTAAATAATAAGTAAATACATGAAATATAAGCTACAATAAATAAAAATCAAATAGCAAGGTATCTTGCCTGAGGTCCTTGCTGGTGAAACCAATAATTTCGTTGGGTACAGAATAGTCACGGGGCTACACAAGATGAACTCAGACGATGTGACAAACTTCTCAAATAAAAACTAAATATAAAATATTCTTGAAAATTTCTGGAAAAAATATATATGATGTGTATTTTTCCGTCAGCATTCTGAAACTTCAAACGGTTCATGATTCTGATTCTTGGTTCTTCCCAGAATCTCGAAAATACTAAAACGTGTCAGATTTCGGACAACTGGTACTCCACAAATTTTTCAGAAAATTAAGTTCAGAATTTATGAAAATAAAAGTTATATTCAGAAAATATACCTCAATACGATTTCAACAGAAAAATTAGAGATCAAATAGGAGTCCGGAGTTGGGAGTTATGGTCATTCGAAGTTGCTACAACCCTTGAAAATTGAGGCTGAAATTATGACAAATTTTGGGCTTAGTTATAACAAAAAGAGAGAGAAATTTTGATAAGGATGGTTTGAGAGATGATTTTATTCATAGATTCGACAGATATATATAAGGGCTAGTAATTAGCTAATTATGATAGGATTAGAATTAAATCAATAGGGATGATTACGATTACCAACTAATTTGGATAGGAATATGATTGGTTTAAATAAAAAACAATCTAATTAATGCTAGATATGGTTCCAGTAGGATTATAATTTCTAATGGATAAACCTTTCCCATAAATTTAAGTCAAATAAATTATTTAAAAACAAATCAATTTGGTTGCAATCCTTTAAATGATCAACATAATAATTTTAAGTATTATTCAATATTATCAAATAATTCAAATCATATAAATCCAAATTCAAATCAAACTCAACATAATAACTTTAAAATAATATTTAACATTATCAAAACAATTAAATCATATAATAGATAAATCTTTAAATCAAATAATATTTCAAATCTAGTTAGACAAATTGTAATGACACAATTAGTCATCGTAAGTATTTTAAACAATATTTAAATTATCAACATAATTTAAAGTATTGTTGATAACCATCAAGATAATTTAAATAGATTCAAATATAATCAAATAACTGAATATCATATCAAAATAATACTCGATGTCATCAAATATTGTAAAACTTACTTTTATAAATCCAAATCTTTATTAACAAATAAATGGAAAAAAAAACTTTTATCGCACAATTTTTTTTAAAACCAATTTTTTTAGAAGACCAAAAATAATAACAACATATTTTATATTTCAAGTAAAAAAATTTGAGAAAATATTTTTTTAGAAACATTATTTCAAACCATTAATTTAAAACTAGTTTTTGATAACAAAAATAATCACAAAATATCTTTTACAAAATTTTGACGAAAATTACTTTAAAACACAATAATTAAAATATATAGAAATAATTTTAAAAAAATCGGGAAGAGGAGTTACAAATCTACCCACCTTAGGAAAAAAAATTCTCAAAATTTAAGGACTACTAGGATGGGCGGACTTGGTTGATCGGTAAAAAGATAGCAAGAATTTATGATAAGAAAAAATAAATGGAAGTAAAAAGAGAATTTATTTAATGAGAACATTAATCTATTTGGACGAAAATAGAAGAAGTGAATGGATATGGCTTGGTGTGCACGGACACGATACACATACACATTTGTAGGTGGAGAAAATTTGGAGAGAAATTTGTGCGAAGAAAATAATGGCAAGCTAACATATAAATAGGGTGAAAACCTTGGTTAGATAAGGATTATGATTGTTTAAATCCCTGCTAGATAATTCACAATTAATTTAACCATTTTTAAACCAATTCATCCAATCCATAAAAAAAACTAGATATTCTTTATCTTTATTTTAAACTATTTAAATCAAAATAAGAAAAAATAATTTTCCAATCTAAATTATCATGACAATTAAATAATTTAATCTAACAAATTTTTAATTATCTTTTTTTATAAATTGTAAAAATACAATAATAATTAATTTCAAAATTTATTATAATAAAAACTTAAATAGTTAAAGATCTCTTTGCAAACAAATAAAATAAATTACAATTAGTTTTTAAAATTCAAAATATACATGAATTTAATTTCATGTACCTCTCATGCGAATAGAACATATTATTTACAAAAATATTATTTTCTAACTTATCGTAAATACTTGTATAGTGAGTAAAAATAGTTTTTACGTAGTATTAAAATAAAATCAAGTCTGTATGGCATATAAAAACATTTACCTGCTACGATATTGATCCATAATAGTTATTTCCTATAAAAATATTTGTAATTAAAACTTTTATAATTTTTTTAAATACTCCGTATATACGATTTCGCTTTAGACGTACGAATACCAAAATAAAATAATTATCAAAATAAATTAAAAAAATCATAGTGAATTTTAGGGGGTTTATATTTTGGGACTGGGGTGTTACAAGCTGTGCTTTCCTTTTTTTTCATAAATGGCAAATACTTAAAAGCTAGTAATATCATTTCAAAAAAAATCTTTAAAAATCCAAAATAAAGTTTAAAATAATATAACTATATTATATTATACATATAATATATATATATATATATATATATATATATTATATATATATATATATATATATATATATATATATATATATATATATATATATATATATATATATATATATATATATATATATTTGTAGAAGTTACCCCATTTATACCTCATGTAAAAATATTTGATCATGTAATATTTAATATTAATCGCTTGAAAAATTTATTATAAAATCTAAAATAGAAAATAAATCCATTAATTAAAGTAAATTTTATATACAATATCGTATCTATAAGACATGCAAATTATTTTATAGTTTAATATTTGACCAAAATCTTAATAACCTTAAAATTTTCCTAAATTGTGAAACCTAAAAATGATTTATATATTTCACAATAAAACGAGAATTTATTATAAAGAAATCAGTGTATATATACTATATATGTTTATCAATATAAATCAACCTTATACATATATTAATTGTAACAATTTTAATAATCATGATATAGTTAAAATTTAAAGATGGAATAACATCAATTAGTATTTACAACCTATTTTTAAAAATAGGTTTATATTTATTTAATATAGAAAGCCTCAGTTAAAAATCAACTAAAATAATTACTAATAATAATAATGAAATAATAAAAACAGAAAAAAGAAAAAAAATCCTCTAAAATTTTTGGGGGATTACAAATTGAAGCTATTAATTTGAATAGAAAGCTTAGGAATAGATAGAGAAGATGAATGAATGAGTGAATAGAAATGGGAATTTCTTATCTTTTTATAGGTTTTTCTAAGACAAAATTCAGACAAAACTCGGTAGCCTAACGTTCATAATTTTGAACGTTGGTGATCCAAAAGAATAGGTAAAACTGCTGACCAGGAGAAATCCCAGGGGACCGAGTTCAGTCCGAGTTCGGGCAGAACTCTGGCCGAGTTCGGTTACCAGGGTTTCTGGTCAACCTGATTTGGTTTAGACTTTTGGATGTGGGTTTGGTTTGGTTTATAAAATGAATCAAGTTTTTGGGTCAAGAGAAATGGATCAAGTTTTTGGGTCAGGAGAAATGGATCAAATACAGAATAAATGTGAAAAAATTCAGAGGAGAAGAAAATTGTAATCTTTGGTTTCTTTTTATATCATATTCAAAACTTTAAGTCAATTATCGAAATCGATTTGACTATGGCTTAATGGGCCAACAAGGACATGTGGAGTAATTGAGTTCAGTTAGGACTGAATTATGGGTTGATCTCCAATGGGGACTAATTCAGCCAGTAGCTTTAGGTAAAAGAGATTGACCTAAGGGTTAGGGCAATACTTACACACCTATGTCTAGTAGACATATGGTTAAGGTTAAGGGGTTGGATAGGTTGGCTTATGAGTGTGTGTCAGTTATGAGAGAGGGGTTTGAAGAAAAAAAAAATACCTAGGTTCTTGTGACTCTACTTGTGGTAGAATAAATGTTAAGGATATATCTAGGTTCTTGTGACTCTACTTTGGACCTCGATTCACATTCACTGCTCAGGACTACAGGCGAGTACCTTCTCTGATAGTTTTCATTATTTGATAATTCCTATGATGTATGTTATACTAGTGTTCTGTCTTGATTCTGACACGATGTACTCACGGATTGGTATCGTATGGATTCTTTGACTTGAGATACGGTTTCATGAATACTGACTCTTACTGGACTAATGTATCAACTCTTGCCTATCGAAATAGGTGTCAAAACCTAGATCCTTGTGTACTAGTCGGACAGGAAAATACCTAGGAGACATGTGAACACACCTTTTCTATCCCATGGTCTTACTGGAATAATAGCAGCCACACGCGGACGTGTGTGGTTTGCCGGATATCACACTCTAGCCGTTCACATGTCAACTTGGTATTTCAAAATATTGGTCTTAAATACTGATTTTTCTGGATTGTTTGTTGTATACCTTGCATGACAGGTTTCCCCTTTATTATATATCTATTTGCTTTCATATTTCACATGTTCTCCATATACATCTAGTGCTTGATATGCACTTGTCTCTTCCTTGTACATTGTCTATATAATCTGTTCATCAATTGTTTTATTATTACTACATTTTCATAGTGCTTGTCAATTAAATGGAACTGCTGTTAGTTTATGTACTTCGCTCCAATATTGACTGACTAACCAACATTTTTAGATAATTTAGATGATTTTCTGACCTATTATGAGCAGGGGGTATACGAGGGTAGCATACAATGAGTCTGGGGAGGATTCTGCTCAGTAGAGAATGCCCTAGATATAGTTTAGAGTATTTAGTTTCCATATTGTATCGGATTGTTCCAAGTGTTGTTTGAGACTTATTGTTATATTCAGGATATGTATTTAGTTGTGATGGACATCTAAACTTATGTGTTGTGATAACTTTACTATTTATTCAGTTATCTTCCTTATTATCGATTTCCATATCGTGCTGTATCTTCCTTTAGACTTGTGATTGAGATTATATAGTTGAGATGTCATATTATCCCTCCGTGCTGAGATGACAGGTTACATGTTCATATAGTTAGTTGATAGACATTGTAGACGACCTATACATCGTTCTACCGTCGACACCATGGCGTAGGCTGGACATACCCATGTCCTCGTACCCATAAATAGGTTATGGGTCGTGACACACACATGACAATGCCAATGACCAAGCGCCTTTCTCTTATAGAAAGCCACGTGTCCCGTGCAGTTATTTAACCGTTCACGCTAATGGATGAAACGAAACTTGGCACACAAAGTAATGCACAATCAGTATATTTTTATACTGTGCACCAATCGCTGTAACTGCCTAGCAGTTATTTCAAACTCTATAAACAGAGTTCTAAAATCACTTTTTAGGACCTTAACACTTATCATTATCTCCTGGAAAGAATTTTCGGCAATTCCCCATCACTTACATAGCAAGTTCAAGATGTCTTCTTCTCCGACATCACATCGTCCAAGGGATAAAGTGATCATATTCTGATCAGGTTCTTATAATATACTTTCCTAGAATCAAAATTGTACTTAGATCTTTGTATATGGATTTTGTACTTTCTTTTTAGTTTGTAGTTAAGTTTTCATTAGAAGAATTTTGATTTTACAAATACTCAACGGTCCTATATTCCAATCATCCAGCACCCCTAACGGAGCTTCCTAACAGCGATCCCTCTTATGCGAAGTGGCTTGATCACATGCAACACCTACATCATTTCTAGTAGTTTGGGCTTTTGTATTTGAATTTTTGGATGATGGTCATAATACAGCTGGACTTGTTTCTGTATTAAACTTTTTGGATGTTATCTTCTTGTATTATATTTGAAATTTATTTGTGTTGTATGGAAATAATATATCGGGTTCACTGGGTGTTTGATAAATTAATTGTTTTTCGATATCGGGTTACGATGGGTCGACAGGTTTATATTATGTTGTTTGGTTCTATTTATTATTATGGCTATTATATCTACTATTATCGTGATCATAGATGGGCAGGTGTCATACTTGTGATCGTGGTCAAGGTGTTCAGTCCCTTATATAGTCCAGGGATGGATTCTCTCCTGGATCACGTGATCCTACTCCCTCGTCGGTCGCAGGCACCTCTACTCTGCCATCGGCTACAGGCATAGACACTCCACCATTTGTGCCATATATTTATCCCGACACTCCAGCAACGACATCTACGATCCGACCATCATCTGATGCAGATCTTAACACCTCATCATCTATTTGTCCACTAGATACTTCGACGAGACATACTCCGACGGGAGCACGATGGGCCCCGGAGTATCAGGACTTAGAGTATGATGCTAGAGGCACTTTATCCCCCGACCAGGTAGTCCTCCGACACAACCAGAGAGGTCGAAGGGAAATTTAGGAAGATGCTTTGGCCCGCGAGCAAGGAGTTGTAAGTAATTTCAAGTGTTTCATCTTATACAGTTAATTTTATATATTTTATTTATTTATTCAACTAAATAATTCATTGTTATTTCTTTGTAGTTTTTTCCCTTCAGTGCTACTCGAGCATTTAGGAAAATTATTAGAGGGAACTACTACGTCCCTTACCTTAGATTCTCCGATGTGCCACCCATCATACAGTATATATGGCTTGACCAGATGAAGGTACTTGATACTTTATGTTAGTCCAATTATTAACTGTTTCTTTATCTTTTCAAACTAGTTATTAATTTCTATGTTAGAAAATGTATGGTGGCCCAAGCATCGATGCGGAGATCAAGAAGACGTATCGTGCTGCTTGTGGCAGAAAGATACAGGATGCAAAGGATAATTTTCAAAAAATGGATGGTTGTTGGAAAGGGCAAGAAGCCCTAGATTTGCAATGAGTTTTAGCAGAAGGTGCTCGAGACTCCTGCTTTTAAGAAGAGGTTGGAGCAAGGGAAGAAGGCGTGCACTCGTGCGGGTTAGCATACTGGGGGATCGATCCCCATTGCTATGCCTACGCTGGAAACCTAGTAAGTTAATTCTAAGTACTTAAATATTTCCATTATATAGTTCAATAACATAATTAGCAAGCTAATTCACATGCTTAATGTTTCGTACATAGGCACAGAAGCTGGCAAATGAGGGGGAAATCCCTCTGCTATTAGCTTTGTCAATGTTTTTTATTATATGCACAAGAAGAGAACGTACGAGAGCTAGGTGGACGAGAAAGCTAGCAAGACTGATGTAAGTATTTCAATTAAGATTATAAGTTTGAATAATATTAGGCATTACAATATAGATTACAAGTTAGAATAATATGGGTCATTGGATAAGCTGCATTCCAGTCTCTGCAGAATGAGAGTGCCACTCCGGCCACTCCGGATGGGGTGACCAAGAATGTCGGCGAGCCTTCGCCCCACCACTTTCCATTCCATGTCATGTCAAAAGAACGACATCTTCATGTGTTCCGTTGGTGGAAGAGGAAAGGGCGGATGCGTCTACAACACTTTCTCTTTAGGTTCACAGCTTTTGGTTTACTCGAGACATCCACCTTCGGCGTCTTCTGCTATGGCATAGCTAGATATGATGTACTAGATAGTTTCGATGATAACCATATTGCAAACCACATTATCGAGCCTGCAGGAGACAATTGTAGAAACATGAAAAAGCACAGGTATTCAAAACCACAGGTGGCGTTCCCACTTCACATGGCTTCACAGATGCACAGGTACACCAATGCGAAGACAGAAAATCAAAGTCACAACAGACAACAGATGATTCATAAAGAGTTCTTTATTAATATCATGACCACAAGGATCTATTATAGATTCTTTATGAGTACATAAAAAGAACTAAAACACCCAAAAATCTACAAGGGTGTTAATCTTCACTACTGTAGAAGCATGAAAAAGGGGATATTACTTTTAATCCCACATCAGAAAGGAGAAGAGGGAAAGTCTTATTCCACTCTATATAAAGAGCCACCTTGCCTCCTCTGAAAAGGGCACAAAAAAGGGAGTCCATTTCCAGGGAGCCCTTTTGAGCCAAAAAAGATGCAACAGTGCCTCTTCTTCGTGTGGATCGGCTGCAAGTTTTCACTTGCCATCTTGGCAAGGAAACGTTGGGCTATTACAAAGAAATCTAAGACGACGTGGGCCATGCGCCCTCAATGTGCTATATCAGCAACAAGCCATAAATGTGTACTGAAAGTCATACGCGTGGCTCCTAGCAAGCTATACAGAAGTTGAGTCAGGTGCTTTCGCACCTGGAATGGGTCAAAACTTAAAGTCCTCCTTCAACTTGGGTGCATTTCTTGTGCTTGAACCAAGTTAGGGGAAAATCTTGCGGGGTCAAATCCATCCGCCTACGTGGGCTATGACCATGAAGTGGGTTCCACTCGTAATATGTGCTGCTCTCCTACTTATGATCTGGGTGCATTTCATGCGCTGGAACTGGATCATGGGGGCATCACCCATACACTAACCCTGACGCTTGGCTTTGCCATTCGCCTGAAGATGGTACGAGTGTCAACTTCTTCTCACATGATTTATGCAACATGATTACACATAGACGTAGATTGGAGAAGACGACCACCATGCACAACTCGTCCCTCATGGGATATACTTGTGCTACGGTCGCCATCAACTGCTGCTGCCGTAAGATAGTGGCTCCACCACCAAGGCAGTCTGTGTTCCAGCGACTGCAACCTACTACACCTGTCCGATATCATCTTGGAAACATGTTGCCTTTGTAACAACCTATCTCAACTAGGCGTATTACTCTAATGTCTCAACTAGGCACATCGTCTTAGCCCGATGCATTACTCTGCCAGCACATCACTCCGTCCTGTTAGAGCGAATCACTTCCTCGTCAACGCACAGGTGCATCTGCCATCTTGGAGCTCTTCCATCATAATGAGGCTTGGTCACATCAAATCCAAACAATACATTCAACTTGGCACCTAATGCCATCTCATAGAAGAATACTGCCGACAAGGGGCTCGAAAATAAACCGTCGTATCCATTAATCCTGACGCATCTCAGTCTTCTGAAGTTGTTCATCGTCAAAGCTTATTCGAACAAGGAGATCTACAACCCACAGTCAACATCTTGCCACGGAGGAGGATCAGTCGAAGTCATCTTTGTCGAGAAGTCGAGAGAAAGATAAAAAAAACTCTCTCAATTGTTGTTATTTATAGGCCAGGGCAAATCAAACCTATGTGCCAAGTGGTAACCTTCCCGAAATCAATGCAATGAACTTGCATTTATAGTGATGAATCTGCCTCTTCGAATTTAGCCAAGTAAAACAGCCATCAATGCCCCGAAGAACTCAATAGACGGGCCAAAATGGATATGCCACGTAGCAGATGTGCCGTCAGTACCGTGCGCTTCGTACCAATGTGCCCAATGGGACATAGACCCATGTGCCTAGTGGGGCACAACCTGATGCACCCACTTCAACTTGTCACCTATCAAGCATTTCTATGTGACAGATTGGGCAAACACGCTCCCCGATGTCAGAACAGTTGGCAGCTTTTGCAGAAAATGAAGAACTGCCGACATCAGCAACGTCATTACTTACTTTTTTGTCGGGTACAGCTATCCTTGCCATGTGCTCGACCGATTATTTGCATGTGCCTCTGTAGCGATGCGCCTATAAGTCCGCATGGCCTCAAAAGTCATGTGCCTCCGACTCGCTCCTGATCCTAAAAGACAAAAGCTAAGTCTTTGCATACGCCTCCATAGCCATGTGCCCCAAACTCAGCCTGTGCCTCAGAAGCCATGTACCTAGACTGGTCCATCATAGACCAAGTCGTCCTCCATGTGCCTAATCCTAGGCGCATCCTGACAGATCATCTTCCATAAAATTAGAGATCTTTGAGTCACAGACATGCGCCATGTGTATTTTGACTCAGTTCTTCTCAAGAATGTGTGCTAACCATCCAAGATCTCAGCAACAACCAAATCTCCACTGTTTGCTATTGATCGTCGTAGAATAGAACAATTTTATAGGAGGACTGAACTTGACTCATAATTACAAATTAGCTTGTACAAAAGAGAGCCTAGGAACAAAACCTAAGAAAAGCAATCTAAGTACAATTGTTTAGTTTTTTTATTTTGGAGGGTGACGATAGAGGCTCGGAAAAGTGCTATTAACTTTGCCTTACTCCTTGGACGATCGATGCAACCTCGGCTCCGGGGAATAAATGCTCTCTGGAGACACCAAGGAAAGAGTCTGCTTCTGAGCTTTATGTGTTTTTCTATGTGTCTCTCTCTGTATGTATGTATATGTTTGTAAGGGAATAGCACCTTGCTATTTATAGAAATTCATGAGGAATGAGTTGTACAGCCACGTGGCAAATTTTGGGCCACATCCTTGTAACTGTGCCTCGAGACTCGGTTTATAGTAGACAACTGGGGATTAGTTGAGATTGATCATGATATGTTTGTTGCAGTAAATCTGAATTATCAAGACTTGGTTAATTTCTGCCACGTGTCTCAACTGCTACTCTGTGGTGGGCCGTATGAAGGATGTATCCTGGCTGAGCCACATGAAGGACTGTCCCATAGCCGAGCCACATGAAGAGTATATCATGACCGAGCCGCATGAAGGATGTCTCGTAACCGAGCCGCATGAAGAATGTCTCATGACCGAGCCGCATGAAGAATGTCTCATGACCGAGCCGCATGAAGAACGTCTCATGACCGAGCCGCACGAAGGATGTCTCATAACCAAGCCGCATGAAGAACGTCTCATAACCGAGCCGCATGAAGGACTGTCTCATAACCGAGCCGCATGGAGGACGTCTCATAACAGAGCCGCATGAGAGATGCTTCATGATCGAGCCGCATAAGAGTTGTCTCATGACTGAGCCGCATAAAGAGTGTCTCATATGCGATCCGCATGAATAGTCTTCTTTGGAACTGTACATTGTACCGGATATCATGATGATTTTCTCATCTTTTAGGAGCATGTCAGAGCTGTCTTCATGTCAGAGCTGTCATCTTTGTCAGAGTTGTCATCTTTGTCAGAGCTGTCACTTTTGTGTCAGAGTAATTATGGCCGGCTACACAAGGAGACTTTTATTGCTTAGGCTGATTTTGAACTGCATAAGACTCCCCGTTGCTTTTGGGCAGCATAAAACTTTCTGGGTTTTGAGCCGCTTGAGGCTCCATGTTGCTTCTGGGCCGCATGAAGCTTTCTGGGTTTTGTTGAGCCGCATAAGGCTCCATATTGATTTTGAGCCGCATAGAAAATCTTATTCTTTTTCCATGCTTCTACATCCACAACTGTCACGTGTCAGCTCTACCGCAGCGCAACAGAGCAGTTCAACAGATTCAACTCTAACTCAGGGCGTATCATCCATGTGCCCAATAGCATTAGCTATGTAGCGTTCCTACATACAGGTACATCCTACATATGTACGCATGAGTAGATCATTCTGCTACCTATAAATAGAGGGATCATTCATTTTTTGATACACATAGAGATCATCATATCTACATATATAAACAAAAAGAGACACTTAACGTTTACTTCTCCTCCAAACTCTCTGGCATCCAGAGCAGCCCAGACCTTCAGAGAATTCAAGATCGTCGTCAGATCGTCAATGGAGTCAACGTATTACCACTCGCTCTACCAATACAGTTCCAGATAAAACAAAAGTATACTCCTAGGACTACGTATAAGTCCTATATTATATATTATTCTGTTTGTAATTGAAATACCAAAGTTTTATCAAACATTGTCGCATTTTTGATGGCAAATAAGCTGGCGACCCTGCTGGGGACTTCTTTCCCTTCTGATGAGAAAGTTGTATCGCAATCCGACGACACAAAGCTTGGCAAGACACTCGTGGGGCACCTCAATCAACAAGCTTAAGAGGAGTTCATCTCTGAAGACAGCATAAGTCTTTTGAAGCGACTGCCAAAGCCGAAGAAGACTTGTCAAGTCTGGGTACGCAAAGGCGATACGTCGAGCACCACCGCTAAAGGGGATGCGCCACCATAGTCCACCCTTCCTGCTGACGTTTTCAGCAAATAAGATGTGTCTACCAGTATAGCACATCTGCCAAGGAAATGCAATGTTGACTGTATTCCACAACTGTCCTCTTTCCAGTCGAAGAAGATGTGCCGACAAAACAAAGGCGCATCCAGCTTCCCGCGAATGAACTCCGACATGCAGGAAAGGGCCTCTGTCTTTGACAGAATCATCGCTGTCGTGGCGAAGATGAGTTGGATTCTGAGTACTATACACCATTAAGGGCTGGTACAAAGAAATCCAAGACAGCACGGGCCATGCGCTCCAAATGTGCTACGCCCACAGTGAACTGGAGATGCGTTCCCAAAATCATGCGCGTTGTCGATGGTAAATTATACAGAATCGATTCGGGTTCATTTGCACCAGATACAAGCCAACTCAAAGTCCCATCTCGCTTGGGCACATCTTCTGCGTTTGGAACCAAGTCGTGCAAGGCAGAACTTGTGACTTTGAACCCATGCGCCCACGTGGGTTTTGCGCATGAAGTGGGTTCAAGTTGCAATACATATTGCTCCTTGATGAGAACATAAAATGTTATATTTTTATCAGTTAATGTTTCTCATCTATACTCATTTTATGACTAAAGGTACTCACTATATTTCTATTTTGATTTAGGTTGCAGTTTGAGACACTATGTGCAAAATGGAGCTAAATTGCAATTCTAGACAGTTTTGACACCTTTTACGAAAATGACCATAATTTTCTCATCCGAAAAGCAAAGGAGGTGATTCAAAAAGATTTGGAAATCTAAGACACAGGGCTACAAATTTTATATTTTGTGTTTTTCACAAATTAAGCTGCATCGTGGACGAAATCAGACTTGACGTTTGTACAAAGATGTTGTTAACAAAAATAGGAACCAAAATAACCATTTTCCTACTTGTTCTATGACTTATTCTATTTGGTTTGAGAAGTTGTAACTTTTAGAGGATATGTGGGGAGATATTGTGGGCTTGAAACAACTAATTTATGGTGTATAAAAGGGGGAAGAAATCATGAGAAGAGAACACACAACACAACTCTTCTTCTTCTTCTCCAACTTTTCTTTTGAAGTTTTGATGAACATGTGCGGCTAAGAGTCTTGTTGGTCGAAGTGTACAGAAGCCTTGGAATCAGTAAACTTGTGAGATCTAAATTTTTTATATATTTGAGTTATATTTTGAATATTGAATGTTTTTCTATGCCAACTTTCATGATTGTTTTGTTTAATTACTAGGAGGCCTACTAGTTTATTATTTATTTCGATCTACCGCTAGATTAGATATCAAATCCGTAATAGTTTGATGTTTCTAATTTGTGAAGCAACAAAGCTTTAATAAACTTCTTTTTTATTATATCTTAGGAGAAAAACATTTGACAAAATTAAATGCAACCGCTTATGCTTGTATTGTTTTGCTTTATCGATCTCTTTGTTCTTTAAGAAATTGCTAGATTAAATCTATAGCGCTTGTCTTAGATTATTTAGTAAGTAAAGTTAATTAGGTCGCTTGTATCTGATTAACTAAGCCTAAGAGTGATAGGAAGATACTTCCAACGGTAAATATTCAAAGTATGATTTAATTTATGCTTGCATCAATGATCAATTTTATGGTTTCCAATGGTGAATGTTCACTGAGACCAATATTTGTTCCTTTGATTGACTTTAACTATTTTTAGTTCTTCTTAAATTATCTATTATCATATTCAAGACACTCCTCCCTCCTTGTTCACATAACACAAATCTAAATTAATTACTCTCTGTGGGATCGATCCTTACTCTCACTTCTACAAATCATTTTGAGAGTAAAGGTTTTATTTTTGGGTGCATATGACAGCACACCAAATTTTGGCACCGTTGCCGGGGAGTAATCTTAGTTAATTTTTGTGCTTTTATGAACTTTATTTTTTTATAATTAATTATATTTTCGTTCATTTACAAAAAAAGGAAAAGAAAAAAAATCATTAGTTATCATTCTCTATTGTTTATGGTTGTGACTCGATCTTCTAATCAAGGTAATTTTCAGACCGATCCAGAAATAGAAAGAACTTTGCACAGGTTAAGGAAGAAAACTCAAAGAGAATCTAACGAGAACAACCTCGCTCCGGATTTCGTATTCTCTTGCAATTCTAATCCTGAAGAAGGAGTCATGGCTGCAAATAGTACTTTGAAAGAACTCGCTGTCCCAGATTTGAATCAACACCCTTTATGCATAACGTTTCCTACTTTAGATGCTACTACTTTTGAATTAAAATCCGGACTTATACATTTATTGCCAACTTTTCATGGTCTTGCGGGTGAAGACCCTCACAAGCATCTAAAGGAGCTTTATGTGGTTTGCACAAGTATAAAGCCAATGGGGGTGACTGAAGAGCAAATTAAATTAAGAGCCTTTCCATTTTCTTTAAAGGATTCGGCTAAGGATTGGCTCTACTACCTACCCTCCGAAAGTATTGTCACATGGAACGAGATGAAAAGATTGTTCCTAGAAAAGTACTTTCCAGCTTCAAGGGCGGCCAATATTCGACAAGAAATTTGTGGGGTAAGGCAACACAATAGAGAATCTCTCCACGAGTACTGGGAATGTTTCAAAAAATTATGTGCAAGCTGTCCCCATCATCAAATTAGTGAGCAACTACTTATTCAATACTTCTATGAAGGCCTTCTATCAAATGATAGAAGCATGATAGATGCTGCTAGTGGAGGAGCTTTTGTAGATAAAACTCCTGATGTCGCAAGAAATTTAATTACAAATATGGCGGCCAATTCTTAATAATTTGGCACTAGGCTAGATCTTTCATCTAAACACGCCAACGAGGTAAATATTACTTCCCTAGAACAACAAATTGATAGTTTAACTTCTTTTGTTCGTCAAATGGTTGTAGGTAACATACAAACAACGAAGGCTTGTGGGATATATTCAATAACGGGGCATCCAACTGACATGTGCCCAACTCTTCAAGAGGAGCCCAATAAGCAAGCGAACATGGTAGGTAGTTTTCCTAAAAAACCACAAAGGAAGTATAATCCCTACTCAAACACATACAATCCAAGATGGAGAGATCATCACAATTTCAACTATGGGAATCCACAATCAAATCATCCCGTCAATCAAAATCGGCCAAGTTACCAACAGTACAAGCAGCCATATCCCCCTAAACAACAACTAAGCCAAGCTTCTAACTCTGATATGCCTTTAGAAGTGTTAAGTCTCTCGCCACTAATACCTTACAATTTCAACAGGAGACAAGGGCCAGTATTCAGAAGGCAAGGGCCAGTATACAAAGCTTCGACAATCAAATGAGCCAAATGGCTACAGCAATTAATAAGCTGGAGGCACAAAGTTCAGAGAAGCTACCATCTCAAACGATAATAAATTCGAAAAAAAATGCAAGTGCAATCGTTTTGAGAAGTGGTAAAGAGGTTGACATTCAAGTAAAAGAAGCACCTACATTGTCAAAACAAGAGGAAGAGAAAACAATATTGCAGACACGAACTTCCCCAACGATAATAAGGTACCCTAGTATAAGTTTTCACCTCTTTCTAATTATAAACCGTACCTCTTTTCCTCAAGTTTTAGAAGAATCTAGAAAAATTGAACAAAATAATGAGTTATATGAGACTTTTATAAATGTGAGGTAAATTTTCCACTTTTATATGCTATCAAACAAGTACCTCGTTATGCTAAATTTTTACAAGAATTGTGTACAATAAAAAGGAAGCAAAAACTTAAAGGATATGAAAAAGTGAAAGTAGGGGAGAGTGTGTCTGCAGTAATTCAAAGAAAACTTCCTACGAAATGCAAAGACCCAGGAATGTTTACTATCGCTTGTAAGATAGGTAACAATAAATATGAGAAAGTCATGTTAGATTTAGGAGCTTCTATCAATGCCATGCCATATTCTATATATAATCTCTAAATCTTGGACCTCTGAATAAAACTGGTATTGTAATTCAATTGGCTGATAGATTTAATGCCTATCGCAAGGGATTAATTGAGGATGTTCTTGTACAAATTGATAATTTGGTTTTTCTGGCTGATTTTTATGTGCTTGATATGGAAAATGGTGACCAAATTGCTCATATTTTGTTAGGAAGACCATTTTTAAAGACATCCAAGACTAAGATAGATGTGCATAGTGGCATACTTACTTTGGAATTTGATGGTGAAATTATTAAATTTAATATTTATGATGCCATGAAATATCTTGATGATGATAATACTATTTATTCTATTAATGTGGTTGATTCTTTAGCACAGGATATTTTTGAACTTGATGGCAAAGATGAATTAGAAGTTGCCATTAGTGAGCATCTTGAAAAAGAGCATAAGGGGTTAGCTCTGAGTACTAATTTGCAGGAAACTGTTGCAGCATTGAATGATTGTCCAAAAATACAACCGTCAAGTAACTTTCCTTCTATTTCCTTATCAATTTCTAACAAGAGGCCTTCACCCTCTATTTTGCAGGCCCCTGTTCCAGACTTGAAGCCTCTTCATAGTCACCTCAAGTATGTTTTTCTTGGAGATGGAGGAACATTACCAGTGATCATCTCTAATAAACTTAGTACAACACAAGAAGAAAAGCTTGTACATGTCCTTAAGGAGCACAAGACGGGCTATCGGTTGGACAATTGCTGATATAAAAAGAATTATTCTGTCTACATGCATGCATCGCATCTTACTTGAGGAAGGAGCAAAACCATCCCGACAACCGCAAAGAAGATTAAACCCACCCATGATAGAGGTAGTAAAAAAGGAGATCCTAAAACTTCTTGAAGTTGGAGTGATCTATCCTATTTTAGATAGCCAGTGGGTTAGTCCGGTGCAAGTGGTTCCTAAAAAGACCGGAAATAACTGTCATAAAGAATCAAAATGATGAGCTAGTTCCCACTCGTATCCAGAATGGATGGCGGGTTTGTATAGATTATAGAAAATTAAATGTTGAAACTCGCAAGGACCACTTTTACCTTTTATTGATCAAGTGCTTGAAAGGTTAGCTGGTCATACTTACTATTGTTTTCTTAATGGTTATTCAGGTTATTTTCAAATTCCAATTGCTCCGGAAGATCAAGAAAAGAAAACTTTTACATGTTTGTTTGGAATTTTTGCATATCGCCTCATGCCATTTGGTCTTTGTAATGCCCCGGCCACTTTTCAAAGGTGTATGGTTAGCATTTTTCAGAATATGTTGAGCATATTATAGAAGTATTTATGGATGATTTCACAGTTTATGGAGACTCTTTTGATAAATGCTTGCATAACCTTACACTTATTCTACAAGATGTGTAGAAACTAATCTTCTGTTAAACTCAGAAAAATGTCATTTTTTGGTTGAACAAGGTATAGTTTTGGGTCATATTGTTTCATCTAAGAGAATTGAGGTAGGATAAAGCCAAAATTGATATTATTCAATCTTTACCTTATCCTACTAGTGTGCGGGAAGTTCGTTCTTTTCTTGGACATGCAAGTTTTTATCGAAGATTAATCAAAGAATTCTCCAAAATAGCATTACCCTTATACAAGTTGCTACAAAAGGATGTGGCATTTGAATTCGATAAGGCGTATAAAAAGGCATTTGATACACTAAGGAAACTATTGACTTCTACCCCAGTTATCCAGCCCCCTGACTGGAACGTACCTTTTGAGATAATATGTGATGCAAGTGATTATGCAGTCGGCGCTGTATTGGGTCAAAGGATGGGAAGAGCATCTCACGCAATTTATTATGCTTCAAGAACATTGAATTATGCTCAGAGAAATTACTCTACTACTGAAAAAGAACTTTTAGCTGTTGTTTTTTATTTAGAAAAATTTAGATCTTATTTGTTTGGTACTAAAATTATTGTCTATTCTGATCATGCAGCTCTTCATTATTTGATGAGGAAAAAAGAGGTAAAACCAAGGTCAATTCGATGGATACTTCTGTAGAGTGAATTTGGTTTGGACATCAAAGATAAAAGAGGAAAAGAAAATCATGTTGCAGATCATTTAAGTCGTTTAGTTCATGTGGAGGATGAACTTCGTCTGCAAGAAATGTTCCCCGATGAGCAATTGTTTGCTGCAATTACGACATTACCCTAGTATGCAAATATTATAAATTATTTGGTTACTAATATGTTTCCTCATGGTTTGTCAAAGGGCTCAAAGAGATAAGCTTAAAAGTGATGCCAAATACTATGTGTGGGATGACCCATACCTGTGGAAGCATTGTGCAGATCAACTAATAAGAATGTACGTAAATAAAAATGAAATTATTTCAATTCACACCTTTTGTCATTCTTATGCATGTGGAGGACATTTTGGAGCTAAGAGGACGGAAAAAAAAGTATTAGAATGTGGTTTCTATTGGCCGTCTTTATTTCGTGATTCATATTCTTTCTGTCAAACATGTAATAATTGCCAAAAGACAGGTAATATATCTCAAAGGAATGAAATGCCACAAAATCCTATATTATTTTGTGAAATTTTTGATGTTTGGGACATCGATTTTATGGGACCGTTCCATGTATCTTTTGGTTATGTTTATATTTTCCTTGCTGTTGATTACGTATCAAAGTGGTAGAAGCTAAAGCTACCAGGACTAATGATTCTAAAGTTGTTTCAGATTTTATCAAATCCAACATATTCTCCAGGTTTGGGATTCCGAGAGCCTTAATAAGTGATCGAGGTACTCACTTTTGCAATCGAACCGTCGAGTCTTTGCTAAAAAGTACCATATGACCCACAAGGTGTCAACTGCCTACCATCCATAAACAAGTGGGCAAGCGAAGGTATCAAATAGAGAGATCAAGTCCATCATTGAGAAGACGGTCAATCCGAGTAGAAAAGATTGGAGTTTGCGCTTGGATGATGCTTTGTGGGCGTATAGAACTGCTTATAAGACACCTATCGGTATGTCACCATACCGGTTTGTGTTTGGGAAACCGTGCCATCTTCCTGTTGAGTTACAACACAAGGCTTATTGGGCTATCAAGAGTCTGAATATGACGGCATATGAAAATGGAGAACATAGGAAGTTACAACTACAAGAGCCGAAGGAAATTCACAATGACGCCTATGAGAATGCTCGAATTTACAAAGAGAAAACGAAGACTTTTCATGACAAGATGATCTCTAGGAAGGATTTTCAAGTTGGTCAAAAAGTCCTTCTATACCAGTCACGACTTCGTCTATTTTTCGGTAAATCGCGTTCTCATTGGATTGAACCTTTTGTTGTTACTAATGTTTTTAATCATGTTATAGTTGAAATTCAAAGTTTAGAAACATCTAAAGTATTCAAGGTAAATGGCCAAAGGCTCAAGCTTTTCTATGAAGGTTTCAAAGTGGAGAATGTGGATGAATTGAACCTTGAGGATCCAACTGATACCAATTGAAGGACTGGCACGTCCACGACTATAAACATAGGCAACCCAAGGGGAGTTTGTTCTTATTCTTGCAATTTTTTTGTTTATTTTTGTCTTTTCTTTGCATTTGGCCTTACATTGGGACAATGTCAGTTTAAATGTTGGGGAGGGGATTTAATTATTGTAAGCGGTTTCATTTTTTTATGTTTCAAAAAAAAGAGTTTTTATTTTATGTTTTTGTGGTTTTCAATAAAGTTTAGGTTTATTTTATTTTCAAAAAAAATTTGTGATTTTCAATAATTTTTGCTTGTGTATGTCATAAGGAAGATTTAACTAAGATTAAAAAATTCATAACATGATTGAATAAATTCTATTTTCAACTATGAATTAATTAGTATAGTTATTTTCCTTGAGGATGGTTGTGACTAAATTTGGTAGACAAAAGCCTGTGAGATTTTGAGCCTTTAGACTGACACATCAGTCTCACTATTTTCTTTGATAAGAGACATTCTTCCATGGACTTGTTTCTCTAGAACTTGCTTAGATTCTCTTCGAGGTCACATCGGCACATTTATACATGAATATGTTTAAGGCCATCTTTGTTATACGCTACATAAGCTAAATAGTGTACCCTAAAATTATGTTTTCTTTGGTTGAACCCCTTTGAGCCTTATTGCTTCTATTTTTGTGAACCATATTACAAGCTTTAACCTGAAAAAAATCCTTACCCAGGCCAGAAAACTAGTGGAGCATTATGACATTTATGGGTGTATAAAAATAAGTGTGGGGGTATCTGAATTTCTAGTTTGGCTACATATTTTTATTCTCAAATTCTTGAGTTCCATCATGGAAAAAAATAAAAAAAAAGCAAAAAAAAAATGAAAAGGAAAAAAAGATGATGAGAAAAAAGAAAGAAAGAAAGAAAGAAACAATGAAACAAAGAAACAAAGAAAGAAGTAATGAAAAAAAAGTGATGGAGGAAATTACTTTTGATATTCATTTTCATAATTCATCCTCCAATTCCAATAAAGGGATATGTTGAATGCTTTAAGGTCAATTTGAAGAAGCTAAATGGGGTGATTGGTTTTATATATTTTATATATTCGAGCTTGAGTTAAATTATTTTTTCTCCACTAGTTTTGATGGTTTTGTTAGCGACACTCCCAAATATATCCTACCTTGATCCTAAGCCCCATTACAACCCATAAAAGTCCTTATGATTTGTGTTATGCATGTTGTCCAAGTGGTGGAGAATGAGAAGATATGCAAGCTTATGGTAGATCATTTTTTTTGGAATGAATTTGAGTGAAACACATACCCTTCAAATATATGAGAGTTGAGTGTTTATTCCCGTGAGGGTCTACCAATTTAGTTTACTCTATCTTCAAATAAAATTACTTACTAAGTAATTAGAAGTTGTTTAAGAATATATTTTCATGATATGTTATGAGTTTTGAAGAGCATGGTTATTCTTTATTTATGACATTACAACCTTGATTTTCGTTAAAAATAAGAGTTTTGTCCGATGACGAACAAAAGTTAAGTGTGGGAGTATTTGATGAGAACATAAAATGTTATATTTTTATCAGTTAAAGTTCCCCATTTATGCTCATTTTATGACTAAAGGTACTCATTATATTTCTATTTTGATTTAGGTTGCAGTTGGAGACACTATGTGCAAAATGGAGCTAAATTGCAATTCTGGACAGTTTTGACACCTTTTACGAAAATGACCATAACTTTCTCATTTGAAAAGCAATGGAGGTGATTCAAAAAGATTTGAAAAGTTAAGTCACAGGGATACAACTTTTACATTTCAAGTTTTTCGCAAATCAAGCTGCAGCATGGACGAAATCAGACTTAAGCTGGGTCAAAGATGTTGTGATCAAAAATAGGAACCAAAATAACTATTTTCCTACTTGTTCTATGACTTATTCTATTTGGTTTGAGAGGTTGTAACTTTTAGAGGATATGTGGGGAGATATTGCGGGCTTGAAACAACTAATTTATGGTGTATAAAAGGGGGTAGAAATCATGGGAAGAGAACACACAACACAACTCTTCTTCTTCTTCTCCAACTTTTCTTTTGAAGTTTTGATGAACATGTGCGGCTAAAAGTCTTGTTGGTCGAAGTGTACGGAAGCCTTGGAATCAGTAAACTTGTGAGATCTAAATTCTTTTATATATTTGAGTTATACTTTAAATATTGAATGTTTTTCTATGCCAACTTTCATGATTGTTTTGTTTAATTACTAGGAGGCCTACTAGTTTATTATTCATTTCGACCTACCTCTAAATTAGATATCAAATCCGTAATAGTTTGATGTTTCTAATTTGTGAAGCAAGCAAGATTTAATAAATTACTTTCTTTTATTAGATCTTAGGAGAAAAATGCTTGACAAAATTAAATGCAACCGCTTGTGCTTGTATTGTTTTGCTTTATCGATCTCTTTTTTCTTTAAGAATTTGCTAGATTAAATCTATAGTGCTTGTCTTAGATTATTTAGTAAGTAAAGTTAATTAGGTCGCTTGTATCTGATTAACTAAGCCTAAGAGATATAGGAAGATACTTCCAATGGTAAATATTCAAAGTATGATTTAATTTATGCTTGCATCAATGATCAATTTTATGATTTCCTAATGGTGAATGTTCATTGAGACCAATATTTATTCCTTTGATTGACTTTAATTGTTTTTAGTTCTTCTAAAATTATCTATTATCATAGTTCAAGACTCTCCCTCCTCCTTGTTCACATAACACAAATCTAAACTAATTACTCTCCGTGGGATCGATCCTTACGCTCACTTCTACAAATCATTTTAAGAGTAAAGGTTTTAGTTTTGGGTGCATACGATAGCACACCACTCCTCCACCAATAATCTGGGTGTATCTTATGCACTGTAACTGGATCAGGGGGTGCAACATTCACATGACCACCTCGGTACTTGGCCTCGCCATGTGCCTGAAGGGGGTATGAAAGTGAAACTCCCCCTCATGATTTGCGTAATATGATCACTCCCAAACGCTGATTAGGAGAGCTGACCAATAAGCACGATGCACCCCTCGAGGGGCACACTTGTGCCATGGCCACCATTAACTACTGTTGTTGTAAAACAACGGCTCCATCATCCAGGCAGTCTGTGATCCAGCGACTGCAATCTGTTGCACCCATCCGACGTCGTCTCGGAAAGAAGGTGCCAATTGAAGATGAGTCAGAGCCCAAGGTCACTTCTTGCCATATTGTCTCTAACTCCCTACTCATCAGGGAGAAAGACAACTACCAACTCCTCGACTTAAGCAAAGTCATCAAAGAGTCAGCCGAGGAAGAGCAAAATGATGGTCCCGTCCTCAGGGGTGTTTGAAAGCACCCGGTCAAGAAAAAAGGTTCCGACGAAAACATCAGCGGGAGGTAATCAAATCCTTGCCAACCTTCCGCTCGAAGATGAGGATGTCCTCAACTTCAACGTAGCTGGGGGTAGCCAGTACAAGGCCTCAGAAGATACACAGGAGAATGAGGTCGAAAGCGAAGCCTCAACCTATCCATTCACCTCCACCCATGCCATGCCAGCCTACATGACAGGAGGTGGTGATGAAGAAGAACCAGAAACCCCAGCTCTGGATCTTATGCAGCGCATGGACGCCCTGGGGGGTCCTCAAAACCCTATCTTCCTCCATGCAAATCTTGACCCAAACGGTGTTTGAGATTCAGACCACCTTGGCATCTCCACCATTAGCAAGGGCACCTGTCTTCACCAGTCTCGACCCAGGGGCCAACACAAAATCGAGTATACCCCCTCAACGAGTATTTTTGGGTGCAGATCATCATGCTGCACCTCGGACGTCGGCTCCTTCAAATACCCAGCTTTATGTCGTACCACCTTCGCCTGCTTCCAGCTCTACAGAGGATTTGGTCGAGATGATTAGAGATCTGTGCGAGCACTTCGAGGTACGAAATAGGCAGAAAGAACGGCAGAAGATGGGAATCCCGCAACCTTACCCCCTCGAGTAGGAATAAAGTGGTTTACCCTCCTAAGTATAAACCAAAACATTGACGCCATATGATGGAAAGGATTCTCCTCGCCGGTATCCTGACCTACATCCAGTCTCAAATGGGACATCTCCCAAAGGAAGACGCCCTACTCACCAGCCTATTCGTTGGGGACATTGAAGGGAGTCGCCTACTGACTGGTACTGCCTTTGACAACTTGACATGACCATATCATCCTTTGACGACTTGACACGCCTCTTCCTCGATCGATTCTACGATGGAGAGAGAGACATGACCATGTCAACCCTCATAGAAGTGCGTCAGACAGAGAAGGAGACTGTTCGAGCCTTTATCGAGTAGTTTCCGACAAGCATGCCTAAAGTTGCCTCTGGGTATGCCAGAACATGCACTCATCGACTCCTGTAGCATGAACATGATCCCTACAATCAAGCTCCGCCTCAATCTCTCGGTTGGAGTTCGTTGATCATTGAGGCCAAAGCTGCTGAAAAGAAGGCACGTAATGCTCGTCTTCTGGGGGTTAACTTTCCTACCTTCGACGACAAAGGAAAACGGCCTGCTACTAGCAACAGTAGGGCACGAGGCGAAAGGAAAACAGGTATTGATTGTCAACGCTTTAAAAAGCACACAGGGGCCCGCTCAGAAGCCTCCACCTGCACCGAGGCCGAAGGAGGTCTACTCCTTCAATGACGAGGACACCTTATAACTCTTCGAGATGCTAAAACAGAGTGACAAGATCAAGTTACCTGATCCTAAACGTCATGACGAGGTGGACAAAATGGGCGACCCGAGGTACTGTCACTACCATCGATTTGTTGGACATCCAACTCAAGACTGCTACATCCTCAAGAATTACATACAACACATGATCAATGCGAACGTCATCACAGTCGATTACGAGGAGAAGACATTCTCGGCTAACATGGTGTCGGTCCAGTTCGGCACCTTACTGCCTACTACAACTCAAGATGGTGTTTTCCCCATCCCGAAGGAGACATTGGAGGTGGTCAACCTTCTACCGACTCGTGACAACGCGAGTGGACTGATTCTACTCATTAAATCTCGGAGGGAGATCATGCGGTTCACCCAGATCTCGCTCCGGAACCGACTCAAATGGGGGTACATTCTACCTCCAAAGCTAAAGGCAAGAAGACCAAGTCTTGCCAAATGGTGACCACCTCCCTGAGGAGGCACATTCCTAGTACAAATGCGTTCACAGCAGAACGCTCATCATGAGGAAGCCCCTATTGAAGTGGCACCTCCCGTCACCACCTCAGCTGCTCAAGGTGAAGGTCCTTCCCAACTTCCAGCAGCTGACAAACAGAAGCATAAGGAGGCACGCTTCGACAGGCCTCTACGAAGAGACAACGCTTTGGGGTTAACCAAACCCCAAAACTTTGACATACTAGTACAACTTGCCAGTACTCCAGCTCGGCTGTCCTTGTTCGAGCTCCTTCTCCTGTCTAAAGATACTAGGGAGGCTCTTTACAAAGCTCTGAAGGATGCTGAGTCTTTCATCAGTCAGGTCAAGCAGCCCGAGGATGATCGAGCAGCATGTCCACAGTGCCATAGTGTAGGGGAGATCATCCCCAACATCAAATTCACTCAATAAGACATGCTGCTCAAGAACAACATGCACAACAGACTACTGTATTACACAGGGTATGTAGGTGCCATCAAGGTGGATTGAACACATATCGACCTGGGGTCTTCTCTCAGCATTATCCCACGAGCTCAGCTCCAGATATTGGGGATCCCGATGCATCGTCTGACAGCGTCCCACACTATAATTAGTGTCTTCAACGCCAGCAAGAGTGAGCCACTGGGAAGATCCTGGCTGAAGTGTCATATCGTTTATCTCTAGTCCGAAGTGACCTGTTATATTGTGGATGCGGAAGTCAACTACAACATCTTGTTAGGGCGGTCGTGGCTACACGAATATATGGTGGTACCATCTATTCTCCATCAATGTATGGAGTACGTATCCAATATCGGCATAGTCCGAACAGATTTCGCTGATGTCGATCCTTCCAGAGGGATTGAGGCCTTCTTCACCAACCCTGACCTGTACAAGTCGATTCATCACGAGGATGAAGACAACGACGCCGATAATGAAGCCGAAGCCGAAGCTGACTTAAAGGCAGAAATCATAATCGACGCTCCCCTGAAAGTGCAACTCAAGGGGAAGCCACCTCAAACACCATCGCCTATAGCGGTCAAACTTAGAGGGAGGGCACCAACTTTTCTAGACGGAGCATCCACTGAAGCCCCCTTGAAGATGCGACTCAAGGGGAAGCCTTCCTCGTAGCAAAACTACGTGGGAAGGCATCAATCGCCGAAACACCAACTAAGGCACCTCTCAAGGTGTGATTTAAAGGTAGATCTCCTCAGTCTTCAGCACCTCTTAAGCTTCAAGAGAAGGCCCGCGTATCTCTATCGGCACTAGAGCCGACAAAGGCCAAGCTCCCGATAGGTTCTTCCGAACCACCTCAGGCTGCTCTAGTACTCACTGACGAAGAACTGGGAGAGTACATATCCGCCAATGTAGATGCACCGTCCCTTGATGATGTAATCCCTCGGGACAAGATCCTGTATTTTATCAATAAAAGAGTGTCTTTCAATTATTCTAGTCTTCCACATTGGAATATCATGTATACTCTAGATAATGCTCTACAGTCGTTGCAAAACACAAATAATGACTATTAATCACGTAAATAGAGTTGTCCTGTACCAAAGAGTCTGTTATATAGTACCGCCATGGAACCAGGATGAGAAACTATCATCTTCGGCAAAGTCGAGCGTCACCAAGACCTTCCATCCGACGGAGACAAAACCCGGCACCGGCAGAATGCACATTGAACGGTATAATGATCAAGCCAAGTATCTGATCCAAAAGATGGGCTACAACCTGAAAAGCGGTCAGTGTCTAAACTGGCAAGGGCCGACGTCTTACCTTATGACTCCATGTTCCGAAAGGGAAGCCACAAGACTACTATCACCGTACTCGACGGGGGGTGGGCTACATCACGCCCCCAATAACCTCAGAAAGTTCAGAAGCAGAAGACGTCGTACCCTCTCACTCGTCTGAGGCTTCAACTTGGGACTCCGATACCAGCGTCGGCCCAATCTTCAGGAAGGTGTTGTCAGCCAACATGACATCTGCACATCCTTCAGAAGATGAAGACGACGATCAAATGATATAGTTCTTTGAAGAAGAACCCTGGGCTCAACGCCTAGGCGCGTAATGGGAAACTCACTTTGAACTACGGGAACCCCCTACTGAAGACGAAGTCGAGCAGATCAACCTTGGGGATGGATTTTCATCAAAACCTATCTTCATCAGCAAGAGCTTGGAAGGGAAGGACAGAGAATCTTTAGTCCAACTGGTCAAAGAATACATCGACGTCTTTGCCTGGAGCTACGAAGACATATTGGGACTCGACCCATAAGTTGTAATCCACAAGCTTAATATCTTACCTGACGCTAAACCTGTTAAACAGTAACAGCGACGCTTTCGTCCCAACATTATGGACTGCTATCGACAAAGAAGTGGATAAGCTCCTAGACAGCGGGTTTATTCGCGAAGAGCAACATCCAGAGTGGATGGCTAACGTCATTTTTGTTACTAAGAAGAACGGAAAGATCCGAGTCTGCATCGACTTTCGGGAACTCAATTCTGCTTGCCTGAAGGATGAATTTCTACTTTCCGATCATCGACATAATGATCGACAACACATGTGGCTTCAAGCGCATGTCTTCATGGACGGGTACTCAGGCTACAACCCGATGAAGATGTTCCCAGATGACGAAAAATATACATCGTTCAGGAGTCCGAAGGGTGTTTACTGCTACACAGTAATGCCCTTTGGCTTGAAGAATGCAGGTGCCATATACCAAAGAGCTACTGCTACACAGTAATGCCCTTTGGCTTGAAGAATGCAGGTGCCATATACCAAAGAGCTATGAGCACCATCTTTCGCCAGCACCTCCAAAATAGTCGAATGCAATGTTGACTATATCGCTGTCAAGAGCTTTCTTCGAGGCTATCACCGACAAGATCTGAAGACAATCTTCGATCTCAAGCGGACACATCAGCTCAAGATGAACCCCGCCAAATCCTTCCTTGGGGTTTCCAGTAGAAAGTTCTTGGGCTTCATTATCACTGTAAAAGGCATCCACGTCAACCCTGAGAAGACTAAAGCCATCCTTTACGTGGACCCGTGAAAGAATCTTAGTGAACTTCAAGGCCTGCAGGGACGTCTCGCATGCATCCGAAGGTTTATCATGAACCTTTCTTGGAAATGCCAACCCTTCACCAAGCTCATGAAGAAGGAAGTCTCCTATGTCTGGGCAGAAGAATATCAAAAAGTCTTCGATGGACATTAAAGCTTATCTGATGAGCCCCGCAGTCTTGGTGGCAACCGTCGCAAGCAAGCCATTTTTACTTTAGGTCCGTGCAATGGACCATTCCCTTGGCACTTTGTTGGCCCAGAACAACGATGCAGGCCATGAGCAAGCCATCTACTACCTTAGCAGGACAATGGTCGGGGCCGAACACCGGTACAACCTCATCGAAAAAGAATGTCTAGCTCTAGTATTCGCCATCTAGAAGACTTTCCATTATGTCTCGAAAAAGATAATTCATTTCATCTCCCGAGTCAATCCGCTCAGAGTTTTCATGACAAAGCGGGAGTACTAAATTCCCGATTAGCTACTTGAGCGATATTATTGACACCATATGACATGATATTCGTCTCACAAAAGGTTGTCAAGGGCAAGGCACTGGCCGACTTCCTAGTCGCGCACCCAATTTTGGAATCGTCCAAACTCTATGAAGATATTCCAGATGAAGTGCGAGAATCAAACATTACCGAAGAGAACCCCGTTTGGTGGATGTTCTTCGACGGTGCTTCAAGAACAGGCCCCAAAGGCCAGATCATCGCAAGAGTGGGGGTAGTCCTGATCTCTTCCGACAAGCTGGTCATCCAGCGTGCCTATTCCCTTTCAGAGTCGTGCTCCAATAATGTTGCTGAGTACAATACCCTCATCATGCGACTCCAGTTAGCAAAACAGCTGGGGGTAGAATGCCTCGAGTCTTAAGGCGACTCAAAACTCATTGTCAATCAAGTTCGAGGATAATACGAGGCCCGCCATGAAGACCTGGTCCCCTATCAAAAAGCAGTGTTGGACATTATCTCAACTTTTGCTGAGTTATTTATAGAACATGTGCCTCAGTTATAAAACTTGGAGGCTGACGCTATTGCTGGCCTTGCGGCCTTATTGGCAGCACCTGTCGGGACTCAACACTTTATCATAGTGGTGGGTCGGCATTTGGCATGCCCCAAAAATAATATGTGCATGCGGACAACTTATGCCATGACTACAGACACCAGCATCAACGTCAGAGACTGGAGATTCCCATTCATCGACTTTGCCGTCTACGGAATCCTCTCAGAGGACCTAAAACAAGCAGTCTCAGGTCAAAAGATGTTTGCTCCAGTTCTATTACGATACGGCCACTAAAATGTTATACCAACGCTCCTACGACGGACTTCACCTCCGATGTCTATCAAATAAAGAAGCAGCCGAAGCTCTTCGAGAAGCTCATGACGGTCATGTGGAGCCCATCAACTAGGTCCTAAGCTACAAGATCGACTTCGAAATATGGGCTATTACTGGCCCACTATGATGGTCGACGCTATCGAATATGCGAAGAAATGTCATGCTTGCCAGCAACACGCCGAATTCATCTATAGACTGTCAGAGCCTCTACATCCTTCGGTCGCCTTTTGGCTATTTGAAGCCTGGGGCATGGACATAGTGGGACCTATCACCCCTTTCTCATCAAGGGAATACCGCTTTATCCTAGCAATCATCGACTACTTCTCTAAATGGGCAGAAGCAGTACCGTTGACAGAGGTAAAAAGCTCGAAAGTGATCAGCTTCATCAAACATCAAGTCATCTACTTTAAACCACCTATATTTTATGTTTATTTTTAATACTTTATAAATGTTTAATTGTATTTTTTATCATTAAATAGCTAATAAATTATTAATATTTACTAGTTTTGAATTTTGAAAATATGTAATTTTTTGATTTCAATTAGGATTAACATAGTATTATGTACTAATGTATAATGTGTGCATATATATATATATATATATATATATATATATATATATATATATATATATATATATATATATATATATATATATATATATATAAATATATATTTATTTTATATATATATATCTATATATATATATTTATACATTAATATATATATATATATATATATATATATATATATATATATTATATATTTTATACATTAATATATATATATATATATATTAATGTATAAAATATATATATATATATATATATATATATATATATATACATATATATATATATATATGGTTGCCCTAGAACGCCGCCCATAGAGATCCTGGTTGAGCTCTGCCCCTTACCGACTCCGGCTAGGCCTTTGGCCGGGCCGGCGTCAACAAAGGATGGCGAAGTCCTTTGTCGATGCGGTTGTAGGCCGGGCTGAGGACACCCCCTCGCCTGGCCGCGCGACAGGCATCATCATACAAAGGCGCTCCTGCGATCGCTTTTTCGGACGAGGAGGAACAAACTTTGTCTTCTCCCCTCCGATTTGCTCTTGTGGGAAAATTCTCCCATAGTAAGCCTTCCATTGAGTCGATCCGTAAGGCCCTCTCTGATTTTTAGTTTAAAGGGGAAATCAAAGCGAGCGTCATTGATCGTAAGCATATCCTTATTCGTCCTTCATTGGAGGAGGATTTTCTCTGTCTCCGGTCGAAGGACGTTTGGTTCATCTCGCGCGCCCCTATGCGTGTTTTTAAATGGGATCCAGATTTCTCCCCGTTGTATGAATCATCTCTCATGCCTGTCTGGGTAGATCTTCCTGATCTGCCTTATCATCTCTATGCGAAGGAGGCATTATTTGCGATCACGTCGTTGATTGGTACTCCTCTAAAACTTGACAAAGCCACGACAGATCTTTCTCGTCCAAGTAGGGCCAGGGTATTTGTTGAAATAGACGCGAGCAAGTCTATACAACACAGAGTTCGGATAAATCGCTCACGTGGGAGGAGTTTTTGGCAGAATATAGAATATGAGTACATTCCTTTGTACTGTTCTCACTGTTATCATTAAGGACATCAAATGTCGACTTGTAAATTGAAAAACAAAGGGAAGGAGGTAGCAGATAATGTAACTCAGCAACATCATGGTGTAGAAGGGGAGACAAGTAGGTCAGGGACGACGGGAGTGAAGGTCACATCTATTTTGCGACGAACCAATGAGGAAAGTATTGCTCATGACGTGCCTGCTGCACAAACCCATGCAACTACTTCTACATTAATCCCCCCATGCCAGCCAGTGGCCATTATTGCTCAAGGGAATGATAACACTCTTACAAATTTGCCTATTAATGACATAGAAAATCCTCCGGACCCCACCGCACTCATCTATGAGGCTCTCCGCCCTGTACATGATTTGCCAACTGAAATAACCGGCATATTAAAGCCGACGGGAATAGTGCAAGTTATGGAGAGTTCAGAAGTGGCGGTTTCTGTCATTAACTCTCAGGTGGCAGCGATCGTTTCTCACCAAAACCCTGACGTCGAGCTGACTCATGAAGAAGGAGAGCTGGTTGTAGGGGATACACATCTTCCTCCTACTGCCAACAAAGGCAGCTGGGCGGATGAAGTCGAGCGTGCTCCGGACGAACACTCCCTCAACGAGGAGGAAGATGATGGGAGTAAGGATGGAGCTGAAGAGCGGATACAGCACACAGAGATCGGGGGTCTACAGCTCACTGCCGTCTCCCAAAAGAAGCAGAAATCTCAGAAAATAGTCCCTCCTTCAGATCGAGTTACGCGGCAATCCGCTAACTCCGCTCTCATTGGTAAAACCCTCGTCTTCCTCTAATGCTTAACACTCTCATTTGGAACGTTCGTAGTATTGCCAATCCTATGACAATTAAAAGAGTTAAGTCTCTGGTTAGAGTTCATAAGATTATATTTCTTGGCATCATTGAGCCGAAGGTGGATAGAAGTCAACTTCTTCGTTATCAGTTGAAGCTAGGGTTTGACAAGTCCTTATCGAATGAGAGGAGGAACATTTGGGTTATGGCTAAGTCAAACTGCGATATCTCGTTGCATGATATATTTGATCAAGCTCTGACTGTCTTGCTTCATCATCATATGCTTTCTACTCCTGTACTTGTTACTATCGTCCATGGGGATAACACTAAGGAAGGTCGTCGCACACTTTGGGAGAGGCTTACTCATATGCAGCTCTCCATTACAGCGCCTTGGGCCATTGGGGGTGACTTTAACGCAATCCTGAGGTCGGGGGAAAAAAATTGGGGGGAGGCCTCCTGATCAACTCTCGATCGAAGACTTTGCTAACTTTTTGTTGGAGACTGGAATGGTTGAACTACCATACACAGGGAGCTGCTATACTTGGATCAAGTCGAAGGAGGATGGTCGTCGGGGGTCTAGACATGATCGCGTCTTGGTGGATCATGCTTGTTTGAATATGGCGCCTCTATCTTCAGTCGAGCATCTGAATAGAGCGGAGTCGGATCATGCACCATTGTTAATACACTTCAAATCTAATGCTGCCATGGGAAGGAAGCAATTTAGATTTCTTGATTTCTGGGTTAGACATGCAAAATTCAAGCCTCTGATTCAACAAGCTTGGGACTCTGTCGATCACCGCCTTGGTCTCACTCGTGTGGCTCTTAGACTTGAAGCGTGCAGGAAGGCATTATCCATTTGGAGTCGTCAGACGTATGGGGATATATTTCAGCAAGTGAACCATGCGGAGGATGACGTGTTGGCAGCGGAAATACAGCATAAGACGTATAACACAGTGATGAGTCGTCAACTGTTAGCAAAGGCCACTGCTACTTTGAAACAAAGGGTCAATATTGAGGAAGCCTATTGGAAGCAGAAATCCAGAGTGACTTGGGACCTTCAAGGAGATAAAAACACATCCTATTTTCATGGATGTGTCACTAATCGGAAACGTACGTTACAGATTCATTCAATCACCAGAGAGGATGGGACTAAACTGACTGACAAACTTGATATTCATGCTTATGCAAAGGAGATCTATTCTACTCTATATCAAAGAGGGGATATTCAGGAGGACAATGATTTACTTTCGAGTATTCCTCGGTTACTGTCAGAAGAGGAGAATGATCGCTTGATTGTTGTTCCTTCCTCGGATGAGATCTTCGATGCGTTGAAGTCCCTTGATCAGCATAGTGCATCGGGTCCTGATGGGTTTACCCCATTGTTCTTCATTACTTGTTGGGATATCCTTGGTAAGGACATGACTGAGGCAGTTGGTCTTTTTGTAGATGGTTTTGCCTTGCCCCGATCGATCACTAATACTGCTCTGGTGTTAATTCCGAAAACTAAGCAGGCTAAAACCTTTGGGGACTATCGTCCCATTAGTCTATGTTCGGTGGTGAACAAGATTATATCCAAACTGTTGTCTCGTCGTCTAGCTCCTCTGCTGCCCCGACTCATATCACCTGAACAAAGTGGGTTCGTCCAAGGTCGAGAAATTGTAGACAATATCCTTCTTGCCTAGGAAATGATGGCCAAGATGAACAAGAAACATAGAGGAGGAATGTTGCAATTAAATTGGATATGATGAAAGCCTACGACAGATTTGATTGGAGATTCCTAATGAAGGTTCTTCGACAATTTGGCTTTCACAATAAATGGGTGGATATGATTCTTCGCCTTGTCAACAATGTTTGCTATGCTCCATTGATCAATGGCGAGGTGACGGAATATTTTCAAGCTTTTAGAGGTATTAGACAGGGAGATCCTCTCTCCCCAGCCTTGTTCATTCTTGCAGCAGAGGTTTTGTCGCGTAACCTTAAGAGATTGCCAGAATCAGATGGTTTTACTCTCTTCACATCTCCTCGTGGTTGCCTTCCTATTACTCACTTAGCATATGCTGATGACATACTACTCTTTTCTTCTGGTGATCTTCGTTCTATTACTAAGATTTCAGAGCTTCTATCCCGTTATGAGCTTGCCTCTGGCCAGTGCATTAACAAGAACAAGTCTTCGATATATATGCCGGAGACTCTTCTTCAGGACAGAGGAGCAGAGCTCGCGCACAGAACTGGATACAGCATAGGATCTCCCCCATTTACATACCTTGGGTGTCCTCTTATGGCTGGACACAGGAACGGGGCCATGTATGAGGAACTGCTCAGTCGAGTTCGGAGCAAGTTAGAAGGATGGCATAATAAGATCCTTTCTCCAGGCGGTAAGCTAGTGTTAATCAAATCTGTCCTCACTTCAATACCTGTCTACACGATTGCGGCTTGTAATCCGCCCGTTGCAGTCTTGAATCGTATGGAGAGTATGTTCTCGACTTTCTTTTGGGGAGCTCAAGATGGAATATCCAAAAGAACCTAGCTTGGTTGGGACAGAATGGCGAGAACAAAACAAGAAGGAGGATTGGGCATTAAAAGGCTAGAGGAGATGATGAATGCTTTTACGATAAAGCTATGGTGGAAATTCTTGACGCAGGATAGCCTTTGGACAAAGTATTTTAAGGCCAAGTATTGTTCGTTAATCTCTCCTGAGAATGTGGTGATCACGTCAAATGCTTCTCATGTGTGGAAGCGACTCTTATCAGGAAGGAATATGGCTCATCACAATATCTTCCAAGTAGATGATAACTGGAGTTGGGGGAATACTCATTCAGGTACTTTTACTCTTTCATCTGCTTGGGATTTGGCTAGAGTACACAGGCCTATTTATCCAGATTTCTCTCACATATGGAGTACTTGCATTCCAATCAAGTGGTCGGTGCTTTTATGGCGTATACTACATAACAAGCCACCTACAGACGACAACATTGCTCACCTTGGTTATAGTCTTGCTTCTAAGTGTCATTGTTGTGTCGATAGCCAGGAAGAATCCCTTGAACACATACTGCATCAAGGAGAAATGGCGAAGGAAGTTTGGGATGCTCTTCAACTTGCTTATAGTGTCAGGTCGCGCGGTCGAACACTTCTTGCTCGGCTACATGACTGGTGGAGGAAAAAGAAGAAGCATAAGAAAGAGATTGCTGCTGCTGCTGTTTTATGGGTACTATGGAAGAATAGGAACAAGATGCGATATGAGAATTACTCATACACTGTTGATAAGCTGGTCGCAGAGGTCCATAGACAAGTGGGGAAGGCTACTCTCAAGTGTAGACATGCCTAGTTTCTGTTTTTGTACTGGACTCTCTTATTTTGATCAATAAAGTTAGTAGTATTTGAAAAATATATATATATATATATGTATATATATATATATAATATATATATATATATATATATATATCTATATATATATATATATATATATATATATATATATATAATATATTAATGTATAATGTGTGCTTACATTAATATATATATATATATATATATATATATATATATATATATATATATATATAAGCACACATTATACATCAATATATATATATATATATATATATATATATATATATATATATATATATATATATATATATATACGGAGGAAAAAATATATATATAGGGAGAAAAAATATATATATATATATAGGGAGAAAAAATATATAATATATAGGAAGAGAGGGAGAAAAAAATATATAATATATAGGGAGAGAGGGAGAGAGATGATGTACATATACGTAAGTATATAGGAATATATATATATATATATATATATATATATATATATATATATATATATATATATATATATATATATATATATATATATATATAATCCGGATCAAAAGCCCCCGAACGGGAGCCCCCCAAAAACCCCCCCTCCCTAGTACACCATGGATCAAGCGGGCTGTGTGGGGCCCGCGAGTGCATCCGCTTGATCCAACGGTGTAGTAAGAGGGGGGCTTTTGGGGGGCTCCCGCTTGGGGGCTTTTGATCCGGACTCATATATATATATATATATTTTATATATATATATATATATATATATTTTTTTTTTTTTATATATATATATATATATATATATATATATATATATATATATGTATGTATGTATGTATAGGAATATATATTTATGTGAAAAGAGGTATATATATGAGTATATATAAGGAATTATATATAAAAGTATATATATCTAAAGATATACACCCTTGTTTAAGCAAAAAATAAAAATAAAAAGGAAAAGACTACTTTTCACGTGAATAGTAGTCTGAAGGAGCCCGACCCCCTTTAGTTTTCGTTCCGCAAACAAAACGATAAGCCTATATTTCCTTCTGATTTTTGCAAATTCTAAACCAAATCCTTCCTATATTCCAAATCCGAACACACCCCTAGAGATTGGACTAAATTCTAGTTCAAATTTTGTTAAATCCATTACAAGCCTACTCGAACTCGAAAATTCAAAACCCGTAGTATACATAAGAGCGGAAATAGGATTCCACAAATCCTCCATCGAAACCTCTCCAAAACCCCAATCCACCTTCACTAGAGCCTCCCCAAAATTAGCACGCACAGGCCTATCAGCCTGCACGTCTGCGTCGCCCACTGCACCGTCGTAAAGCCCCAACCCGACCGCCAGGATAGAGCCAACTCTGTTTTGCACAGCCACGAGGTACCCTCTTTGTCCTTCTCGTTTCTTCATGCATAGTTATTACATTTCAAAACTGTAAGTTCCTATGTACAGACGATATATCCCTCTACGATCCCCATCAGTTGGAATCGTATAGATACCAAGTATATCGCTCAAAAATTTGAGGGCAAAGTTGGAGAAAAAAATGTTCTCTGAAACAGTAAAACTTCCCCAAAACCCCCAACTTGGAAGACTGTTTATGAACCACACATGTCGAATTTCTAAAAACCAGTTTTTCACAGTTGTAGATAACCTATAGGAGAGTAAAAACCTTCTCGTAGAATTAAATTTCATCCAGTATACAGAAAGTTAATTGCCATTGAAAATCAAGAAAAATCTGTTTCAAAAACTGTGAATTCACAAACGTTTCGCGATACGGCGTACGTTCCGACAAACCGGACGACGTGGTCGCAACCCACAAGCATCGAAAGGCGCGTATGGATGTTGTCGACGTGTAGGAAATGATGTAACTTGATTTCGATGTGCGTGCGCAACGAAATTAGTACGTATCTGTCAAGATACCCCGTATCGAACCTTTTGCAAACTAGCACATAACTTTGTGTATGTTCATCGTATCAAGATGAAACTTGTGCCAACAGGACCGTATCATTTTTTGGTCCTTTGTGCGATGTTTGGTCTGATTCTGAGAAGGTCGACCGGAATGCCAATTTAGCGGGCCCGTGACTCGATCCAACAAGCAAATTTGTGTACGGCCCACCGAAATCCAAATTTGGACATACGGTTGGATTCGTCTCATCAAACTGGACCCACAGACATGTAGTTTGATGACTTTAGAGACCGTAGATATTGGCACACATTTCGGTACAAAATGGGTCCAACGACGGATATCGTTTTGAACCAAAATTATAATTTTGCCCTAATTCCAGAATTAGAATTTTGGACAGGTATTTCCTAGATATATCTTTCACATTGGTAACATTCTTGATCTTTATTTCAACATCCGGAGTCGTTCGTAGATATTGAGATTTATTGCTGAAGTGATTGATTACTTGGAGTTGTTATTCCTGCACTGCCAGGCAAGATACCTTGCCACCTTACTATGTGATTTACTTATTCTTATTTTCAGTTATTTATATTCAGTATTACTTATCTATTGTTAGTATTATATCACTGTGCGTCCATGTCACACTTGGGTGCAAGCGATCGGTCGTTTTACTGCTTTTGGTTTTATTCTCTTGCATTGACTTAGCCTAGTGACCACCCAGTTATGATGAGGTATTGATATACCTCATTCGGCCTTGACATATGATCATTACGAGTTGTGAGTCACATGTAGGACACGTACTCACATAGTAGACTGGCCACCGATACGTATGAGACGTACGACGGTTAGGAGTAACTGCCAATAGAATTGCATACTAGTAGACTTGGCAGTTACTAGAGGTTCCGATGAGTCATAGATATGACCCTACTAGGCATTGGGTGGAGAGAACAGTTCCTTAACATATGGGCCACGAATGCACTTTTATATTCCTGATCATGCTGGCCTCTAATATTCGATGAATGTTATGTCTTGAGGTCCTTGGCATCCTGGTGGGACCATATCTGAGTTTTCTGCAGCCAGAGTCCCCGTGCGTTGAAGGTTTGTTCTTAACTGCATTATCACTGTAGAACTGGCAGGCACCCTATTGCATACATTCCTTTCTATTCTATTATATATCACAGTTTATATGGCATAGTATTTTCTTGTATCTTGTTACGTCCCTCTGAGGACCTGGTTATCTCTCCAGGGTTGGAAGATTTTTTGTAAGAGTACCGTACGGCATTGGATCCTTCATACATTGATGACGAGGCATCTCCTGCTGATTTCTTGTTTATTTATTCATTGAGACATTTAGTGGACATTTTATGTCTCTTTTCTTTCTATTTTGCGGAGGTTGGGCTCTGATCATTTGAGACTATTTTTCATAGCGGTTTGGAGTTGGTATGTCCACCCGGCTATCTTTTAATACACTTATTTATGTTTTACTCTTATATCTTCTGTGTTAGGCTGTGATGATATTAGATTATTATATTATGTCCTGTGATTATTTTATATATATACAGCTTATGTATGTATACGAGAATTCTATATATTGGAGTATTCTTCGTATATGTGCAGCAGGCATGTCTATGTACTTGGTCCTAAGTATTTTGGGACTGGATATTACATATTTTTGTGGTGGCCCATGCAGGTCAGAAAATATTGTTGGGTTGCATTACTATGCCCAACAAGCCTGTATATAGGAATAGGAATAGTATCTCACCAGAACTACTACCTCTTTTGGCTTCCAATCTTTTCAAAATTTCTTTGATTACTTTAACTTCCTCATATGTAATCTTTCCTAATATCATCTTATTTTCTTTGTACCAACAATATGAATCTAAGAAGCAGATGCTATTCTACCTTGGCCCTTACATCTGGTGAATAGGCTACCCCAGAGGGACAGAATCCTCTGATGACTCCGGTGGCACCGTACCAACCAGGACAGTCGCAGCCTATTACGACTTCGACGACGGTGCACCCAGAGATCATAGCACCCACAGTCAACCAAGCTGGGCAGACCACTACCTTGTCACCGGAAGGGAATGTACCACTTCCTCCACTACTGTCACACCCTGACCTAGAATCACCCAAATCATCGTCCTCGTAGGAGGTATGATGCCGCACGAGCATGGAGTTGCGCTTATGCAAGGCAAGATGACATGTTCTTAAAATAGTTTTCTTTGGTTTGATATTAGCAAACAGAAGAAAACAGAGAATACGAAATAATTCTCTTTGCTGATAATAATCTGAGATTACGAAGGCTTTCAATAGCCCAACTAAAATTGCCAGGTTGGCTATAACACTCAAGTTCTCTCTTGTCCACAAAGGATTTTACCTTTCCATACATCATGCCGTCTATATCTCGGTCACATCAATCCTGTTGCAAGTTCGAGTGTCAATGCGATCACACACTTCAAATGCTACGGCATTCCATGCCTCTGCACGATCAAACAAAACTTTACCGCGAGAAATCCATTTCCAACACCCTGCACGAAAGCTGGTGGAGGATCAGTAGGTTCTTCCTTGCATGTACTGATGAAAAGACCCACTTTCTAAACAGACATTTAGTATTTATATTGAATCATGCAACTCAGCTTTTGATCTTGCTATATTCTCCTTAGGGTCGATTTTATGGAATGTTTGAAAACGGTAAAAGCATGTTATCATAGCTAGCATGTTATTAGAATTTAATAGGCAAATAGGAAAGCAATCTCGTGTTTGTTTCATGGTGCAACTTCTTACCCACATAAACGCACTCGCCATTGTACCGACGCAAGGTAAATATACCCCATTCCTTCCCTGTCATGTTATAAGTTGTCTTTATGCAGGATCTATGTGTGCAGGATACATATGTGCCTGCACTTTCAATCCATTATTCCTTAACTATATGAAGCTCGTTGGCATATTCGTATCAGAATGGACTAAAAGTTTTTCTTTTCTTTTTTTTCTTTTCTTTCTTTCTTTTCTTTCTCTCTTTCTTTTCTTTCTTTTCTTTCTCTTCTTCTTTTCCTTCTTAAATTGGGAATCCCGGTGCTTCACGGGTTGGGTTGCTATCCCAAACAACCGAAGACATACCGAATGCATACCATCTTTTACGTCTTTTCACATCTATAATCGGTGGTTAGTCATCTTACAGATGTGCGTCCATCAAAGATTATATCCCTCCTAGGCTGTAACCACCACCTTTCTAAAAATAAGGATATTTTGGTAATTATATGATTTTATTTTTGGATTAATTTATAATATTTTAATTGGTATTGTGTTAGTAGTCGGTTTAACCCTAGCTAACCATGATTAGAGACTAACCATGGCATTAGAAACCTAATTACCTGTCACACTCATTTTTCTAATTAAGGGTATTCTAGTCATCATGTGCTAAATTGAATTTTTTTTATTTTTATTAATTAAATTGATTGGTGTGTGGTTTTGATTGGTGTTTTGGGTAGTAGAAGGTGGCATAACCTTAGTCAACCTTGATTAGAAGCCTAATAATGTAATTAGATTTATTATTGACTTTTTAGATTTAATTTAGAATTATTATCTATTTTTAAGAATCATTTAATTCATTTTTTAGCTATTTTTCATTAAGCCTTTAAGCCTTTTTGTCAATGGGCATTTTTAGCAACTTGAGGAGTGCTTGGCCCATGACTAAACCCTAACCCTAATACCCCCCATGCTTGGTCGGCCAAACACAGCAGGCCCCCTTCTCATTGTGTAGAAAACCTAACCTCCTTCACAAATCCAAAACCCTAGTTTTTTTCCTTCTATTCCAAAGGCCCCATTCTTTCGTTTCTCAACCAAATACTTCCAAATGAAGTGCGTTGTGACCGTTGGGAGGAGAAGAACTTGCTGGAGACTTGCTAGCAAGGGATCGGAGGCGTTTGATCGGAGGAAAGCGGCATCGACGTGTTTTAGAGGCTTGTTTCATTAAGTTTTGACACACAATAAGTAAATCACTTTAAACACTTGTTAATTCTATTTTTTTCATAGATGTATCCATATATGTAGCCCCAGACTTGTGCAAGAAGTTTGGTAGGTTTATGATTTCGTTTGATAGCCGTATCGGACACGTGTCGGTCCTATGGAACATGTGTTCGATGAAATGCCACTTATAACTGAAAATTATTATTTTTTGATTCTATTTTCACGAATTTATTGCTAATATTATTTGTAACAACTTTCATGAAGATGGATCTGGAATCGACACGATTTCAGTGTTCAAATCGGACACGGACACGCGTACACGAGGCCCGTGCACAACCCCGTGAATGCCCTGCTGTCCGAGCGTCGTAACTTGACGCACAGGGCTCTGTTTTGCATAAAATGTTTTGGGCGTGTGGGGGCAACCTCTGCCCACATGCTCCTAAAATTTTATGACATTTTGTCAAGCGTGCGCGGAGAAATACAATACGCACGGTTTAGCCCGCACTGTGCACGCGACTGAAAAGTGCCACTGACACGGCCTTCGTACGCGAACATAATGCATCGAGGACCAGTTTCATAAGCACGAGCATATAGCCCTATACCTGGGTTACCCAAGGACTCGATCCCGAGACACAGCATGGCTTGAATCGCGAGCCACGTGGTTCGACACGCGCCCACGGGCACGCACGTGCGCGCGCACATAGGCCTCACGGGATCGCGTGTCCTGTGTCACGTAGACATGACATGGTGTCATGTCAGTGTATCCTAGACCTATCCTGGGACCCAACCTAGCTACGTGCACGAGCACGAGGCTTCTCCCGTTGTGTACGACGTTCAATCGGGCGAAACACACGTGCACATACACGTTCTAACTCGCGTATCCGATTTTTTGATACGCACTACGTGGACATGATACGGACACGGGTTCGACCTCGTGAGTACCCAAGTACATCACACACATAGACACCTTCGTGTTTGCTAGGTTTCGCGGGCTCTAGTTGGATATTTTGCGATTTGGGTCTCGAGTTGAGTTTTCGGGTTCGACTATATATATATTGAATTGATTTTTGTCAAAATTTAATTTCCTGAGATTTTAGTTATAATATCTGAGTTTATAATAGGTTAATTATGTTCTGGACTTGCGGGAAGTTGTCGTTGGATTTATACGCTAATTATCTACTATTTATGTATATATATAGGTTTTCCTCTTTATGTATATATATATATATATATATATATATATATATTATATAAAAAAAATATATATATATATATTATATATTTATTTATTTTTATTTTTATTTTTTTAATTTTTTTTTTGATCCAAAATGACTGGTGTTTCTTTTGTGGTAATGGGGTTGAAACTCGTGATCATCTTTTCTTTCAGTCGGTTTTACTACTTAAGTTTGGCGACACTTCAAAAGTCAATTATCCATCACTTCAAATGACCACCAGGAGCTCCAGGAGGTCATTGGCGAGGTAAAAGTCCTCTCAAACAATGGAGGAAGGACACATTGGAGAGCGAGATACAGATTACTGGCAGCTGTTAAGCATGTTTGGCGTGATCGGAACCGTAAAATTTTTAACGGAAAAGCAACGACACCATCCGGAATCCTGGGCGGGGAGTGCGTGCAGCGCCTCTAGATCTTTAGGATCTGTCTGATGATTTCCTTGTACAGTTGGGGTGGTGGAAGTTGTCGACCCTCGTAACGGAACTTATTCCTGTTTTTCCACAGGACCCAAATTCCCGCGGCTACGACGATCTGATATCCGTAAGAAACTCCCCAACTGGACAAGGGATCGTTGAAGCCCTAGGGAGGAGGACCTTCCTAAACTTGATGCTGAGAGTCGCCCAAATATTCGAGGCCAGATCACCGGAGTTGAGTATGTGCTCTGCAGATTTGGATTGAGGGAAAGTACAGCAATGGCACCTCGAAGCTAGGCTGTAGCCAAACGAGGTGATGGCATCGTTGGTGGGAAGCTTCCTGAAGTGGGCTCGCCAGATAAGGATCGACCATTTGATGGGGATGCAGGCGTGCCAGAAAGGAGCGATGAGGGGTTTTGGGGTTCCGAAGCCGCGGAAGACTGACCTGGCGGAATACAGAGAGAACTGGTCGTCCAGGCTAGGGGGCCATCTCGTGATGTCCGGAGTATCGGAGAGGCAGAGATTTGCAGTGGCGAGATGGGCGACAGCAGCCGGACCGTGCCAGTTTGTGACTCGGTCCCTGATCCATCCGGATGAAGGATCCCAAAGCTCGCGAATCTGACCCTCCCGCGGAGGAGACTCAGGGGGTACCATAGGATACCACCTAGCCAACGATCGTGGCTCATCGATGAGTAGCCATTACCCAGCTGGATGAGCATAAGGGGGTCTACGAGCTTCCATGATGATGATGAACGGTTGTTGATGATGATGAACGGTTGTAATGCGTCTCCATGATGATGATGAACGGTTGTTGACTAAGGCCGTCCCAGGATGGGAATGTCTGAAGTATCATGCTTGCATGAAGTGGGTCCAAATTGAGTTATCTGTGCGCAGCTTCTACCATAACTTCATAGAGCATGCATCGGCGATGTGTTCCAATCTACGGAATCCCAGACTGCCCTCGGAGGTGGGTTTAACCATTGTGGTCCAGCTGGCCCAGTGGTGCTTATCTTTGACTTTATTGTGACCCCAAAAGAAGCTGGCGAAGTGGGATTCAAGTGAAACGAGGACCTTTTTGGGAGGGTTACAGACTGCCAGGGTATAGATGGGAATGGAGGATAGGACGTGCTTGATCAGAATCAGCTTGCCTCCGGGCAAAAGGGTAGCATTGTGCCAGCCCTGGATCCTTTTACTGATGGGGCTGACCATGTTCTCGAAGATACTCGAGTTGGTCTTGCCATAGACCAGAGGGCACCTAAGTATGTGAAAGGTGGGTATGTTGTGGCAAAAGAAGTCAAGTTGGAGAACGTCGCAAGAGTGAGACCTATCCATTTTATGATGGGTGTATATGACGCTCTTGTTGTTATTGATTCTTTGTTCAGAACATCTGGTGTACCTGTTCAGCGTTTGGAGTACCACCTCGATGGACCCGATGTCGCCGGATAAAAAAATGAGGACATTGTCAGCATAAGAGAGATGCGTGATGATGGGGCAGCCGGTGGTGGTGTGAAAGTGGTGGAACCGCGGGGTATTGGACATGCACTTAAGGTTTCTTCTGAGGGCCTCCGCTGTGATGATGAAGATAGTGGCAGAAAGAGGATCCCCCTGGCGAACGCCACGGCTCGCGTTGAAGAAGCCTTCGGCTTGGCCGTTGATGACGTTGGAGAACCAGGAGTTGTTGATGGACCTGAAGATGATGTCGATCCAGTGTTCTGAGAAGCCAAAAGCCCTGAAAACCCAGATCATGAATTGCTAGTCTAGGCGGTCGTAGGCTTTCTCCATGTCCAGCTTAATGGCGATGTTCCCCCCTTTGGCCAAGAATTTTATGCATGTGACCATCTCTTGAACGAGCAGCATATTGTCCATGATGTTACGCCCCTTCACAAAACCACTCTGCTCCTCGGATATAATTTTGGGTAGAAGATCCGCCATCCGGTTAGCTATAATTTTTGCGATAATTTTGTTGGCAAAGTTGCATAGACTTATGGGGCGGAAGTCTTTGAAGGTTTATGGGTTATCTTTTTTGGGATTAGAATGAGATTAGCTCTGGATATTGATTTAGGTTATCTGGATCCTTGAAAGAAGGCAACCGATGCCTCCAAAAAGTCTGGGCCGATGATGTCCCAGCATTGTTTATAGAATACCCCACTGAACCCGTCTGGTCCGGGAGTGCTGTGCTCGTCAAGATCCCAGACCACAGTTTGTACCTCGACAGCGTTAGGGAGGGAAAGAAGATGCTCGTTATCTTGAGTGGTGATGATGCTAGGGATCTCTGCTAGCACTTCCTCGTCCATGACGACCGCTTCTTTGGTGAAGAGATTGGAGAAGAAGTTGGCCACGGCCTCTTGAATCATTTGATAGTCCGTCAGCTGGTTGCCATTGGCGTCGTAGATACGATGAAGGTTGAGCTGTTGTCTGCAGCCTTTAACGTAGGCGTAGAAGAAGCTGGAGTTGCGGTCCCCTTCATTGTCCCATTTCAGTCTAGCTTTTTGTTTTCAGAATTTCGTTTCAACTTTAAGCCTGTACTTGAGGATAGCTCTGGCTAGGTTGAGCGCGGTCCGTGCTTCGGGGGATCTGTTAGCAACATAGGTGATCTCGGTGCGGGTAACATCATCCTCCATATTTTTGATCTCCTGAAAGATGTTGCCGAAAGCTGCTTTACTCCATCTGGAGAGGGCCTTGCTCGTGGCTCATAGTCTGTTCTCGACTCTATACAGTGGATCGATGTTGTTCACTGAGAACCATGCTGATGCCACCTTGGATTTGAAACTAGGATGATGTCTCCAGAAATTTAGGAATTGGAAAGGCCTCTTGATGTGGTGGGAGCTACTGCTGATCTCAATGAGAAAGGGTGAGTGATCGAATTATGTGGTGTTGAGGTAGGAGAGACTAGAGTTGAGCCCCATGTCAGCCCAGTGGTTGTTGATGAGGGCGTGGTCGAGGCGGGAGTATTGACTTCGGGAGCCTTCCTGCATGTTGCACCAGGTGAAAGAGTTGCCGGAGAAAAGAAGGTGAGCGAGGTGAGCATTGAAGGTAAAATTGTTGAAGTCGACCATGGCCAAAAGTGGAGGCGGACGCCCTCCGGACTTCTCGTTACTGCAAGAGATGGTGTTGAAGTTGCCTAAGCACATCCACGGAAGGTTCTGGAGGGAGAAGTGGGTGTCGAGCAGGTCCTCCCAGAGGAGTTTACGCTCTTGGAAGTCACAGCTGCCGTGAACGGCAGAGATTAAGGTTTTGTTTCGAAGTTGAGGGTGTTCCACCCAGAAGGAGAGGGCTTGGCTAGAGTCCTGAACCAATCCCGATTTGATGCCAGCACTAGCGAAGATCCAGATGTCGTGACTGTCGGCCAGCGCGGTCTCGAAACCAAGTTGAAGTTGGATGCCGGTGATCCTTTTCTTTAGGTTTTTGGGTTCGATGATCACCAGGATGTCGATTTTGTGAATTTTCTTGAGGCTGAGGATTCTATTCAGCGTCAGTTTGTTAGCTATATATATATATATATATATATATATATATATATATATATATTATTACTTGAATGAATGAATATATATATATATATATATATTATTATGTATATATATATATATATATTCATTCATTCAAGTAATAATATATATATATATATATATATATATATATATATATATATATATATATATATATATATATTATTACTTGAATGAATGAATATATATCTATATATAAGCATTGCTTGTGAGTGTAACCTAGGGAGTATTGAGTCAGTTTAGGATTGACCCAATGAGCCTAGAATGGTCGAGTCGACCGACAAGCTGACCAAGTTGACAAAAGTCAACCTTGGGTCAAACTTGATCCAAATCGACTCAAACGAACTTAGAATGACTTGGTAACTTGTTCTTGACCTAAAAATTAGTAAACAGACTAGTTGACTCACAGTTGACAAGATTTTACCAGAGTTGACCAAGGGTTGATTTTGACTTAGAAGGACCAAGAATCATGTAGAATTGTATTGTAGACCTTTCTATGATATTTTAGACCTTGTTGTGACTTATGGTTATTTTAAATAGGATTACATCACTCCAATTCAATTACACTTCCTCATCAGCAGCTTGGATTGTCAGGCGAGTATATTCTCTGACCGTTTCATTCTTGCTTATACATATTTACTTGTTATATACTAGTTTACTTGTTGCTGTCACGATGTTATCACGTATTAGTACTATATGGATCTCTTCATACGATGTTATTCCCTCGGATACATCGGGTATATTATGCTCATGTACTTTATCATGTGCAACGTCTACTCCCTGTATTCGTATTTATTCATGTACACTCATGTGACATTCATGTACACTCATGATCATGTGAGCCTTCATGTATAATCCAATGTTCATGTGGACTAGCTATCCATGTGACATACTACTTTCATGTACAATAACATAACCTTGACAGATATTTGTGTATCGATTGGGGCAGAGAGAGTATTTATTTGGTTATGTGATCTACACACTTATCGTGTACAACTCTAAATTAGATTTTAGTCATGTATAACCTAAACTAGTTTACATAACCAAATTGTTCTCTACATCACGTAGTTAGTTCAGTTCTCTTATTATTTCATGTATATCTATTTCTATATATTATGTTCTCTTTTACAGTCGTACTTCTTTACAACAGTTCATGTATATTATTCTATAGCTTGTTTCATATTTCCTTTTATGCCATGATCTGTGTGAGGGATATGTATTCATTTTTGTCCTGACTGGACCTGTTGAAAATATTACAGATAATGAAGATTGTTGCGATACTTACTATGGAGCAGGCCTAGTTGACACATGTGACCTAGACCCTCAGCAGGATCAGTAGTCGCTGAGGAATTACCATTAGTTTAGATTAGACTTATATTATTATCTAGTTATTGAGACATTTGTGATTGCACTGAGGTGTTATTTATGGAGTTTTGTACCGAGACTTATTTATTTTATTTGTGACTCTCTGTTGAGATTATCTTATCTTCCATTCCATCTTAGATATTGTGATTGAATTGTACCTTATATGTTGTTCTCCTTTCGGAGCATATTTACATCATGTTAAATGTTGTGACCTAGTACAGTGTTCTACCACTGATACTGTGACGTAGGCTGGACGTACCTACTTCTCGTGCCCCTACACTGGGTACGGGTCATGACACATTTTTAGTGGTGGCCAATGCAGGTCCAGATTTGTAATAGTGTGATGTCGTGGTAGTACAGCGACTTAGTTGTACTACTATGAGCTGCTATAGAGTATAGGAAGTAAAGTGTTAAAATGAGAGGATACTCAAATCACTGTTAGAATTCCTTGAGAGATTCCTGGGACGACCCTTGAGAATCTTAATTTAACTTCGATTTGAAATCTTTTTCCTTGATTTGATTCACCCATTACTCATTTGATTCACCCATTACTCCTTGTTATTGAATTTGATTTTGATGGAGTCATTATTAAATTTTGAATCTTGATGATTAGTTGTTAACTTGAGTTTGTATTTAAATATGTATATATTTATCTTTATTTTATTTTTAGAATTTAGGGTATAACCTGATAACATACTTGATAAGGACAGTGAGAAAGGTAAATGTCTACTCTATTTGTGGAGTTAGAATTTATCGTAGTCATACTGGCTAGCATGACAAGGATGTAGAGCCTGATTTAGATATACTTATCCTAGTTATGGAATCTAGATTTTCTTGCAACCATACCGGTTACCGTGGTAAGAATTCTAAATAACATGATTATAGGGTGTATACCTTAGTTACGGACTCTATTGTTTATTGCAGCTATGCTTACTAGCGTGGCAAAATTCTAGCAACATGATTTCAAGAAGATGTGTATGGTTATCAGATTATATCTTAAAATTGGTTCATTCCTTTTGAATAGATGAGCAAGAAATAGATTTTATCATTATTTTTTTCTTGCCATTATTTCTTGTATTACCATTTTTCCTTATCTTAAATAACTATGTATTAATTACATCAAATCACCTATCTCGTATCAGATTCAGTCAGCTATACTTTGTAACTTTGAATCTCTATATCTCTTTACCTTGGAAAGGTCGAGGAAGTGACGTAAATCATCTAGCTCGGAAAGGACGTAATTGTTATCTCATGATAAACTAGGTAAGAATATAACATGATGGACCTTGATATAGAATTTTAAGATAGAGATGTGGTAAAAAGTGATAATGAACTCAAGAGATTTATATTATCAATTTAGGAACAATCACACTTAGAGAAATATTTTAGGTATGAATAATTCGTAGATGTTTTTAAAAAAACTGATGAGGATATTCGAGGTCAACTTAGTTTTGAGGACTTGGATAAATTTTGGGTATTGATTCTTGAGACGTTTCACTTTAAGGCTATGATGTTAAATTTAGGGATTTAGTAATGGAAAAAAAGATTTTAACTGTATTCGATGGCAATATGAAATTGAATAAGATATTGCAAGAAAATGGTTAAGAACAGAAAGAACACAAGGATTTTTGAGTTATAGAAAATATGGAGATTTTTGAGGAAATTTTAAATTTAAGGAGAATAATATTTGAGGGTGTACGTTGAAGGAAATATGAAAGTTGATTTTATAATGGAGAATAAGTTTTGTAAGGCCTAGTAGTTTTTGATTGAATAACACGAGAGGAGTAATTTAAACAAGTTCAAGGATTTCATAAAACTTGATTTAGAGGTTTCGGATCTAATTCAAGACAAGGTGGAAGAATTTGGGTTTAAAGATGATTAAGTGGTTAGTATTGAGTGCTAATAAATAAATAAAACGGTATGCTTCATGAGTAATAATTTGGAATTTAGGAATTGAGCCTATAATGGTCATGACAAGGTCCAATCTTCATAATAAAAGGGTATAAATTCTTGGTGGTAGTCATATAAAGGTTGATTTTCATAGTTGGACTTATGAAATAAAGATATGATTGGCAAATGATGATTATATAAGCTTGATAGTATCAGAAAGAGATGATTAACTTGACTTTCCTATGAAACCTTGTCTTTGTTTTCCCTATCAAAAGAAAGAAATTGACTTATTCCATATCTTCGAATTATCCTTTAAAAGTTTTCAATATCATTGAATCCTAACTCCCTTGATCACGACCAATCGACTTTGGTCACCTTTCCTTATCATATTAATATCTTGGGTCGTACTCAATTGAATTAAATTTAATTGTGACCTGGATCTCCATCCTTGGATGCTTGTGCTCAAACTTCGATGACTTTGTTCCCCATCTTGCCCGAATATTAATTTACCCAGAGATTGATCAACTTAGATCGTGTCGAGACTAAATTTTCTTTTATACATATATCGTGATTGGATTTTAATGTTATTGACAGTCATGCTTTAAACTTTTGATTTTGATCATCTTTAGAATAGTAATGCTTTATAGTTAATTTCTAGTTATTTTTTTGATAATTACCAATTTTCATATAGGATGATAGACTGCCTTATATCCCGATGATTTATTGTTTTCCTTATCTTTTCCAATATGGCACCCATGACTAGAGTTTGTCCCCAGTGCACAGCTGTAGTTCCAGATGAGACCGAGATTGTACTTTCCCTTCCATTGCTTAGAAGGTGTTAGCAGCCTCACAGGAGAGTTTTCCTCTATCTCCTATCCTTCAGGAGAGGGATGCAATTCAGTCGGAGACTGAGGGCCTCCCTTTGCCTCCTGGAGTGGTACCCCATGTCATTCCTGATAGGGCTCAGATTTATAGACTTCTTCAGGATGTGTGGGAGGTAAAGAGACTTCAGGATGTGCTTATGAGAGAGTAGAGTCTCAGTAACCAACTATTGTGGGATTACATGCATTCGAGGGAGAGCCTAGCCCCAAGAGAGCAAGGAGCAGTATATACCCAGAGTCTCAAGAGTACCCCGGTTTCCATCCTAGACCAGCCTATCCAGTTCAGATTCCTGTCCAGTAGAGGCCAATTGAGCGAGTGCCTAGCTGTATCTTCTGCAAGAAGCTTGGGCACGTATGGAAGGACTGTAGGAAGAGACTGAAGAACAGTTTGGCAACTCTATAGGGGGGGTGAATAGAGTATATATATAAAATAACCAATTAAAAAATAACTCTTTCACTAACAATGAATAATCAGAGTAAAATACGGAATGTAAATGAGAAGCAAGAGAGCATACGCAAACACAGCGATTTTAACCTGGTTTCCCTCGTGGAGGACTAGTCCAGGCCTGAGAACTCTAGCTCAGGATTAAATCCACTATTTGTGAAATAGTAGCTACAACCCGTGCCTTTACTTCAGAAGAGCACGTCAACTTCTTACAGAGAATCGCAGTGGCGATTGCTTGGAATTGTCCAAGCGACTTCTTCACTCTTGCACAAGAATCCTAACTGAGAGATGCTGAGCACTCGAGACTTAGGAGGCTTGTGGCTAGTAGATGGGAAGGGTATGGCTTATTGAGCTTGTAGGAGAGAAGAGAAGAGAAGAGAAGATTGAGTGATTCAAAATGAGAGAATTCATGCCCTATTTATAGTGTTTTTAGAGGCAGAATTCGGCCAGAATTCGGGTAGAAAAATTCAAAAATATGGCCGTTGGACAGCTAGCAACCAGCTAACCCTAAAATTAGGGTTCCTGATTTCTAGGGGACAGAGTTCGGCCCGAACTCAGTGTGGAGGCAGAGTTCGGCCCGAACACTGTCTCCAGAGCACAGATTGGTTCTAAGGGGACTTGTGGGCAATTTTTGTTTTGGTGGAGCTTGGAATTTTGGGTAGGCTTATAAACTAAGTTCCAAGAGCTCAGCATTACTCAGAGTACATACTTCTAGACTCAATAAAAATGCAAAAGTACAGACTCGAAAATACACTGAGATCGGAAACTGAGCTGTCGTCTGTCCTGAGCTGAATGCAGACGTCGTATGTCGTATTGAATTTATACAGATATTATTTAGTCAATGTAGTCAATATTTGGTTGACTGTGACTTTGTGTCAACAATCTCCTCCATATTGATAATTTACAAAATAATTAATGTATATTTCAATATTCATACCTGGACACAGTTGATTTTAACACAGCTCCCCCATAAACAATGCCGAGCTAGAATAAGATAGCTCCCCCGTAATCAGTGAACGGTGCCGAGCTAGAATCAATAGCTCTCCCCCGTAAATAATGCATAGAACCTGTGGCCTGATAAATAATATTTTCCCAAAAGCAAAACAAGCACAGACAGATATACATATTTAAATATACATATTTCTTCCCCTTTTGGCAGTTAGCAATATAAAGGATCATATAAACTGCATATGGAAAATCATAGAAATAGCAGTATAGACAATGAATAGTAATCCAACCACACCAAGCAGAGAAGAAATAGGATAATGCTAATAAAATAAGTCACTGAAATAAAACTACGAACAAGAACATAAAGCGTCAACCATCAACCAAATTGTCAAGCACACCATCAGAGTTTTAAGACATAAATCCAGTACAGAAATCCATAATAAACTGAAATAACTAAAGTCAAACAGTAACTAAGACCATCAGCAGCGGCAGAAGCAAATCAAGCCAATCTCCATCATGGAGCACGGGAAGGTCCTGGAACATCTGACGGACCAGGGACGGAGCGATGAGGGTCCACAAAAGCATCATCCGGATCAATATACCTCATGACCCACGGATCGTCTATACGATGACCCGAGCGATCTGGATCCCGCTCAATAGGCACATGCAAATCAGGATGACAAGCAAGCGAATACCTCATATCATGCAGAGAGTTCCCAAGGGCACTGATCTGCAAGGTGGTACGGTAATCCTGCTGCGTCCAGCAATCATCCTCAACGGCAAAGCGATCGCGAAGCATAGTCTGAATAGACTCCAGGGTGGCAGGAGGAGGAGGTGCATCCTGACCGAGTGGAGGGGCGTCTGGCTCCTCATCAGCAGAATGTTCAGATGACTCAGAAGCAGCGACAGGCTGAAGGCATCATGCCTTGGACAAAAAGGCAGGTGCAGGCAGAAACGGACAATCATGGATAGGAATGATGAAAGCACGAAAAACTAAAGGAAGATAGAGAGGATAAACCAATGCTCTTGGTTTCTTCCGACAGTTGATCATCCAATCCATCATAGTCCGTGGAAAGTTGAAGGGAATACGATAGTAGAGGTGATATAAGGCAGAGATCTCAAGATAAGTGACTTCATCTGTTGAGCCAGCCTTGGGCAAGATAGTATTGAACACGATGCGATGAAGTTCATAAAAGTAGGGGGTGAGATGCTTGGCCTTTAGCTTGCGAGGACTTATGTTAGAAGCACATAAATCCTTCTTGAATCCTTCAAGGGAAGTGTCGTCAACAAATTGGAGTTGACGGGCTTCCACAAGCTTGTCCCATACATCAAGATCCGGGAGAGCAAGAAATCTTCCAACTCAGAATCATTGAAGGCAATGTCAATGCCAGCAACCCGTGAATAGATGTGGGTTGCATCGTGAGTCAGATTACAGTAGAACATTTGAATTGCACTATGGCAGATGACAGAATTTGAAGCAACAAGTTCATCCAAACAAAGATCACGGAACAATGACTCATATTGAGAAAATATTGTGAAGTTGATCGGATGGCCCCCAAACACCGGACGAGTTCTAAAATCGCTAAACCATTCATTAGAGGCTTCTAGTGATACAAATAGACGGTCGTCGTAAGTGTTAGGGTCATCGGGACGCGGCAGATTGAACAACGTATGAATGGGGTATTGTTCATCAACTTGTTCAATCGGAGGAGGAGGAACTGATGAGGAAGCACCCTCATGTCGAGTCCTTCTCCCTCGTTTGGACAAGCGAGATGCCATTTGCAAGAAAATAGGAGAACTTGGAAATGATAGAAAGAGAGATATATATACCTGAAAATAATACCAAACAGTTGAAGAGAATGTTGCAAAACCCCTTTTCCTTGTGTTTGAGAAGAAATAGAGCTCTCTAGATCAAGAACTAGGGTTAGGATTTGGAAGGAAGAAGGTGGAAGAGGTGGAGAAGAAGGAACTATGGGAGAAAAGAGAGGAATCCCGAAATAAAGTAGGGCCTTGTCTTTGGTCGGGTGAAATATTGACCATTGGATTAGAATTGATCCAACGGCAGAGCCAGATCCCGACCCTGGAACCTAGGGACCGAACTCGGCCCGAACACTGATAGGGGCAGAGTTCGGCCCGAGTTCTGGATCAATGGTCCAGAACTGAAAATATGCAAAGAATATGAAGAAAATGTTTAAGAGTTAAACAAAATGATAGTTGAGGACAACAAAGAGTGTTGAATTCAAAAATAATAGATAGAGAGGTACTCAGAAAATAGGATGAACTTTTAGAAAATATCAATTTGGCAATATTAAATCGAAACGAACCATATAATAAATAAGGACATATACAGTAGTTCAATAGTCCAAATTTGCCATGGGTTAGCTGCAGGGGCCGGATCCCACCTAGCGGTAGTCCTGAGGACTAGTGCACCGAGTCGCTTAGGCTTTTACGCCATGTTGTCAGAAGGACCCTTTCGGCTTGTACCCATACCAAATTCTTCGTAAAAGGAGCACAATATACTCGATATTTACGCAGGTGAGTTTCAATTTATAACTGCTTCATCTAAAATTCCAAGTTCACGACAAAGAAAATTGAAGCACTCTTCGGATAGTGGCTTAGTAAAGAAATCTGCCAGCTGATGATCAGTGTCAATAAATTCTATGTTAATCGTGCCATTTTGCTGATGATCACGCAAAAAGTGGTGTCTGATCTCAATGTGTTTCGTGCGTGAGTGACAGACAGGGTTCTTAGTCAAATTGATGGCACTAGTATTGTCACAGAAAATAGGAATATGCATGAAAGATAGATTGTAGTCTTCAAGGGTTTGCTTCATCCACAGAATTTGGGCACAACAATGCCCAGCTGCTATATATTCAGCTTCTGTTGTGGATAGTGCGACAGAATTCTGCTTTTTGCTAAACCATGAGACCAAAGCCTTTCCTAGTAAATGACACGTGCCGCTCGTACTTTTACAGTCGACCTTGAATCCAGCAAAGTCAGCATCAGAGTAACCGATGAGGTCAATTGATGTTAACTTGGGATACCATAGGCCCACTGTAACCGTACCTTTAAGGTATCGAAAGATACGCTTAACTGCGGTCATGTGTGATTCCTTAGGATTTGCTTGATATCTAGCACACAGGCAAACACTAAACATGATATCGGGGCGACTAGCAGTTAAATAAAGTAAGCTGTCTATCATACCTCGATACTTACGTTGATCAACAGGTTTGCTGCTCTCATCTGGTTCAAGTTTTGTTGAAATAGCTATTGGCGTACTGATCGGTTTGATGTTGTCAAGATCGAACTTCTTCAGCATGTCCTTGGTGTACTTCGATTGACAGATGAAAGTTCCATTAGCCAGTTGTTTTACTCGCAGACCAAGAAAGTAGTTGAGCTCTCCCATCATGCTCATCTCAAATTCCGTCTGCATACACTTGGCAAATTCTTGACAAAGAGTTTCATCAGTGGACCCAAAAATAATATCATCAACATAAATCTGAATTAATAAAATGGTGTCTTTGAAAGATTTGATAAATAGTGTAGTGTCAATTTTCCCTTTAGAGAAACCTTTCTCAAGCAAGAAGCTGCTTAGCCTTTTATACCAAGCTCTGGGGGCTTGTTTAAGGCCATAAAGCGCTTTCTTCAGCTTGAACACATGGTCGGGAAATTTGTGATTTTCAAAGCCCGGGGGTTGTTTGACATAAACTTCCTCCTTAATAAAACCATTCAAGAAAGCACTTTTAACATCCATTTGAAATAATTTAAAGTTCTGATGATTGGCAAACGCACAAAGCATCCGAATGGATTCTAGTCTAGCAACAGGAGCATATGTCTCATCGTAGTCGATACCTTCCTCTTGGTTGTATCCTTGAGCTACTAGACGAGCTTTGTTACGTGTGACTGAACCATCTTCATTTACTTTGTTTCTAAACACCCATTTGGTACCAATTATTGAGTGATTGGCCGGTCTAGGAACTAGTTCCCATACTTGGCTCCTCTCAAATTGGTTGAGTTCTTCTTGCATAGCAGAAATCCAAAAATCATCAGTAAAAGCTTCAGAAATGTTTTTAGGCCCTACTTGTGAAATGAAGGCAGTGCTAGCAACAGAGTCTCTTAATGATAATCTAGTAGTAACTCCACGTGAAACTTCACCTATGACTAAATTTTCTGGATGAGAAGGTTTGAAAGAAAATTTCTTAGGCAAACCCTCCAGAGAATTAGTTTCGGTTGAAGTATTCATTGGAGTAGAAGTTGATGGCTCAACATCATCATCAAGAGCACTTACAGCACTGTTATCTTCATCAAAAGTCACATTAGTTGACTCTTCCATAATAAGTGAGCATTTATTGAAAACTCTATATCCCTTACTCTTGGCGGCATAACCAAGTAAGATACCATCGTCAGCTTTGGCATCAAATTTGCCTAAGTTGTCTTTGGCGTTAAGGATAAAACATCTGAAGCCAAAAACTTTAAAATAAGAAACATTGGGGGTTCTCCAAAACCAAAGCTCATAGGGTGTTTTCTTCGTAATGGGACGAATAAGCACCCTATTCAAAATGTGGCATGCTGTACTTACAGCCTCTGCCCAAAAATATTTCGGAAGAGAGAATTTATTTAACATAACTCTAGCCATATCGCCAAGAGTCCTATTCTTCCGCTCCACAACACCATTTTGTTGAGGAGTTCTTGGACAAGAAAATTCATGATCAAAACCATTTGTATTACAAAAATTTTCAAAATCAGAATTTACGAATTCGCCTCCATGATCACTTCGGATTCGAGTAATCATGTAGCCTTTTTCGTTTTGAACTTTCTTTACAAAGATTTTGAAAACAGAAATAGCTTCGCTCTTATTAGCGAGAAAGAAAATCCAAGTAAACCTTGAAAAATCATTAATAATCACAAAAGCATATAGCTTGCCACCAAGACTAGCTATTCTACTAGGCCCAAATAAATCCATATGAAGTAATTGCAGGGGTCTAGTGGTACTTACAGAGTTAATGGAATGAAATGAGGATTTTGTGGCTTTGTTTAGTTCACATTCGGCACATACCGTATCCTTTTTGAATGTGATTTCTGGCAATCCTCTCACTAGCTTCTTGGTTGATAGCCTGGATATAGTATCCATATTTGCGTGACCAAGACGCTGGTGCCAAAGTAGTCGTTCGTCTTTGTGGGCATATAAACATCTACCTGCATGGTTAGTATTTATAGAGAGATAGAAAATATAGATATTGTCCTCTCTTTTCCCTTCAAAAGCAATGTCTCCTGTTGACCTATCGTAGATATAGCAACAGTTTTGTCCAAAGTTAATATCATATCCATGATCAGCAAGCTGGCTAATGCTGAGCAGGTTATGTTTTAACTCGGTCACTAGGCAGACATCCTTTATAACAGGAGAAGGAGGATGACCAATGATACCGTTACCTATTATGTGCCCTCTGAGATTGTTACCAAAGGATACGTATCCTTCTCTTTTCATCGATAGTGATGCAAAAAGATTTGCGTCTCCTGTCATATGTCGCGAGCATCCACTATCGAGAATCCACTTACTTTCAGTTGAGGAGGGAAGGTCCACCTACATCAAGAGCAGATGTGACCTTTGGTACCCAGTTTCTTGAGGGTCCTGAAAAGTTAGTTTTCGGAAACCATGCATATACTTTCTTGTCTACTAGTCTTCTAACTCTACACTGTGGTGAGATGTGTCCATGTGATCCACAGTAGGTACAGATAGCATTTTTATTTATACTGGGGGCATGTGAATGATATCTATAAGTACCAGGATGAGGATGATGTGAAGAGTTAGCATGGTAATGATGACTATGCATAGAGTGAGTGGCATGGTGATGATATCTGTGTGGCATAGCATGATAGTATTATCTATGAGGAGTGGCATACTGAAATTGTCTATATGGCATAGTGTGATGTTATGGCATGACATGATAATTTTACCTATGTGACATAAAATGATGATTTTGTCTACGTGGCATGGCATGTTGATGTGGCATGGTGTGATGAGAGTGATATTGGTTGTGTCTTTGTGCAGTATGATGAGTATGAGGAGTATACTTACGTGCATGTGATTTATGAAAGTTTGTGTACATGAAAGCATGGTTATGTGTTGTATGAGGATGATGTGGTTGACTAGCATTAGTGGTGTTGTGCCCATGTGATTGGGTTTGAGGTTTAACAACCTGTTTTTCCAATTTAGTTTCTAATCTTTTAGAAACAGCTTGCAATTCATCAACCATAATGTTCAAGCCATATATCTTAGTCATAGAGATCTTGTCTCTACTCTTTTCTTCAGCAAGCAACGTGTTAAGAGTAGTGATCTCTTGAGCTTGTTGCTCAATACGTGTTTCAGCATCATGTAAGCTTATTTTAAGCTTCGATACTTCATTAGTGGTATCAGTGGAAGAAGTGTCTCTAACATTATCAAGAAGTGAGGACATTCTTTGTATCTCGTCTTCAAGACTTTTGATTTTGTCCTTGGCATGCTTGTATTTACCGATCACCTTTTTGTGATCATCAAGTAAATCAGTGAAAGCATCGCCAAGTTCATCAAAAGAGAAGTCATCTAAAGTTTCGTTTGATACCTTGGTGGAAGTTGCCATTAGGCACACATTTGCTTTGTCTTGAGGAGAGTTCTTTTCTTCCTCGGAGTCACTTGCTTCGCTTTCATGCCAAATGCTTGTGTTGGCATACCTTTTTGATGAGTTCTTCTTGTAGGACTTTTCATAACGGTTGCTCTTCTTTACGAACGGACAGTCTCTTCTGACGTGTCCAGTCTTAGGAGCAGGCTCTTCGAAGTCTTTGAGATCAAGCTCGTGAGTCATGAGCTTGCCCATCAAAGTCTCCATAGACATAGTTGTGAGATCGTTCCCTTCTATGATGGCTCTCACCTTAGGGTTCCAAATCTTTGGTAACCCTCTGAGTAGCTTGCGGATCTTCTCATGGTTTGAGTACTGCTTACCAAGCGAGGATAACGGGTTGATGATGTCGAGGAATCTTGTAAACATTTGAGTGATCGTCTCATTTGGCTTCATCTTGAAGGCTTCGTACTCTTGAATGAGACGGCTTATTTTTGATTCCTTGACTTGAGTGGTTCCTTCATGCGTCACTTCTAGAAGTCTCCATACTTCATGAGCAGTGGTGCATGTAGAGACCCTGTTAAACTCGTTCCTGTCTATAGCACAGAATAAAGCATTAATAGCCCTAGCATCTAGACTTGCCTGTTTCTTCTCTTCGACAGAATATTTGTCGTGTGGTTTCTCAATGAGGTCACCATCGACAACTATTCTGGCGGGCTTTTTGTAACCGTCAGTTACGACAGTCCACAGGTCAAAGTCTAGAGACTTCAGATAAAAACTCATCCTTGTTTTCCAATATGTATAGTTAGTCCCATCAAATAGGGGAGGCCTATGAGTGGACTGACCTTCACCATGATTGGAGATCAAGGATTGTGTGGTTGCCATGGATCAGCTCTTAGGATGCTAGTCCTTACAAAGAGAACAGAGCTCTGATACCAATTGAAGAACAGTTTGGCAACTCTAGAGGGGGGGTGAATAGAGTATATATACAAAATAACCAATTAAAAAATAACTCTTTCACTAACAATGAATAATCAGAGTAAAATACGGAATGTAAATGAGAAGCAAGAGAGCATACGCAAATACAGTAATTTTAACCTGGTTTCCCTCGTGGAGGACTAGTCCAGGCCTGAGAACTCTAGCTCAGGATTAAATCCACTATTTGTGAAATAGTAGCTACAACCCGTGCCTTTACTTCAGAAGAGCACGTCAACTTCTTACAGAGAATCGCAGTGGCGATTGCTTGGAATTGTCCAAGCGACTTCTTCACTCTTGCACAAGAATCCTAACTGAGAGATGTTGAGCACTCGAGACTTAGGAGGCTTGTGGCTAGTAGATGGGAAGGGTATGGCTTATTGAGCTTGTAGGAGAGAAGAGAAGAGAAGATTGAGTGATTCAAAATGAGAGAATTCATGCCCTATTTATAGTATTTTTACAGGCAGAATTCGGCCAGAATTCGGGTAGGAAAATTCAAAAATATGGCCGATGGACAGCTAGCAACCAGCTAACCCTAAAATTAGGTTTCCTGATTTCTAGGGGACAGAGTTCGGCCCGAACTCTGTGTGGAGGCAGAGTTCGGCCCGAACTCTGTCTCCAGAGCACAGATTGGTTCTAAGGGGACTTGTGGGCAATTTTTGTTTTGGTGGAGCTTGGGATTTTGGGTAGGCTTATAAACTAAGTTCCAAGAGCTCAGCATTACTCAGAGTACATAGTTCTAGACTCAATAAAAATGCAAAAGTACAGACTCGAAAATACACTGAGATCGGAAACTGAGCTGTCGTCTGTCCTGAGCTGAATGCAGACGTCGTGTGTCGTATTGAATTTATACAGATATTATTTAGTCAATGTAGTCAATATTTGGTTGACTGTGACTTTGTGTCAACAAAGACTAGGATTGTGCCTATTATGTCGGTCAGCTGGACACAAGATGCTACATTGTCCTACTGCACCTGCCCCTAGTCGAGGCCTATCTCTAGGAGAGAGTTCCAGCTACCAGACCTAGTAGAGGTGAGTTCTTGACCTATACCTTATCTTGTCTTGATGATTACTGTACCCTACCATATTATTTATATGTTTTGATAGCTTATGACTACTTTTGATCTAGTATGACTATAATGGCTAGATGATGAGACCTCAGACTGATATTACTTGCCATAACCATGTATGATATCTTTCCAACTACATGATTTAGATAAGATTTCTTAAGACTATGATTGTCGGAGGTTTGACCTAGAAGGAGTACAACCACTTTAATTTCGAGGACGAAATTATTTTAAGGAGGGTAGATTTGTAACCACCACTTTTTCTAAAATAAGGATATTTTGGTAATTATATGATTTTATTTTAGGATTAATTTATAATATTTTAATTAGTGTTGTGTTAGTAGTCGGTTTAACCTTAGCTAACCATGATTAGAGACTAACTATGTCATTAGAAATCTAATTACCTGTCAAACTCATTTTTCTAATTAAGGGTATTCTATTCATCATGTGCCAAATTGAATTTTCTTTTTTATTAATTAAATTGATTGGTGTATGGCTTTGATTTATATTTTGGGTAGTAGAAGGTGGTATAACCTTAGTCAACCTTGATTAGAAGCCTAATAATATAATTAGATTTATTATTGGCTTTTTAGATTTAATTTAGAATTATTATCTATTTTTAAGAATCATTTAATTCATTTTTTAGCTATTTTTCATTAAGCCTTTTTGCCAATGGGCCTTTTAGCAACTTGAGGAGTGCTTGGCCCATGACTAAACCCTAACCATAATACCCCCCATTCTTGTCCGGCCAAACACAGCAGCCCCCCTTCTCATTGTGTTGAAAACCTAATCTCCTTCACAAATCCAAAACCCTAGTTTTTCCCTTCTATTCTAAAGGCCCCGTTCTCTCATTTCTCAACCAAATCCTTCCAAACAAAGTACGTTACGACCATTAGGAGGAGAGGAACCTGCTGGAGACTTGCTAGCTAGGGATTGGAAGCGTTTGACCGGAGGAAAGCAACATCGACGTGTTTTAGAGGCTTGTTTCATTGAGTTTTGACACTCAATAGGTAAATCTCTTTAAACACTTGTTAATTCTATTTTTTTTCTTCGTAGATGCATCCATATAGGCACCTTAGACCTGTGCATGAATTTTGGTATGTTTTTTATTTCATTTGATAATCGTATCGGACACGTGTCGGTCCTATGGAACACGTGTTCGACGAAATACCACTTAGAACTGAAAATTGTTATTTTTTATTCTGTTTTCACGAATTTCCTAATATTATTTGTAACAACTTTCGTGAAGACAGATCTGAAATTGACACAATTTTATTGTCTGAATCGGACACGGACACGCGTGCACGAAGCCCGTGCAAGGCCCCGTGCATGCCCTGCTGTCCGAGAGTCGTAACTCGACGCACAGGGCTCCGTTTCATGTGAAATTTTATGGGCGTGTGGGGGCAACCTCTTCCCACATGCTTCTAAAATTTCACGACGTTTCATGAAGCGTGCGCGTTGAAATTCAACGCGCACGGTTCAGCTCGCACTATGCACGAGGTTGAAAAGTGACGCTGACATAGCTTCACACGCGAACACGACGCATCGAGGACCCATTCCAGGTGAATGAGCATGTAGCCCTATACCTGGGATACCCAGGGACTCGATCCCGAGATACGGTGTGGCTCGACACGCGCCCACGGGCACGCACGCGCATGCACGCAAAGGCCGCACGGGATCGCGTGTCCTGTGTCGTGTAGACACGACGTGGTGTCATGTCAGTGTCTCATAGACCTAGCCCAGGACCCGACCTATCTACGTGCACGAGCATGAGGCATCTCGCGCTGTGTGCGACGTCCAATCGGACGAAACGTACGTGCACGTACACGTTCCAACTCGCATATCCGATTTTTCGATACGCACTACGTGGACACGATACATACACGGGTTCGACCCTATGAGTACCCGAGCATATCACACACATAGACACCTTCATTTTTGCCAAGTTTCGCGGGCTCTAGTTGGGTATTTTGCGATTTGGGTCTCGAGTTGAGTTTTCGGGTTCGACTATATATATATTGAATTGATTTTTTGTCAAAATTTGATTTTCTGAGATTTTAGTTATAATTTCTGAGTTTATAATAGGTTAATTAGGTTCTGGACTTGTGGGGAGTAGTCGTTGGGTTTATACCCTATTTATCTACTATTTATGTATATAGGGAGGGTGGCTGCCGCAGTCGCGTTCATCACCACCACCACCACCATCACCACCTTCACTATCACCACTACCACCACCATCACCATCACCATCGCCCCCCTACCCCCCCACAAGCCGCAGCCGCCCTCCCCTCCCCGACCTCGCCCCCCCCCTCATCCTCGACCTCGCCCCCCTCCCCGACGGCAATCGTCCTCCCCTCCCCGACCTTGCCCCCCTTCCCCGACCTCGCCCCCCCTACCCCCCACAGCCGCAGCCACCCTCCCCTCCCCGACCTCTCCCCCCTCTTCGACCTCGCCCTCCCCCCACCCCGACCGCGGCAACCGCCCTCCCCTCCCAGACCTCGCCCCCCCCCCCGCCCTCCTCGACCTCGTCCCCCCCTCCCCCGACCTCGCCGCCCCACCCTACCCCCCACCGTCGCTGCCGCCATCCCCTCCCCGACCTCGCCCCCCCTCCTCGACCTCGCCGCCCCCCCTCCCCGATCGCAGCTCCCTCACCCCCCTATATATATATATATATATATATATATATATATATATATATATATATATATATATATATATCACACACACATACACAAATATATATATATATATATATATATATATATATATATATATATATATATATTATATATATATATATATATATATATTTGTGTATGTGTGTGTGATATATATATATATAAATATATATATATATATATATATATATATATATATATATATATATATATATATATATATATATATATTCACACACACATATATATATATAAATAAATAAATATAATATATATATATGTGTGTGTGTGTGTATGTGAATATATATATATGTGTGTGTGTGTATGCGTGTGTGTGAATATATTTACGTGTGTGTGTGTGTGTGAATATATTTATGTGTGTGTGTGTGTGTGTGTGTGTGTGTGTGTGTGTGTGTGAATATATATATATATATATATATATATATATATATATATATATATATATATATATATATATATTTTTATCATAAAGTAAAACTATATATACTGGTGAGTTAGTCGAGATATTTAATCTCAGAGTCGAGTTTCATTCCCTCTTCGAGTGACCAACTCCCTTTACTTATCTATGTATATGTGTATATGCCTATATATATATATATATATATATATATATATATATATATATATATATATATATATATATATATATATATATATATATAAAATATATATATATATATATAGTTTTACTTTATGATGGATATATGTATATATGTATATATATATGATGTAGTCTCATAGTTAAATACTTTGCTATTGTTCTCAGTTTTGAACCCTCACAGCAGTCCCTTATCGACACACACCCACACAAACCTCTTATCACAAGTAAGGTTATATATATATATATATATATATATATATATATATATATATATATATATATATATATATATATATATATATATATATATATATATATATATATATATGTGTAAGCGTTGCTTGTGAATGTAACCGAGGGAGTATTGAGTTAGTTTAGGATTGACCCAATGAGCCTAGGATGGCCGAGTCGACTGACAAGTTGACAAAAGTCAACCTTGGGTCAAACATGATCCAAATAGACTCAAACGAGCTTAGAATGACTTGAAAACTTGTGCTTGACCTAAAAATTAGTAAACGGATTAGTTGACTCGTAGTTGACCAGGTTTGACCAGAGTTGACCAGGTTTGACCAGAGTTGACCAAGGGCTGACTTTGACTTAGAAGGACCTAGAATCATGTAGAATTGCATTGTAGACCTTTCTTATGATATTTTAGACCTTGTTGTGACTTATGGTTATTTTAAATAGGATTACATCACTCCAGTTCAGTTACACTTCCTCATCAGCAGCTTGGATTGTCAGGCGAGTACATTCTCCTACCGTTTCATTCTTGCTTGGACATATTTACTTGTTATATACTAGTTTAATTTTTGTTGTCACGATGGATCTCTTAATGCGATGTCATCCCCTCGGATACATTAGGTATATCGTGCTCATGTACTTTATCATGTGCATCGTCTACTCCCTGTATTCGTACTTATTTATGTACACTTATGTAACATTCATGTACACTCATGATCATGTGAGCCTTCAAGTATAACCCGGTGTTCATGTGGACTAGCTATCCATGTGACACACTACTTTTACGTGCTATAACATAACCTGGACAGATCCTTGTGTACTGATTGGGGAAGGGGAGTATTTATTTGGTTATGTGATCTATACCCTTATTATGTACAACTCCAAACTAGATTTAAGTCATGTATAACCTAAGCCAGTTTACTTAACCAGATTAAGCTCTACATCACGTAGTTATTTCAGTTCTCTTATTATTTCATGTGTATCTACTTCCATATATCAAGTTCTCTTTTATTGTCTCACTTCTTTACAGCAGTTCATGTATATTATTCTATAGCTTATTTCATATCTTATTTCATGTTATGATCTGTGTGAGAGATATGTATTCGTTTATGTCCTGACTGGACCAGTTAAAAATATTACAGATGATGAGGATTACTGCAATACTTACTTTGGATCAGGCCTAGTTGACACAGGTGACCTGGACCCTCAGCAACATCCAGTAGTCGCTGAGGACTGCCATTAGTTTTGATTAGACTTACATCATTATCTAGTTATAGAGACATTTATGATTGTACTGATGTATTATTTATGGAGTTTTGCACCGAGACTTATTTATTTTATTTGTGACTTTCTGTTAAGATTATCTTATCTTCCATTCCATCTTAGATATTGTGATTGAGTTGTAACTTATATGTAGTTCTCCTTTCGGAGCATATTTGCATCATGTTAGATGTTGTGACCTAGGACAACATTCTACCGCCGATAATATGGCGTAGGCTAGACGTACCCACTTCTCGTGCCCCTACACTGGGTACTGGTCATGAAATAGGCCGAACGGTCCCGGTGTCCCGGCGCACCCTTCCTGTGCACGAGAGATTATCTTAATTTTCTCAAGTCCATTCGACCATGCAACGCACTATTATTCAAACAACCAAATATAGTCTTGAGTCTGAGACTCAGAGTTTATCATCTCGTATTTCTTCCATTAGCTTTCTATGTTCTCACATTTCATACTTCGTTTCAATGTTCAATGACATCATGCCTCAACTCAATATTCGACATCTGAACGACCCGAGGGTCCCGAACACCTTTTGAGGCATCATACCAAATATGACAGTTCCATCACCTACATGCCACAATTGTTCTCTTCGCAACGAAGCCATCTTTTATGATTCTCGTGCACGTATGCACGCTTTGACACAATTGTTCTCATTTCTTCGAGTCGTGCATGCGATGCATGCCTCAATACCATAATTCCATGTTCTTAGCCTTAATGTACAATGTTCGTGGCTTGTATGCTAGGGCGCTCGCCTTCAAAATATTTTAATGTGCTAGGCTTTCTAACTCGTGTGGCTCGTGCACGAAGGCACTTGCCGAATACAGTTATCCTATGTTCTTGCGGCTTGCGCACCGAGGTGCTCGCCTTTGCAATATTCAATGTTCCATAGCGACTCATGCATTTGATGTATGTTTTATTTCAATTGTTCTGACTAGTGTTCGACACACACACTATGATTTATCTTCCGATCGGACCATGCCCGTGGCGTTGATAGGTTAACTTAGCATACAATGATACATTCCTACTTAGGCATGAAGGAGTAAAAAGAAGAATCAGTCCTCCCACCTTAAATCGATACGCCTTGTTGTTTGCCGAGCTGATGCGGCTCGATTTCATATCTTTGTTGTGCGGCCAAATCTTTTGACTTACCCATTCGGACACTTCTTGTGATCGATTTCGGCCTACCGTGCCCAAGTCCCAGCCCATTGCGAGGCGGTGATTTCAGTTTTGCAGACCCATTGCGTATGAGGCAAAAATATTGACCTCTAATATTATAGTGTAAACGGATAGCCTGCAGATGAAACCAACTAAAATCAATACTTGCATCGATTCGGACTTACGCCTTGGATCGACTCAATTTCTTAGAATCTTCGAGCCAACTCAACGTACTTATCCTTCGGGGCAATGTAGCACTTTGCATCGATTCAACTCGATGCATTCTTTGGGATAATACAAATCTTCGCATCGACTTAGTTCGATGCATTGCTCGGGACAACCTAACTCTCGTATCGATTCGTATTGATATATTTTATTCGGTCAACGCAACTTTTTGAGTCAACATCTCAGCGTAATGCACCGTACAGAGTGGGGCATTACATAATGTACCACTCAAAACAAGGTTCATCCTCGAACCAAAACCAACACTTCAATTAAGTATTTTATAGATCATTTTACGATCTCGTCCCACCAATGTTATTCAATTTTATACTATCTTGCAAGCTTTTTATTAACATTCCAAAGTCTTTCCTGCAGCTCGATTTGAATTTTTATGTACAACTCGATTTGGATCCATACATATATTCAAGGTGTCCCAAAGATATATGTATTTCGACCAAGTCCAGTGGTAGCAAATTGGAACAAAGCTGACAGGTAATTTCAATCCTATGCTTGCCATCTCGTACTCCATATCGGACTTATCTTTAGCAACTGTTCTCAAACTTTTTTATCGCATACATATATTCGATACATACGAGATTCATTTAATAAAGTCACTGCATGCGATGCGATTCAAAATTGTATTTCTTGTTTCATATGTTTCATATGGACTATCAATCCTATACGTTGCGTCAAGCCAACACACATCCCATCGCAACGATCCTGCGCAACGCCTTGCGTTCAAAGTCGTCGCCCAACTATTTTTGAAGTCTGGCTATGCAACTTATCTCGATAGAATTTTCTTTGTTGACTTGCAAATGCATCAACATTCAGGACTACGCCTGCTAGGTTACTTACCTAGACACCGTGCTTAAATTCTCCCGACGCAACTTTAAATTGACATTACACAAAGGCCATAATCAATCCGACACAAAAGTTTACATCAAGGTTGTTGACACAAAGTCACAGTCAACCAAATATTGACTACATTGACTAAATAATATCTGTATAAATTCAATACGACACACGACGTCTGCATTCAGTTCAAGACAGACGACAGCTCAGTCTCCGGCTCTCAGTGTGTTTTCGAATCTGTACTTTATAATTTCATTGAGTCTAGACTTGTGTACTCTGAGTCATGCTGAGCTCTTGGAACTTAGTCTATAGCCTACCCAAAATCCCAAGCTCCACTAAACCAAATACTGCCCAAAAGTCCCCTTAGAACCACTCTGTGCTCTGGAGACAGAGTTCGGGCCGAACTCTGCCTCCACACAGAGTTCGGGCCGAACTCTGTCCCCTAGAAATCAGGAACCCTAATTTTAGGGTTAGCTGGTTGCTAGTTGTCCAACGGCCAAATATTTGAATTTTCCTACCCGAATTCTGGCCGAATTCTGCCTCTAAAAATACTATAAATAGGGCATGAATTCTCTCATTTTAAATCATCGAATCTTCTCTTCTCTTCTCTCTTATAGCTGAAATAAGTCATACCCTTCCCATCTACTAGCCATAAGCCTCCTAAGTCTCGAGTGCTCAGCATCTCTCAGTTAGGATTCTTGTGCAAGAGTGAAGAAGTCGCTTGGACAATTCCAAGCAATCGCCACTGCGATTCTCTGTAAGAAGTTGACGTGCTCTTCTGAAGTAAAGGCACGGGTTGTAAGCTACTATTTCACAAATAGTGGATTTAATCCTGAGCTAGAGTTCTCAGGCCTGGACTAGTCCTCCACGAGGGAAACCAGGTTAAAATTGCTGTGTTTGCGTATGCTCTCTTGCTTTTTATTTACATTCCGCATTTTACTCTGATTATTCATTGTTTGTGAAAGAGTTATTTTAATGAGTCATTTTCTATATAAACTCTATTCACCCCCCTCTAGAGTGGCCAAACTGTTCTTCAATTGGCATCAGAGCTCTGTTCTCTTTATAAGGACTAACATCCTAAGAGCTGATCCATGGCAACCACACAATCCTTGATTTCCAATCATAGTGAAGGTGAGTCCACTCATAGGCCTCCCCTATTTGATGGAACTAACTATACATATTGGAAAACAATGATGAGTTTCTATCTTAAGTCTCTAGATTTTGACCTGTGGACTGTCGTCACTGACGGTTACAAAAAGCCCGCCAGGATAGTTGTCGATGGTGACCTCATTGAGAAACCACACGACAAATATTCTATCGAGGAGAAGAAACAGGAAAGTCTAGATGCTAGTGCTATTAATGCTTTATTCTGTGCTATAGACAGGAATGAGTTTAACAGGGTCTCTACATGCACCACTGCTCATGAAGTATGGAGACTTCTAGAAGTGACGCATGAAGGAACCACTCAAGTAAAGGAATCTAAAATAAGCCATCTCACTCAAGAGTACGAAGCCTTCAAGATGAAGACAAATGAGACGATCACTCAAATGTTTACAAGATTTCTCGACATCATCAACCCTTTATCCTCGCTTGGTAAGCAGTACTCAAACCATGAGAAGATCCGCAAGCTACTCAGAGGGTTACCAAAGATTTGGAACCCTAAGGTGACAGCCATCATAGAAGGGAACGATCTCACAACAATGTCTATAGAGACTTTGATGGGTAAGCTCATGACTCACGAGCTTGACCTCAAGGACTTCGAAGAGCCTGCTCCGAAGACTAGGAAGATCACACTCAAAGCTCATCGACGAAGGGTTGATCACGATGAGACCGAAGATGACAACTCAGATGATGAAGACCAAGCTCTCATGGTTCGTAACTTCAAGAAATTCCTTCGCTTCAATCAAAGGATGAAGGAACCACAAGAAGACGATGAAGAAGAGCCAACCTGCTATGGTTGCAAAAAGACTGGACACGTCCGAAAAGACTGTCCATTTTTAAAGAAGAGCAACCGCTATGAGAAGCCCTACAAGAAGAACTCATCAAAATGGTATGCCAACACAAGCATTTGGCATGAAAGCGAAGCAAGTGACTCCGAGGAAGAAAAGAACTCTCCTCAAGACAAAGCAAATGTGTGCCTAATGGCAACTTCCAACAAGGTATCAAACGAAACTTTTGATGACTTCTCTTTTGATGAACTTGGCGATGCTTTCACAGATTTACTCGATGATCACAAAAAGGTCATCGGTAAATACAAACATGCCAAGGACAAAATCAAAAGTCTTGAAGACGAGATACAAAGAATTTCTTCACTTCTTGATATGTTAGGGACACTTCATCCACTGATGCCACTAATGAAGTATTCAAGCTTAAAATAAGCTTACATGATGTTGAAGCACGTATTGAGCAACAAGCTCAAGAAATCACTACTCTTAACACGTTGCTTGCTGAAGAAAAGAGCAGACACAAAATATCTATGACTAAAATATATGGCTTGAATATTAAGGTTGATGAATTGCAAGCTATTTCTAAAAGATTAGAAACCAAATTGGGAAAACAGGTTGCTCAACCTCAAACCCAATCACATGGGCACAACACCACTCATGCTAGTCAACAACATCATCCACATACAACACATAACCATGCTTTTATGTACACAAACTTCCATAAACCACGTGCACGTAAGAATACTCATCATACTGCACAAAGACACAACCAATATCACTCTACACATAGACAAAATCATCATACCATGCCACATCAACATGCCATGCCACGTAGACAAAATTATCATGTTATGTCACATAGGCAAAATCACCATGTCATGCCACAACATTATACTATGCCATATAGACAATATCAGCATGCCACTCCTCATAGACAATATTAGCATGCCATGCCACATAGACACCATCACCATGCCACTCACTCTATGCATAGTCATCATTACCATGCTAACTCTTCATATCATCCTCATCCTGTTGCTTATAGATATCATTCTCATGCACCCAGTATAAATAAAAATGCTATCTGTACCTACTGTGGATCACATGGACACATTTCACCACAGTGTAGAGTTAGAAGACTGGTAGACAAGAAGATATATGCATGGTTTCCGAAAACTAACTTTTTAGGACCCTCAAGAACTTGGGTACCAAAGGTCATATCTACTCTTGATGTAGGTGGACCTTCCCTCCTCAACTGAGAGTAAGTGGATTCTCGATAGTGGATGCTCGTGACATATGACGGAAGACGCAAATCTTTTTGCATCACTATCGATGAAAAGAGAAGGATACGTATCCTTCGGTAACAATCTCAAAGGGCACATAATAGGTAATGGTATCATTGGTCATCCTCCTTCTCCTGTAATAAAGGATGTCTGCCTATTTACCGAGTTAAAGCATAACCTGCTCAGCATTAGCCATCTTGCTGATCATGGATATGATATTAACTTTGGACAAAACAATTGCTATATGTATAATAGGTCAATATGAGACATTGCTTTTGAAGGGAAAAGAGAGGACAATATCTATATTTTCTATCTTTCTATAAATACTAACAATGCAGGTAGATGTTTATATGCCCACAAAGACGAACGACTACTTTGGCACCAGCGTCTTGGTCACGCAAATATGGATACTATATCCAGGCTATCAACCAAGAAGCTAATGAGAGGATTGCCAGACATCACATTCAAAAAGGACACGGTATGTGCCAAATATGAACTAAACAAGGCAACAAAATCCTTATTTCATTCCATCAACTCTGTAAGTACTACTAGACCCCTGCAATTACTTCATATGGATTTATTTGGGCCTAGTAGAATAGCTAGTCTTGGTGGCAAGCTATATACTTTTGTGTTTATTGATGATTTTTCAAGATTTACTTGGGTTTTCTTTCTCGCTAATAAGAGCGATGCTATTTATGTTTTCAAAATTTTTGTAAAGAAAGTTCAAAACGAAAAAGGCTACATGATTACTCGAATCCGAAGTGATCATGGAGGCAAATTCGTAAATTCTAATTTTGAAAATTTTTGTAATGCAAATGGTTTTGATCATGAATTTTCTTGTCCAAGAACTCCTCAACAAAATGGTGTTGTGGAGCGGAAGAATAGGACTCTTGGCGATATGGCTAGAGTCATATTGAATAAATTCTCTCTTCCGAAATATTTTTGGGCAGAGGCTGTAAGTACAACATGCCACATTTTGAATAGGGTGCTTATTCGTCCCATTACGAAGAAAACACCCTATGAGCTTTGGTTTGGGAGAACCCCAAATGTTTCTTATTTTAAAGTTTTTGGCTGCAGATGTTTTATCCTTAACACCAAAGACAACTTAGGCAAATTTGATGCCAAAGCTGACGATGGTTTCTTTTTTGGTTATGCCGCCAAGAGTAAGGGATAAAGAGTTTTCAATAAACGCTCACTTATTGTGGAAGAGTTAACTAATGTGACTTTTGATGAAGATAACAGTGCAGTAAGTGCTCTTGATGATGATGTTGAGCCATCAACTTCTACTCCAATGAAAACTTCAACCGAAACTAATTCTCTGAAGGGTTTGCCTAAGAAATTTTCTTTCAAACCTTCTCATCCAGAAAATTTAGTCATATGTGAAGTTTCACGTGGAGTTACTACTAGATCATCATTAAGAGACTCTGTTGCTAGCACTGCCTTTATTTCACAAGTAGAGCCTAAAAACATTTCTGAAGCCTTTAATAATGAATTTTGGATTTCTGCTATACAAGAAGAACTCAACCAATTTGAGAGGAGCCAAGTATGGGAACTCGTTCCTAGAACTCAATAATTGGTACTAAATGGGTGTTTAGAAACAAAGTAAATGAAGATGGTTTAGTCACACGTAACAAAGCTCGTCTAGTAGCTGAAGGATACAACCAAGAGGAAGGTATCGACTACGATAAGACGTATGCTCCTGTTGCTAGACTAGAATCCATTCGGATGCTTTGTGCTTTTGCCAATCATCAGAACTTTAAATTATTTTAAATGGATGCGAAAAGTGCTTTCTTGAATGGCTTTATTAAGGAGGAAGTTTATGTCAAATAACCCCCTGGCTTTGAAAATCACAAATTTCCTGACCACGTGTTCAAGCTGAAGAAAGCGCTTTATGGCCTTAAACAAGCCCCCAGAGCTTGGTATGAAAGGCTAAGCATCTTCTTGCTTGAGAAAGGTTTTTCTAAAGGGAAAATTGACACTACACTGTTTATTAAATCTTTCAAAGACACTATTTTATTAATTCAGATTTATGTTGATGATATTATTTTTGGGTCTACTGATGAAACCCTTTGTCAAGAATTTGCCAAGTGTATGCAGACGGAATTTGAGATGAGCATGATGGAAGAGCTCAACTACTTTCTTGGTCTGCAAGTAAAACAACTGGCTAATGGAACTTTCATCTGTCAATCGAAGTACACCAAGGACATGCTGAAGAAGTTCGATCTTGACAACATCAAACCAATCAGCACTCCAATGGCTACTTCAACCAAACTCGAACCAGATGAGATCGGCAAACCCGTTGATCAACGTAAGTATCGAGGTATGATAGGCAGCTTACTTTATTTAACTACTAGTCGCCCCAATATCATGTTTAGTGTTTGCCTGTGTGCTAGATATCAAGCAAATCCTAAGGAATCACACATGACCGCGGTTAAGCGTATCTTTCGATACCTTAAGGGTACGGTTACAGTGGGCCTATGGTATCCCAAGTCAACATCATTTGACCTCATCGGTTACTCTGATGCTGAATTTTCTGGATGTAAGGTCGACGTAAAAGTACGAGCGGCATGTGTCATTTATTAGGAAAGGCTTTAGTCTCATGGTTTAGCAAAAAGCAGAATTCTGTCGTACTATCCACAACAGAAGCTGAATATATTACAGCTGGGCGTTGTTGTGCACAAATCCTATGGATGAAGCAAACCCTTGAAGACTACAATCTATCTTTCATGCATATTCTTATTTTCTGTGACAATACTAGTGCCATCAATTTGACTAAGAACCCTGTCTGTCACTCACGCACTAAATTGAGATCAGACACCACTTTTTGCGTGATCATCAGCAAAATGGCACGATTAACTTAGAATTTATCGACACTGATCATCAGCTAGCAGATTTCTTTACTAAGCTACTATCCGAAGAGCGCTTCAACTTCCTTTGTCGTGAACTTGGTATTTTAGATGAAGCGGTTACAAATTGAAACTCACCTGCGTAAATATCAAGTATATTATGATTCTTTTACAAAGAATTTGGTATGGGTACAAGCCGAAAGGGTCCTTCTGACAACAAGGCGTAAAAGCCTAAGCGACACGGTGCACTAGTCCTCAGGACTACCGCTAGCTGGGATCTGGCCCCTGCAGCTAACCCATGGCAAATTTGAACTACTGAATTACAATATATGTCCTTATTTATTATATGGATCGTTTCGATTTATTATTGCCTAATTGACATTTTCTAAGTTCATTCTGACTTTTGTGTACCTCTCTATCTACTTCATTGATTTCACCAACTTCTATCCTCAAAAATTTCTTTTATTCAACAATTAACCATTTTTTTCTATCTTTTCAGCCTGCTTTTTCTGTACCACTAATCCAGAACTCGGGCCGAACTCTGCCCCTAACAAAGTTCGGGCCGAGTTCGGTCCCTATGTTCCAGCGTCGGGATCTGCCTCTGCCGTTGGATCACTTTAGATCCTACGGTCAGAATTATATACAACCAAAGAACACCCCCTCTTATATTTCGGGCTTCATTCACTCTCCTTCCCTATTTCCTTCTTCTCCACCTCCTCAACCTTCTTCCTTCAAACCCTAACCCTAGTTTTTGATCTAGAGAGCTCCATTACTCCTCAAAATCAAGGGAAAGGGGTTTCTCATCATTCTCTTCCACTGTTTGGTATTATTTTCAGGTATAACTCTCTCCTTCTACCCTTTTCAAGTTCTCTAATTTCTTTGTCAATGGCTTTTCGCTTGTCCAAACGGGGGAAAAGGACTCGAAATGAGGGAGCTTCCTCTTCGATTCCTCCTCCTCCGATTGAGCAAGTTGTTGAACAACACCCCATTCATCCGTTGTTCAACCTGCCGCATCCCAACGACCCTAATACATACGATGACCGTTTATTTGTGTCGCTAGACACCTCTAATGAATGGTTTAGCGACTTTCGGACTCGTCCGGTGTTCGGGGGACATTCCATCAATTTTACAATATTTTCTCAATATGAATCATTATTTCGTGATCTATGTTTGGATGAATTAGTTGCCTCCAATTCTGTCATTTACCATAGTGCAATCCAAATATTTTACTGTAATTTGACTCACGATGCAACCCACATCTATTCCCGGGTTGCTGGAATTAACATTGCCTTCAATGATTCTGAGTTGGGAGACTTTCTTGCCCTTCCGGATCTTGATGTGTGGGATAAGCTTGTGGAAGCACGTCAACTTCAATTTGTTGGCGATACTTCCCTTGAAGGATTCAAGGAGGATTTATGTGCTCCTAACGTAAGTCCTCGCAAGCTTAAGGCCAAGCATCTCACCCCATATTTTTATGAACTTCATCGCATCATTTTCAATACTATCTTGCCAAAGGCTGGCTCCACAGATGAAGTTACTTACTTTGAAATCTCTGCGTTATATCACCTTCACTATCGTATTCCCTTCAACTTTCCAAGGACTATGATGGATTGGATGATCAACTATCGGAAGAAACCAAGAGCCTTGGTTTATCCTCTATATCTTCCTTTGGTTTTTTGTGCTTTCATCATTCCTATTCATGATTGTCCGTTTTTGCCTGCTCCTGCCTTTCTGTCCAAGGCACGACGCCTTTAGGCCGTCGTCGCCTCTCCTGAGTCGTCTGAGCAGTCTGCTGATGAGGAGCCTGATGCCCCTCCACTCGGTCAGGATGCAACCCTCCTCCTGCCACTCTTGAGTCTCTTCAGACTATGCTCCGGGATCGCTTTGCCATTGAGGACGATCGCTGGACTCAGCAGGATTACCGTACCACTCTGCAGATCAGTGCCCTTGGGAACTCACTGCATGATATGCGATATTCGCTGGCTCATCATCCTACTCTGCATGTTCCTATTGAGCGGGATCCAGATCGCTCGGGTCATCGTATCGACGATCCGTGGGTCATGAGGTACATGAATCCGGATGATGCTTTTCTGGACCCTCGTCGCTCCTTCCATGGTCCTTCAGATGCTCCAGGACCTTCTCGTGCTCCGTGATGGAGATTGGCTCGATCTGCTGCTGCTACTGATGATGATCTTAGTTGCTTTTTGATTTCAGTTATTTAGTTTGTTATGTATTTATGTACTTATGTCTTAAACTCTGGTTGTGTTCTTGACACTTGGTTTGGTGGATGACATTTTATGATCATTACCGTCGTTTTCCTTTATGATAGTGACTCATTTTGTTTAGTTATACATTGTTTCTTCTCTGCTTGGTGTGGTTGCATCACTATTCATTGCCTATACTGCAGTTTATGTGATCTTTCATATGCAGTCTATATTGCTAACTGCCAAAAGGGGGAGAACTATGTATATTTTATGTATACTTTTGTATTTCTGTGCTTGTTTTTGCTTTTGGGAGAAATTATCTATCAGGCCACAGGTTCTATGCATTATTTACGGGGGAGGGCTATTGCTTCTAGCTCGACACCGTTCACTGATTACGGGGGAGCTATCTTCTTCTAGCTCGGCATCGTTTATGGGGGAGCTGTATTGTAATCAACTGTGTCCAGGTATGAATATTAAAATATACATATATTGTTTTGTCAATTATCAATATGGGGGAGATTGTTGACACAAAGTCACAGTCAACCAAATATTGACTACATTGACTAAATAATATCTGTATAAATTCAATACGACACACGACGTCTGCATTCAGTTCAAGACAGACGACAGCTCAGTCTCCGGCTCTCAGTGTGTTTTCGAGTCTGTATTTTATAATTTCATTTAGTCTAGACTTGTGTACTCTGAGTCATGCTGAGCTCTTGGAACTTAGTCTATAGCCTACCCAAAATCCCAAGCTCCACTAAACCAAACACTGCCCAAAAGTCCCCTTAGAACCACTCTGTGCTATGGAGACAGAGTTCGGGCCGAACTCTGCCTCCACACAGAGTTCGGGCCGAACTCTGTCCCCTAGAAATCAGGAACCCTAATTTTAGGGTTAGCTGGTTGCTAGTTGTCCAACGGCCAAATATTTGAATTTTCCTACCCGAATTCTGGCCGAATTCTGCCTCTAAAAATACTATAAATAGGGCATGAATTCTCTCATTTCAAATCATCCAATCTTCTCTTCTCTTCTGTCTTATAGCTGAAATAAGCCATACCCTTCCCATCTACTAGCCACAAGCCTCCTAAGTCTCGAGTGCTCAGCATCTCTCAGTTAGCATTCTTGTGCAAGAGTGAAGAAGTCGCTTGGACAATTCCAAGCAATCGCCACTGCGATTCTCTGTAAGAAGTTAACATGCACTTCTGAAGTAAAGGCATGTGTTGTAAGCTACTATTTCACAAATAGTGGATTTAATCCTGAGCTAGAGTTCTCAGGCCTGGACTAGTCCTCCACGAGGGAAACCAGGTTAAAATTGCTGTGTTTGCGTATGCTCTCTTGCTTTTCATTTACATTCCGTATTTTACTCTGATTATTCATTGTTTGTGAAAGAGTTATTTTAATTAGTCATTTTCTATATAAACTCTATTCACCCCCCTCTAGAGTTGCCAACTGTTCTTCAAAGGTGACGGTGCTCAAGACAACAATCTCTTTGACTCAAAGTCTTTACGATGCATCTTACGATCGATTTCTAACGAGTAGAAATTCACTAGCCAAATTCCCAACTTATTCGTCTTGCAACATCGAATATAATTTTGATTTACGCAAGCTCAATTGCAAGATAAATCCAAATCTAATGACATAACTTATAAGTCATTCTCTTACCACTCGCGCTCGTCCATAGCACGATTCTTAAAATTTCCTAGACTTATCATCAACATATACCACATTATATTTGTTATCGACGCAATTTCATATGCAATACCGCATGGATCATCTTACGGTCTGCAATATTCAATTTTGATTTCGCGGTCAAGTCTTCTAGGGTCAGCGGCCCCGAAGCTACTCTCGATAATTATGGACCATTAACGAAGGACAGTTACTACAAACCATGCTATATCTTATTTCGGAGCCAAATCATGTTCCGACGATTTCTATGCGACTACCCAATTTCGAACAAAACTATTTCTATCGGCATAACTAATGTACAATTATCCTCCTAGTAAAGTCATGCACTACCGTCGATGATTCTACTATTGACGAAGCATCTACTCGTATTGAGTTCGAGTCTATTTTATTTGCGGTCGATATACGAGATGCTATACACATCGAACAATCATCGATGACTTATAGTCTCATCTTGATCAATCACAAAGTTCATGATCAACCAGTTCGTTCATTCTCGTATTGTTATTTACAAAATTTTGATAGCGCGACGTATACTCCATTTTGTATTCTCACATCGTGCTTACATTTTCTTATGTATCGATCTCGATACGTCGTATCAATTTTGATAGCATAAGGGTCAACTTTGATTCTGTTTCAATATCGACAACTTGTATTGCATACGTCCAAGTTCTCCATAAACATTTCCATACGTCTCGAATCGTTTCTCAATTCATTGCATTCTGTTATACTTCTATCGTGTAACCAAGTTACCAATTTTTCGACGTCGTGCCCTCGAGTCATGCAATCGTGCCCTCTAAGTTTCATATGATTTTATCGTGCTCACAGTGAGTCTCGTCTCCACATAACCTACTATCTTTCTTAGGTGCGGCTATCCGAATCAATCAATGTCTTCATCGAAATCGCAAGTCATACGATTCGATTACACTTTGCATCGGCTAACATTTCTATTGAGATCGCAAGTAGTGCAGTTCGATTACCACTCGCATATTCTAACATTTTTGTCGAGATCGCAAGTCGTGCGATTCAATTATAATTTGTATCGCCCAATATTTTTATCGAGATCGCAAGTCGTGCGGGTCATTTACAACTTTAAGTTTCCTATCGGATCGATCCGATCATTATCTCAAGGCATAATCATTTTTGTTAGTCTCGATCGTTCGACCGACTTATAAATTTTCGTCTGATGTATCATTCATTGATATGAGTACCCGCCCTATCGTTCCAACCGATTATCGAAGAACACTTGAATCAACATACCCTTTATACAAATTTTCAATTGAGTCTCGGTACTCTTTCGTCCGTTGCGGACAAATCTTTCGTAATTCTCACAATGTGTCGATGTAATTCATCGCACAAGTCATATATCATATATCACTCAGAATCGAGTTATTTATCGCATACGTGGTATAGCATATACCACTCAGAAATCAAGTATTTCTCTCGCATCATACTCGGTATGAACCAACAATCTCTTCTGACTCACGATTTTTGCAGTGATCGTGCTTGATCACAACCGTAACTTTGATAAATCAAAATCCAACACAATTTAGCTAATGTGTACATTCACCAATAAGATTTCAAGTTCGGTGCACTGTCGAATGATTCATTTCTATCGATTTATGATTTTGGTTCCACCCGTTGCACATCAAGCAACGATTTATTTCCAATATATGTTGTACTCCGTACAACGATTACTTTGACATGCGTTGCACCACGTACAATAATTTACTTCCGACATGTATTACACATTGTACAATGACTTATTTTCGATATTTATTGCACCTCATGCAACGATTTATTTTCGACATTTGTTGCACCTCGTGCAACATTTTATTCTCGACATATCAAAGTCAATGCTCAAATCCGTTCAACACATTCGATATTGACTTATCACTTTCATTGCAACGCACATTCACAATCCACTCGTTGTACTTCCTGTAACGCATTATTTAAGTTTTTGCATTGGTGTAACCAATATTCACAACCCATTGCACTTTATGCATCGTTTCCTTTCTCATTCAACATGTTGCATTGTAATAACATCTCAAATTGTATTTCACAATTTGTTGCACTTATAGCAACTAACATTTCATGGCTCATTGTATTCAATGCAACGAAACGTTTCACGACTTTCTCCGCAACATCATGTAAATTCGAAGTACTTGCGGCAACGTTACCCGACCTTGTATTAGACTTACTGTATGGAATATCCAGTGCGGCATCGAGTATAGTCAAGAGTGATTCGATTGGTGGTGTGCAACTCTTTGGAATTGAAACAAAACAAACGCCCTGAGAAAATTGAGCCATCAGAGCTCTGATACCAATTTGTCATGCCCCGACCCGGAATCACCCGAATCATCATCCTCGCAGGGGGCGTGATGCCGCACGAGCCTGGAGTTGCGCTCATGCAAGGCAAGATGACAAGTTCTTAAAATAGTTATCTTTGATTTGATATTAGCAAACAGAAGAAAACAGAGTATACGAAATAATTCTCTTTATTGATAATGAACTGAGATTACAAAGGCTTTCAAATAAAATTGCCAGGTTGGCTACAACACTCAAGTTCTCTCTTGCACACAAAGGATTTCACCGTTCCATACATTATGCCTTCTATATCTCGGTTGTATCAATCATGTTGCAAGTTCGAGCGTCAATGCGATCGCACGCTGTAGGGCCTAAAAATCAAGTTGTGTGATGTTTTTACTACTCAGCAATCAAGTTGCACCCAAAATCAACTTGTGCCACTGTTTTAAAGCCCAGAAATCAATCTGCGACATTGATTAGGTTGCGCCTGACATCAGACTGTGCCCAATCTATATTACGCCTAAGCCTACGTGGCATCTGACATTTAATTGTCGTCATTGCCTGACAGCACTGACAGTTGACAACATAGTAAACAAAGAAAATCTCTTCGAATCCCTCAAAACGTGTCGCTCGAGGAGATTTAATTGACAGCTGTTTATTTGCAAAAATAAAAAGTTTTATAACAAACTTAAAAAAGTGTACAAGTGTACAATTTGAATTCTGGGGAAGTACAACTGTAGGAATCTGATCAGAAGACGATCACTTTATCCCTTGGACTATGTTAACTTGAAGACTAGAGCCTCTGGAGAATGCAGCAGCGATTTTGCAAGAGTACTTGATCTCTCTGTGATGCTTTGATAATGATTGGAAACTCTATTTATAGAGTTCTAGAAATAACTGTTTTAGCAGTTATTCTGATGTACACGAGGCTGAATTGTGCCACTTTGGTTTGTGCCAACCTTATTGCCAACCTTATGTTGCGCCAACTTCCATTCAGTTACACAATCATGTATTAACTGTATTAAGACGCGTGGCATTATGTAATTGAGATGTGCATGGCCGTGTACAGAATAGTGGACACGTTTTTAGAGATTAGTGGCATGTGCGCCACGTCATCCTGCTTTAGAATATAAGTTATCTCAACTTTATCTGGTTGCACGAGCTTTAGTCAACAAGTCAAACTGCGCCTGATTGGCCTAGACATGTGGCAGCTTTTGAATATATGAGAATAATTTATCCAGATTGTGCCATGTTTTTATTACTCAGCGAGCAAGTTGCATCCCAGAAATCAAGTTGTGCCACTGTTTTAAAGCCCAGAAATCAATCTGCGCATTGATTAGGTTGTGCCTGACATCAGACTGCGTCGAATCTATATTGTGCCCAAGCCTACGTGGCGTCTGACATTTAATTGCCATCATTGCCTGACAGCACTGACAGTTGACAGCACAGTAAACGAAGAAAATCTTTTCAAATCCCTCAAAACGTGCCACTCGAGGAGATTTAATTGACAGCTGTCCTGCACATCCTGTGAGTTATGTTTAGGCGCAATCTAAATAAATTCTTTAGTTGCGCCTAGGCACAATCTGGATAAATTATTCTCATATATTCAAAAGCTGCCACATGTCTAGGCGCAACCCAATCAGGCACAGTTTGACTTGTTGACTGAAGCTCCTACAACCTGATAAAGTTGAGACAACTTATATTCTAAAGCAGGATGACGTGGCGCACATGCCACTAATCTCTCAAAACGTGTCCACTATTATGTACACGGCCATGCGCATCTCAATCACATGATGCAACGCGTCGAAATACAGTTAGTACACAATTGTGTAACTGAATGGAAGTTGGCGCAACATAAGTTTGGCGCAACCCAAAGTGGAACAATTTAGCGTTGCGCATATCAGAATAACTGCTAAACAGTTATTTTCAGAACTCTATACATAGAGTTTCCAATTATTATCAAAGCATCACGGAGAGATCAAGTACTCTTGCAAAATTGCTGCTGCATTCTCCAGATGCTCTAGTCTTCAAGTTCACATAGTCCAAGGGATAAAGTGATCTTCTGATCAGATTCCTACAGTTGTACTTCACCAGAATTCAAATTGTACTCTTGTACACTTTTCTAAGTTTGTTATAAAACTTTTTTTTTGCAAACAAAATGGCAACTCTGCTGGGGACGACTTTCGCCTCCGATGAGAAAGTGACAACTCAATGTGATGCTGCATCAATCCGCAAGACGCAGAAGACTCTGGTTGTTCCAATCAACCAGACATCCTATGAAGATATTGTAGGATCGTTGAGCACCTCTAGAGGGGGGTGAATAGAGTGCGTGTGTGCAGCAAAAAAAATAATCACCAATAAAAAGTTTAAACTGTGGCAATAATGTAAGAGCAGTAAGTAAAGATAGAAAATCAAACTCAGTAACACAGCGATGTATACTGGTATCCCTCTGAGAGGACTAATCCAGTCTCGAGTACTCTTGCTCGATGTTAATCCACTAAAGGCACAAGCTTTAACTTAGTGCTTGCAACTCTTACACCACCGTGCTTGTTGACGAGTGCACGACCAACTCCAACATACACCGTGCTTGGTGACGAGCGCACGACCAGCTCCACAACGAGAATTGTTGTTGAAACTTGACGACCTTTTTACAACTCTGGATAACCAAAAGACTTCTAAATCAATCTGATAGTACTGGCTTTTGGCTAAGAGAAGTATAGGTGAGATTTGAAAATCTTAGAACACTAGAAAACACTTGAATGAATAGAGAAGAGAATGAATAATGAATAGAGAAGAGAATGAAGAATGAATTGATGATTTGAAATGGAAAGTTCTCCTCTATTTATAGGTGTTTTCTCGAACCGAACTCGGACAGAGTTCGGGCAGAGTTCGGGACCAAATATCTCGCAAAGAGACGTTGCTAGCTGATTTGGAGCCAACAGAAAATTTGAAATATTCTGGACCGAACTCGGGCAGAGTTCGGACCAAACTCGGGCCGAACTCGGTTACGAGTTTTGTCAGGAATTCTTTTATAAAAATAGTTTTGAAATATGTTTTTGGCTTTTTGTAAAATCATTTGAAAAGAGATATTTTCGAAATATGTTTTGAAATATTTGTAATCGAAAATATAAATGATAAAATAGGCTTTTAAAATAAGGACAGTTTTAACCCTAAGCCAGTAGAATCAAATTGACTTTACAAATTTATTCCTAGACTCAATAAAATAGAAAATATAGAATAAATGAGAAACAAGTCTTCGGAATCTTTTGATGACTTTGAAGCTTGGATAAATGCGGTACACCGTCCATTGAATATGATTTCATGATCCCTGAAATGATTAGCAGCATTTCCTATATTTTGTGTATCGACTAAAGTATATGTTGATTATCGAAATCGGGTGTGACCATGGAATGGGCCAACAATCTCCCCCATTTTGATAATTGACAAACTTGAGTCTATACCAAAATATAATTATAGAAAATAGAACAAAAATAAAATATACCTTGAGTTGATGATTATGCGCTTGATTTTCATTGCTTTGTTTTGGTATACTCGTTTTTCTCCCCCTTTGTCAAGTAGTAAAATGAGTGGGCTCCCCCGTAATGTGTGAAGCCAACAATACAACACAAGACAAAGTGAAGCAGAAAAGATAATATACACAAGAAAGAAACATAAACAAGTACATCTAATAAGAAAAGATTAACTCATAAACAACTAATCATGTCATAAAGTGTTCCACTAGAAATGAAAATACAACTGATATGTCTAACTTAAACAGTTTAGACATGAAAGATAAACTCAAACTACATTAAACCAAAATAAAAACTACAAAGTGCATCAAAATACTAATATCCCTACTAAGCCAAGGCTGAATCCACGTCACATCGTGGCATCATCCGCACCGGGTGGATCTGGAGGGAAATAAGCTGTGGTCGGATCGAAATACTAGAAAGTGACCTCATCAGTAAATCGAGGACCAGGAAATGTCGGGTACTGCAGAATGGTAACAGGATGAGTGAGATCCTGAGCCAGGCTGTAGTGCAGATCAGCAATGCTATTTCTCAGCACCTGGGCCTGAGAAATATGTCGGTACTCCGACTCCTGATAACGTTGCGTGGAGACAGCAACGTAAGCATCAAAGCGCTGCATCAGCTGATCTAGTCCGGCAGCAGGGGCTGGAGCAGGAGGAGCATCAGCTGGTGGAACCTCAACATCAGCAGGAGGAGCAGCTCCAGGTGGCAGAGGTAGCGCCGGGAACCGACGAGATCGGGTAAGCTTAACAACAGGGGATGAGACAACACAAGTCTCGAGGTCAATATCAAAACGACGGAAGATGAAAGCAAGATGCATAGGGTAGACTAAGTTCCTACCTGTATTTCTGCAGTTTAGCATGTAGGACATCATAGTCTTGGGGACAGAAAAGGGGATGCCCTAATGAAGGTGGTACATAGCTGCTAGCTCATAGAACGTAACCACATCAGTCGATCCTTTCTTTGGTAGAAGAACAGAAAAGACCATACGATGAAGCTCGTAGAAGTGTTGGTTCAAATCTCTAGCAAAGATGCGCCGAGAAGGATGAATAGGATGGCATATCAGCTCTCTAAAGGTCTAAAGAGTCACATCAGCAGGAAACTGAATGTGATAGATATCTGTCAAAGGTTCACCAAGATCAGGAATATGGAAATATTTACTGATGTCGGCGTCACTAAACTCCAATTCCTGCCCAGCAATGCAGGAGTAGAAGTTACCGTTCGGTTTTACTTGTAAATTGCAATAGAACATCCGAACAGCATTATCAGAAATGCTATCTTGAACTTCGAAAAAATCACGAAGTCCAAGACGGTCAACGATAGTCACATATTCAAAGAAAGTATTGAAGTTAATAAAAGAACCGTTGCAAATGCGACGACTAGAAAAAGAATCAAACCAGAGGTCCGAAAATTCTTTGTCGGGAAACAAAGAAGAATCATAATCATCTGGACCACGTGGCCTTGCTGGACTGAAGAGACTCGAAGGAGTATAATCAGAAGAAGAGGAAGCTTGTTGAGAAGGAGCTCCATGTTGTCTTTTGGGGGCCAAGAGGAAAAAGGAGAATAATACCTTTTTAGAGAAAAAGATGGAGGAGGAAGATGACCGCCCGAAAAAGAACGTCGAACCCTTGCTTGGAAGGTGGAGGAAGGTCTTCTAGGAAGAGAAAGTAGTATTCCACGAGTTGGTGTGGTGAAAAAGTGAGGGGAAAGATGGTTTATATAGAAGCTAGGGCCGGCTGTTCGGGTTCTGGAAGTTACCAGCGCCGACCGAACTCGTTCCGACTTCGGTCCGAACTCGGTCAGAGTTCGGGCCGAGTTCGGTCACTTGTATTTCCGAGACAGTCAATGCAGTCAGAGTAGTTTAAAGTATAATAAATAATAGTTGACTGAATTTATTTATTAACTGCTGTAATTTTTGGTTAACTGTAGGGGTTGTCCTAGCTAACGGTGGTTCACCGGAGAACACTTAAGTACCGCTTTGCTTCGACCGTAGCCGTGGTGACAGACATTACCCTTTGTAAGTTTGTCCCCAAAAATAACTTTCATTAAATAGATAAATTAGCAAGTTATTTAACATACTTTAACTTACCATATGCATTAAGAGTCCGAAAATTCAAGAATACCGAGCTCACGCCTCAAGATGTTAAAACGGTCTTCAGCCAAGGGTTTAGTAAAAATATCAGCTAATTGATGCTCAGTGTCAATAAATTCTAAGCAGATATCCCCGTGTTGCTGATGATCACGAAGGAAGTGATGTCTAATTTCTATGTGCTTTGTGCGTGAGTGACAAACAGGGTTCTTAGTCAGATTAATTGCACTAGTGTTATCACAATAAATAGGAACATGTGTGTAGTGCAGATTATAGTCTTCTAAAGTTTGCTTCATCCATAAAATTTGAGCACAACAACGTCCTCGGCGATATACTCAGCCTCTGTTGTTGATAATGCTACAGAATTTTGTTTCTTGCTAAACCAAGAGACTAAGGCTTTACCCAAGAAATGACATGTGCTACTGGTACTTTTACGGTCCACTTTGCACCCAGCAAAATCCGCATCCGAGTTACCTATAAGGTCAAAGGATTTGGTTTTGGGATACCATAAGCCAACTGTAGAAGTTCCTTTAAGGTATCGAAAGATACGCTTAACAGCACTAAGATGTGATTCCTTAGGATTTGCCTGATATCGTGCACAAATGCAAACACTAAACATAATATCAGGGCGACTAGCAGTTAAATATAATAAACTACCGATCATACCTCGATACTTACGTTGATCAACAGGTTTGCCACTTTCATCAGTATCAAGCTTAGTAGATGTAGCCATAGGCGTCCCGATTGGCTTTACATTCTCGAAGTCGTACTTCTTTAGTATGTCCTTCGTGTACTTAGCTTGGTTGATGAATATTCCATTTGAGTGCTGTTTGATTTGCAGTCACCTTTTGATACATCACCTATTATGAGAGTTTCTGGATGATCTGGTTTGAATCTCAGTGATTCAAATCTTTGTGCCATGTCTTTCACTAGGCTCTTCTCAGTTCCTGCATCTTCGGAACCTTTATCAGTCCTGGCCACTTGTGTCTGATCTTTTTCAGAACTCTTCTTGGTCTTTTTAGGTGCTTCTTCGTCATCACTGTCGCTAGATCTGTGACTATTTAGCTCATCAAATGTAACGTTAATGCTCTCTTCAATAATCATAGATCTCTTATTAAAAATTCTGTATCCCTTACTCTTAGCAGCATATCCGAGAAATATCCCGTCATCTGCTTTGGAGTCGAACTTTCCCAAGTTATCCTTGGTGTTCAGGATAAAACAGCGACAACCAAAAACCTTAAAATATGAAATGTTTGGAACTCTTCCAAACCAAAGCTCATATGGTGTTTTCTTCGATATAGGTCGAATTAACACCCTATTTAAAACATGACAGGCTGTACTAACAGCTTCTGCCCAAAAATATTTAGGAAGATTGTACTGGTTAAGCATGACTCTAGCCATTTCGCTTAGATTACGGATCTTCCGCTCCACAACACCATTCTGTTTGGGAGTTCTAGGACAAGAAAATTCGTGGTAGTATCCACTATCATCACAAAACTTTTGGAAATAAGAATTTTCGAATTCGCCACCATGATCACTTCGAATACGAGTAATCATGAAGCCTTTTTCGTTTTGAACCTTTTTATAAAATATCTAAAATTCAAAAATTGCATCACTTTTGTTTGATAAAAAGTAAACCCAAGTAAAACGAGAGAAATCATCAACAATCACAAAAGCATAGAGTTTACCGCCAAGACTAGCAACTCTACTAGGACCAAATAAATCCATATGAATCAACTGCAAAGGTCTCGAAGTACTTACAGCGTTGATGGATTTAAAGGATGACCTATGTGCTTTGTTCTTTTCATAGTCAGCACATACCATGTCTCTCTTGAATGAAATATCAGGGAGTCCTTTTACCAGTTTCTTTGTGTTCAAGCGTGAGATAGTTTCCATGTTTGCATGTCCTAGTCTCGTGTGCCATAGCCAGCTTTTATCTTGATTGGCTACTAGGCACCTTCCTGCATTGTTAGTATTCTCCAAAAAGAACACATAGATGTTGTCTTCTCTAATCCCTTTATATATGGGATCACCAGATGACATATCATAAATAGTACATTTATCTTTCACGAAATTGATACCATAACCGTTGTCTGCCAAATAACTTATGCTCAATAGGTTATGTTTCAATTCGGTTACTAGACAAACATCTTTTATTATTGGATAAGGAGACATACCAACAGTGCCATTACCTATAATATCACCTCTCAAGTTGTTTCCGAAGGAGACGTATCCTTCTTTCTTCATCGATAGCGTAGCGAATAAAGATGCATCACCAGTCATGTGTCGCGAACATCTGCTATCGAGAATCTACTTGCTTTTAGCATGATAGGGTTGAGGATCCACCTACAAGACAAGTAGATGAATCCTTTGGTACCCATTTTCTGAAGGGTCCATTCAGATTAGCTTTAGGTTTCCAAACTAGAATATGGTTATCAACAAGCTTTCTTGCCATACAATATTGTGATATATGACCGTGTGTACCACAATATGTGCAAGTCAGTTTAGTGGAGTAAACTGTGTTTGCAGGCTTGTTCTGTTTGGAAAACCTATAAGTGAAAGCATAATGGTGTTCGTGTTTCCTCTGTGCTTTCTTGTGTTTAGTCCTTTTTGGTGTATGCTTTGCATGAGGACTAACCTTGGGCTGTGTCACAGGTATTGCCTATTTGCCCAACTTGATTTCTAACTTTTTAGAAATCGCTATAGACTCTTCGTATCTTGCAGTCATATCAAGGAGTCTTTGTTCAGTTACTAGGTGCAACTTCTTCTCTATGTCATAAAGTTTGTGTATTTTGACATAGTCCTTTTCTTTCTTTTCAATGTTGAGGATAGCCTCGTGATAGTCTACTTTAAGTTTGGCTATCTCTTCCGTGTTGCCGGTAGTAGATGTCTCTTTAATATCCTCAAGTAGATTAGATAATCTAGCTATCTCGGCTGTGTGTGCCTTAATCTCTTTTCGAGATTGCTTATACTTGTCGAGCACAGTTTTGTGATCTTCAAGTAAATCGCTAAAGGCAGTCTCTAGTTCATCAAAAGTAAAATCATCAAACAGAGGATTAGATGATACCTTTTCGAATGCCATAAGACAAACATTTGCATTGCTGTAGGGTCTGTCTTCTTCTTCTTAGTCACTGGCATCACTTTCGTGCCAGATGCTTGTGTTGGCATACTTTCGGCCAGATGTGGATCTTCTGTTTGATCTTGATCGATCATATGGACTTCTCTTTTTGGTAGCTGGACAGTCCTTCTTCATGTGCCCTGATTTCTTGCATCCGAAGCATATTGTCTCGTCTTTATTTCTTTTTTGGATGTCTTTCTTCTTTTTGCTTGTGAACTTTAAATATTTCTTGAAGTTCTTCACAAGTAAGGCACGCTCATCACCACTTGATGATTCTTCATCTGAGTCGTTGCAAGTTGATTTTCTTGCTTGAGCTTTGAAGGCGATGGTCTTCTCTTTTGGTGTAGCCTCTTCAAAGTCTTGCAAATCGAGCTCATGAGTCATCAATTTGTCCATCAGTGTTTCTAGAGTCATCGTGGTGAGATCGTTTCCTTCAATGATTGCTGTGGCTTTTGGATTCCAGTTCTTTGTTAGAGCCCGCAGCACTTTCCTGATTTTCTCATGGTTGCTGTAATCTTTACCAAGAGATTGAAGGGGATTAGTTATATCCAGGAAACGAGTAAACATCTGTGTAATTGACTCATCGGGTTTCATTTTAAAAGATTCATATTCCTGAGTCAGTCTACTGATTTTGGATTCCTTGACTTGGGAAGTCCCTTCATGGGTTACCTCAAGGAGTTTCCAAATTTCATGAGACGTCTTACAGGTAGAAACTCTATTGAACTCGGTTTTGTCAATTGCACATAATAGTACATTGATGGCACGAGCATCTAGGCTTGCTTTAGCCTTTTTTGCTTCAGTGTATTTATCATGGGTCTTTTCAACCAGTTGTCCCTTAACAACTGTTGGGGCTGGTTTCTTGTAACCATTAATGACTATTGACCATAAATCAAAATCTAGAGACTTCAGAAAGAAAGTCATACGTATTTTCCAGTATGTATAGTTTGTTCCATCAAATAGGGGAGGTCTATTTGTGGATTGCCCTTCACCGTTGAATATAGATTTCACGGCTGCCATATTTATACACTCTAAGGTATGTTATATAAGAATATAACCTGGCTCTGATACCAATTGTAGGATCGTTGAGCACCTCTAGAGGGGGGGTGAATAGAGTGCGTGTGTGCAGCGAAAAAAAATAATCACCAATAAAAAGTTTAAACTATGGCAATAATGTAAGAGCAGTAATTAAAGATAGAAAATCAAACTCAGTAACACAGCGATGTATACTGGTATCCCTCTGAGAGGACTAATCCAGTCTCGAGTACTCTTGCTCGATGTTAATCCACTAAAGGCACAAGCTTTAACTGAGTGCTTGTAACTCTTACACCACCGTGCTTGTTGACGAGTGCACGACCAACTCCAACATACACCGTGCTTGGTGACGAGCGCAAGACCAGCTCCACAACGAGAATTGTTGTTGAAACTTGACGACCTCTTTACAACTCTAGATAACCAAAAGACTTCTAAATCAATCTGACAGTACTGGCTTTTGGCTAAGAGAAGTATATGTGAGATTTGAAAATCTTAGAACACTAGAAAACACTTGAATGAATAGAGAAGAGAATGAAGAATGAATTGATGATTTGAAATGGAAAGTTCTCCTCTATTTATAGGTGTTTTCTCGAACCGAACTCGGACAGAGTTCGGGCAGAGTTCGGGACCAAATATCTTGCAAAGAGACGTTGCTAGCTGATTTGGAGCCAACAGAAAATTTGAAATATTCTGGACCGAACTCGGGCAGAGTTCGGACCGAACTCGGGCCGAACTCGGTTACGAGTTCTGTCCGGAATTCTTTTATAAAAACAGTTTTGAAATATGTTTTTGGCTTTTTGTAAAATCATTTGAAAAGAGATATTTTCGAAATATGTTTTGAAATATTTGTAATCGAAAATATAAATGATAAAATAGGCTTTTGAAATAAGGACAGTTTTAACCCTAAGCCAGTAGAATCAAATTGACTTTACAAATTTATTCCTAGACTCAATAAAATAAAAAATACAGAATAAATGAGAAACAAGTCTTCGGAAACTTTTGATGACTTTGAAGCTTGGATAAATACGGTACACCGTCCGTTGAATATGATTTCATGATCCCTGAAATGATTAGCAGCATTTCCTATATTTTGTGTATCGACTAAAGTATATGTTGATTATCGAAATCGGGTGTGACCATGGAATGGGCCAACATATATGATCAACAAAAAGAGCAACAAGCGCACTGTGGCTATCACCAAGAACAAAACTGTGTGGACTCCTAATTCTTCTATAGTTGCTGCTATCCTAGCACAACCTGCTTCTGTTGCCAAGGCACAATCTGCCTCTATGGCTCAGGCGCAGTCTGCTTCTACTGTCTGCGTGCAGCCCACTCTTTCTGTTCTTGTTGCCCGCACGTAACATACTCTCACAGATGCCCGTGCGCAGTCCACTACTCCTTTTGCTGCCAAGTCGCAGTCTATTCATGCTGTTACTATGACACAGTCTACTCATGTTGCTGCCAAGGCACAACCAGTAGCCTATTTTTCTAGGGTGCAACCAGTAGCCCATATTGATGTGGCACAACCCAAGCAATCAGTTGTTCAGGCGCAGTCTACTGCTCTGGCACAACCCAAGGGATCTAGTCTTTTAGCTATTCCTTCCTCCAATTCTCCAGTTCTGAACTTGGAGAAACAATGTTCTAGTGCCAAAACTAGACAGAACAAAGGGAAAGGCCCTGTTACACTTCCTCAACTGGCGCAACCTGTACCTAAGATGGTCCCACAATAAAACAGAGGAAAATACTTTTTAGCTAACCCTCTACAAAATAAAGGAAAGCACTATTTGGTCTTTTCTCAAACTTCCCTAGTCTATGACTCAGAGGAAGATACATCAGATTCCATTCCTTTAAACAGAGGTCTTTAGATCACTGCTATGGGAAGGAATATTGATCAAAGAAGCATCTTGCCTACCCCTATCAGGACTGTTCAAGATCTTCCAACCTTGCAAATCTCAAGATCCAAGTAAAAAAAGTTGAGGGTATCTCAAACAGAGACACCCGGAGCAGAATTCTCTGATTTACGTGCTTATCTCAATAGGCGTCAATCAATATCAACTTTGGTGAAACGCAAGAATCATATGCCAAAGGCCAATCTGTACCAGAAACAAAAATTTGAAAAAAGGACCCAATCACTTATGCTAATGAGTTAAGTACCTCTTTATACACTCAGGGAACTAAACATCAGAAGAATAACAGGAATGTTCCTAACATCATTAAGGAATATATTCCTCTGACTTCTTCTCGTCCTGTAGTGGTAACTGATTTCCGGGAACGTCTTACACAAAGACGGGAGATCACAGGGATGTTTCCTTCACCACTAAATCACTCTTCAAATCGCCACTGCCTTCATGAAGTGGTCATCAAGTGTTCTTGCCAATCAGCTAAACGATCTGTCTTCGATCGTCTGAACTATGTTTCAACTCCTGAACCTATAATGGAAGGTGAAGATGAGTCGTTATATGCTTCTGTCAATATGACTTCCCAAGGCACTAGGGGTGGAAAACTTCCAAGACGTAATACATCCCGTAATCCCAGTCAGCAATACTTAGATCGGATTCATGCATCCAGTGAAGGGGTCTTTAAATACACCAGATCAAGAAATTGAAATTTGAACCAAGGTGTCTTTAATCAAGAAGATCTCCCGATCGCTCATCTAGGAGAGGACTCTTTATCTGAGTTTGATGCAGATAGTGAAAGTTCTGAACAAACTATCTCGTCAAAAGAACAAACTATCTCGTCAAAAGTAGCAAGAAAAGTAATGGCATATGCCATTACAGAAGATCAAGACGCTTCTAGTTCCACCAATCAAGAACAACGAATTATTACAATAGAGGACAAACTGAAGACCATAGCTGAAATGGTCGCAAGTATGCACACTATAATCGTGGCTCAACATACAGTGCCACCGGTTATAAACCCTACTACAAATCCAGAGCTTATAGCATCTTCTGTACCTGTTAATATTAGTCTGGGGGTATTATCTCCTCAGGTTGCTTCTGTACCAATTCAAGCTGATCCCAGTCAGTCTGGTACTGGAGGTGGTAATTACCATGCTGTTCCTCCTCTTAACAATTCAAATCAACCCACCAATTCACAAATATTAGGAGATGCTAATGAGGCTGTAAAACTCTTACGTACTCAGTTTGAGGCCTTTAAGCAAAAGGATGGCCTACAAAGACTTAGCATAAAACAACCTTATCCTACAGAATGGAAGGAGGTTCCATTTGCTTCTAAATACAAGCTTCCAACCATTATGCTGTTTGATGGCAGCACTTCTCCAAGTCAGTACATCAATGACTTTGAAGTGATGACTGACCAATTGCAGCCACATGATGCTCTCCTTACCAGAGTGTTCGTCGGTTGTTTAGCTGGCACAGCATACGACTGGTTTCGTAGCTTGCCTGATGACTGCATAACTTCTTTTGCTAGTCTCAAGCAAATATTCTTGGAACGATTTTATGAAAGAGTCAACGACATGACGATGTCTGCCCTCATTAAGATTAAACAAAGACACAATAAATTCGCAGAGAGCTTCATTGAAAGATTCTGCCGAGAGGCACTTAAAATGCCTTTAGAAACTCCATCTGTTGTAACAATAGACACCTGCAAATCAAACTTGTTGCCTATAATCAGCATGTGGACGGAATCTACACAATTTCAATATTGGCCTTCTTTCATTATGAAAGCCAAAACGGCAGAGGTCAGTGCTGAAAAATTCAAGCAGTTAGGAGTTCAAATGACTCATCCTAACCAAGATGAACATTCTACACCCGGTGGTAATAATCGTCAGAATAACCGCAAGGGTAAGGAAACATTGGCCATCAACACTACCACAGAAAATACTTCGTCCAAAAGAAGAGTATTTTTTTATGAAGATGACACATTGAGCATCTTTGATTGCTTAATTAAAAGTATGAGCTTCAACTGCCAGAGGCAAAACGGCCAGATGAAGTAGGTAAAACTGATCGCCCTAAATATTGTGTTTATTACAGATTTATAAGGCATCCAACTAGAGCATGCTACGTGCTTAAAGGCAAAATCCAGGAGATGGTCAACTTTAGAGCGATTACTCTTCAGCAGGATGAGAAGACAGTGATAGCTAATGTTGTTTCTGTACAATTTGGTGATTTTTCACCACAACTTGTGCAAGATGGTGTTATCCCTATCCCGAGGGCTACTCTTGAGATTGTGAATCTCCCACCTTCCCAAAATGAGGGTCTTGTTCCACTATCAACTGACAGAAGAGAGATTTTATAGATTCATCCAGATCTGGTAGCAGATTTCGAAGCGCCTTCCTCTTCCAAGCAAAAGAAGCACTCCAAACCTAAATCTAAGAACTGCAACATGGTATCCTTTGAACCAATAGCAGAAGAAGATATTCTAATTGGCACTAGATCTGGGAAACCTTATCTTCGAGAATATCCCAAAACTCAAGAGAATTATGCCCCATCTCCTGATGCTCCTCCTACATCATCTTCTCCTGCTGAGAATATATCATCTACATTCCTACCGGTAGTAGAACCAACTCCTCCTAAATCGACATCAGCAGACAAGGAAAAGCAACCTATTCGCTTTGACAAGGCACTGAAGAAGTCCTCATCTCTTGGACTTGAGAAGCTATACAATTTTGATATATTGGCTCAATTAGCCAATACTTCAGCAAGATTGTCAATCTTTGAAATCTTACGTCTCTTAAAAGAAACTAGAGAGACGTTAAGTGAATCTTTGACGCAGGCTGATGCTTGTCTTACTCTTCTCAAGAAGCCTGAAAAGGAGCCAGTCATCTGTGCACATTGTCATAGTGTATTTGAATTAATGTCCAATATTACTTTTACATAAGATGACATGTTTTTAGAAGACAATCGTCATGATCATCCTCTCTATTTTACGGGGTATGTGGACACCATGAAAGTCGATCGCATTCTGATTGACCCAGGGTCTGCTCTTAGTATCATGCCGAAGTCTTTGTTGGATGATTTGAAGATCCCAGTACATAATCTTTCTACAACTATCACTACCATTTTGGGGTTCAATCAAGAAAGAAGTGAACCTTTATGGAAGATACGCCTAAAACTTCAAATTGGTAATCTTCGTACAAAGGTAACTTTTTATATAATTGACAATCATGGCTCATATAATGCTTTGTTAGAAAGGTCATTCCTCCACGAACACAATATTGTACCTTCTACTCTCCACCAATGTTTCAAATATGTAGATAGTAATGGAGACGTCCAAAAAGATATTGCAGACCTGAATCCTTTCAAAGGAGTTGAAGCATACTGCAATGATTCTCGTATGTAAAAAGAAGAATTCATGGAGGTGGTACTGGCAATGGACACAGATGAAGAACAGAAAGGCGTACCAAATGATACTCTGGTGATCCCTGTCAAAGGGTGTACTTCCTATCCTCAGTCTTCCAAACCACTGACTATCTATCTTTCTTGTCACGAGTAGCAGTCTCCTGGTGATAGTCAGGAACAAAAGGAGCGCACCCCTTCTGAGCCGCTTGTAATCGACCTTCGTCGTAAAAAGCCTCATCCTCCTTCTCGCTCTTATTCTCCCCCTTTAGTTATCAATCTGACTAAGCCTGTTAAGGCTAAAGGTCCTGTTGTAAATGATGGTGTAAAAATCAATAAAGCATCTCCTTTGTAGTACACTGATGTCTCTTACTGTACTCGATGTTATTTGGATATGCTAGATAGCTTTAAACCACTTACAATAGGAGTCGTATCATCTCTATGAAATGTAGTATCATTGAATTCAATACGAGAATCGTACTTCTTAGTACCGTTTCGAAAGAAAGATGAAAGGCCTATACCTTTTAATAAAAGAGAGGAACAAAAAATCATGCTCTATAATGATAATAGAGATGATACATGAAGACTACAATTACGTCGCTATAGTCCACAATCCAAAGCAATCATCCGTAAAATGGGCTATGATTTCAGAACAGGCCTCAATAGCGGTAAAGGAAGGCGAACTCCTATTCGTATTTCAGTTCCAAAAAGGAAATCACAATAATACTACAGTAAAATGAAGCAGGGATTATGTTATACTTCACCACTTTCGACTCCAGAACCTTCCGAATCTGATGAAGAAAAACGATCTAACTCTTCTGATTCTATTTCATAGGATTCTAATACTAGCATTGGTCATGTTCATCGGGTGATAGTATCTTCTATCATGGTGTCTGTCGAATTCTCGGAAGATGATGAAGATGACATTAAAGAAGCTCCTGAAATAGACCATTGGTCATAAAAGATGGACAATCAGTGGGAACTTCGTTTTGAACAACGAGAGCCACCTACTGAGGATCAACTAGTCCAAATCGATATTGGAGAGGACGTATCACGACCAATCTTCATTATCAAAAATCTCCCTGAGGATAATAAACAAGAATTAATTCACCTTATTCGTGAATATATTGATGTCTTCGCCTGGAGTTATGAAGATATGCTAGGATTAGATCCTCAAGTTGTAACTCATAAACTTAATATCTTGCCGAATGCCAAGCCAGTCAAACAACAGCAACAGAGATTCAAGTCTGAAATGATGGATGTGATTGATGATGAAGTCAAAAAGCTTATAGCTTGCAGTTTTATCAGAGAAGAACAGCATCCTAACTGGATAGCCAATGTTGTACTAGTTTTGAAGAAGACCGAAAAGGTTCGGGTATGCGTAGACTTTCGGGATCTCAATGATGCTTACCCTAAAGATGAATTCCCTCTCCCAATTACTGATGACATGATCGACAATACTTGTGGATTCAAACAAATTTCTTTCATGGATGGGTTTTCTAGATATAATCAAATTCGGATGAATCCTGAAGATGAAAAACATACTTCATTCCATACTCCTCCTGGAGTATACTATTATACAGTCATGCCGTTCGATCTTAAGAATGCAGGTGCAACTTACTAGCGGGCTATGAGTACTACCTTTCGAGATCATTTGTGAAAGACTGTCGAATGCTATGTTGACGATATTGCTGTCAAAAGTCGTCTAAAGGAATATCACATTCAAGATTTAAGAACTATTTTCAATATAATGTGCCAGTATCAACTCAAAATGAACCCTACCAAGTCTTTCTTGGGTATCTTTAGAGGAATTTTCTTGAATTTGTCATTACCTCTAAGGGTATACACGTTGATCCCGAGAAGGTCAAAGCCATTCAAGAGATGCATCCTCCACACAACCTAAAAGAGCTACGAGGATTCCAAGGTCGACTTGCGTACATCATGCGATTTATTTTGAATTTATCTAGACGTTGTAGACTATTTACTCAGTTAATGAAGAAAGGTGTATCTTTCATTTGGACGAAAGAATGTCAACGAGCATTTGATGACATAAAGTGGTATTTAATGAGTCTACCAGTTCTTGTACCACCGATCTCAGGAATACATTTCTTGATGTATGTCCGGGCAATGGACCGTTCATTGGGAGCGTTGCTGGCTCAGAAGAACAAGGAAGGTCACGAACAAGCCATCTACTACCTTAGTCGAACGAAGATTGGAGCTGAACTTATAGTTCGGTGGAGAAGGAATGTTTAGCCTTAATGTTTGTCGTTCAAAAGACAAGACATTACATCATAGGCCAAACTATTCATGTTATATCCCGAGTTAATCCTCTTCGGGTCTTAATGAAGAAGTCAAGTACACTCAATTCCAAGCTTGCTACATGGGCCATATTACTAGCATAATATGATATGGTGTATGTTCCTCAAAAGTCTATAAAAGGCCAAGCACTTGCTGACTTCTTAGCAGCTCATCATGTCCCTGAAATATCTAAACTCTATGACGAGATTCCAGACAAAACATTAGAATCAAATATGATCTCAGAAGAATTTCCTACTTGGCGTTTATTCTTTGACGGAGCATCTAGAATGGGACCTGGAGGCACTCTGGTTGCTGGAGTATGAATTGTTCTTGTTTCACCAGATGAATTAGCTATTCAGAGAGCTTATTCTTTAGATGAGTCGTGCTCCAACAATGTAGCAGAATACAATGCCTTGCTCACTGGACTCCAATTAGCCAAACAACTGGATATTTAATATCTCGAAGTATATGGTGATTCTAAGCTGATTGTTAATCAGGTTAGAGGCATATATGAAGTTTGACATCAAGATCTGGTACCATACCATGAAGCAGCAATCAGAATAGCTTCTTCGTTCAAAGTGTTCTTCAACGAACATATACGTTGTACATGCAATACAAAAGCTGATGCCTTAGCCAATCTAGCTGAGGTATTGGCAGTTTCAGTCAAAAGACAACAAATGGTTATTGTATCTAATAGAGAACTATTTTGTGTTAAAAACAACCATAACATTGAATTTAGTAATTCAACTGAAGTCAATGTCATTAGCGAGGCATGGATATAATTGGTCCTATCAATCCTCCTTCATCTAAAGGACATCGGTTCATCCTGGCTATAACCGATTATTTCTCGAAGTAGGCTGAAGCTATACATTTAGCTGAAGTAAAGACTAGTAGTGTCATCAGCTTCATCAAACATCATGTGATATACAGATTTAGTATACCTCATCGGATCATCCATGATAATGGACCACAGTTCGTCAGTCAGAAGTTTATTAGGTTCTGTGATGACAACAGAATCAATAATGTTGCTGTAACGCCCCGGTCCCAAAATACGTAGGACCAAGTACGTAGACATGCCAGCTGTATACATACGAAGTACAGGGCCTTGTATGTATACATAAGATGTAAAATGTAGTAGACCACAAATAACTAATCTCATCCACAAAATAAAGGATTAAAAGATATCATGTAATGAATTGTTTTGGTACAATATGTTGGGTGGAGACACATCCACTACCAACAAAATAAGATAAGATGTACATGATATACAAAAGTATCGACGAAGGTAGCAAGATAGATCCAACACGCGTCATCTTCGAATAAATGGAAAAGACCACGATCCCGGCTAGAATACATGAGGAAGACATGAACACACACCTGGGAATAACCAGGTCCTCAGACGGACGTAGCAAGATACAGAAAAAAAAGCTAATATGAACTGTCATAATAATAAAATAATATATAAAATACTATCTTAGACACAAATATGCAAAGGAGATTCTAACCGCCTAATATGAAATTTAGAGGACAACTTTCATGCGCATTGGTGGAATTTTAGGCTATAAGTACGTAACTGGCATCCAGTGATCCGTATCTGTCCGTAACATCCAAAACATCAGAGGACATCTGCAAATAAATCACCACAGTTCCATCCGGAGACTGTGGTTTACCTGTTTGGATTTTCATACGCACTAGCGACTGTCCTCTTCCAATATTTTCCATATTATTCAAGTCATGTCCATGGCTCGTCCAGTTTTGTAACTGCTTGAGTCTCTAAAACCCTAGTCAAAGCAGTTACGATCATCTATCCGTCACACGACTTTAGAGATGGCCAGTCCATAAGTCATGCCCCTAACAAAATGTCTCATATCGTGTAGTGTGAGTGTCATGGCCAAAGGAGATATAAGAATATCCCCCAACAAGAAGGTAGTCCGCTAACACTAAGTTAACATGCATATAGTAAAGTAAAACGACTAATAGAGTCGCTTGCACCCAAGTATGGCTTGGACGCGCAGTTTATAACAAAGGAAACTAACAATATGAAAAAAAATAAATAATACGGAAAATAAATAATATGATAGTAAATTAGCAAGGTATACTTGCCAGTTGTGACGCCTGGTGAGCTGCCTGGTGTAGCACAATAAAGGTGGCACAAGATAGACTTTGGTGTTACAACTACGCAAGGGCCTCCGATAGTGGCACGGACTGGTCCATCGGGTCCAGAATACTCAGCTTAGCTAAGGCAGATAGGAGGAAGTACAGAGTTGGCCATGGAATAGGAATAGGGGAATTTGTCATGGATGGGATGATAATCGAAGAATTTGGATAAATAATATATGATTTTTAGAAAATTATTTATAATTATATTTTACTACGACCAAAATATTTTTAGATAAATTCTAAAAATCAAGAATCATTTTTAGGCTAAAAATACTCTATGTTTGTCAAAGTAAGGATCATGAAGAAATCTCTATCTCTATAAATCAAAAATATTATAAGTGAAACAAAATAATAATAAAATTAGTTAAGGCTAAAACCCATATTTTGTAAAAATAAAATTTTGGTAAAAGCTATGCTTTTATTGACTATTTGAAAATCAAGAAATATTTATAAATACTTTAAAACTATATTATTATATATATTTTTAGTTGAAATTTTAAATAAGTATAGAAATCTAGAAAATATTATGGGGCTAGTCGAAAGTAATTGTTTTGATCAAAGCCTTTAAAATAGATGGAAATAATCGTATATTTAGGGTTTTTCTAAATTCGTCTTTGAAACCAAATGTATGAAAATAATTTTACACTATTTTTAGAAATACAAAATATATACATAAATTTAGTTAATTTGTAAAGATAACACATATGGTATTAATAAACTAATAATTAAATAAACATATAGTAAAACATACTAGTAATTATAACCAGACACCCCATTGTTAATAAATAAATATTATAAAAAACATAAAATAATAATAATAATAATAATAATAATAATAAACAAAAAAAGCAAAAAAAATAAAAACCAAAAGGACCAGATCCTTTCTCTCCCGAGGAAGGGAGAGTCAACACCCAGCAAATCAAAAGAAAAAACATTTAAAAGATGGGGAAGGAGACGAGTGGAAGAGAGAGAAGGATGCTGAGAAGAGAAGAGAGGGTACGAGCGGAAGGGGCGGAGAGAGAAAGCGGGTGGAGGTCGAAAGTAAAGGGGCAAAGGGGCGGCGGACTCGGCGAGGGGAGCTGCGGCGCACGGCTATGATTGGTGAGGTCGACGCAGGGGCGGGGAAGAGAGGACTCTGCCGGTGGAGGGACTAGGCAGCCGGCGGTCAGGTTAGTAGTGGTGGTGGTGGTGTGTTTTGGTTTTTGGGAAGGGTTCGGGGTGTAGGCGCTGGCGGTTTCGGATGGCCGACGGTGGTAGTCGGTGGTGGTTTGTGGCGGTGACTAGGATGGTGGCGGTGGTGCTGACAGTGGCGACAGCCGTGATAATGGCTGTGGTGGAGGTGATTTCTGGGTCGGGGTCGGTTGTCTGGGGAGAGACGAGCGCTGGTGCGCTCCGACGTTGGCGACGGGCGTGGTAGTCAGGTTAGATGGTCGGGGACAACCGACGAAGTCGGGGACAACCGACGAAGTCGGGGGCGTAGCCATGGTAGTGATGGCGGGTTGGCTCCGAGTCGCGGGGCTCGGGGAAGAGGCCAGTCGTGGTGCGGATGGTGGTTGTCTCTGGTTAGGTATGCCGGAGGCGGGTGGCGGATGGCGGAGACAGTGTTGGTGAAGGTGTTGGCGGAAGGTCAGGGCACGGTGGCGGGGCGATGGCGGTGATGCCAGGACGACGCTGGCGGGGATTAGGATAGGATTTTAATTATTTTGATTTGTGTCGGGGTTGAAGGATGACGTGTCCGTGTATGGACACGAAGATGGTGGCAATGTAATTATAAATATGGAATCAGATGGAGAGGGGACACGGACACGATGCACATTTTTGTGGAGGATTTGTGTATGTGAGAAATTTATGGAGGAGTATCTGCCTATTTATAGGATGTGAGAATTCCCAGTTGGATAAGGATTGAGATTTTTAAAACCGAAATAGATAATTTTACTATTAAATTTAAACCAATACATTCATATCTAAATCTAAATCCAATCCAATTTAAATATAGATAAATAACACATTTAAATTAAACTATTTAATTTAAATCAATAAATCTAATCACCATTTTAATTTATCATAAATAAATCCAAGATATCTTTTTATAGAATTTATATAATAATTAATTTTCAAAAATTCCAAGATATATTTTAAATATTAGTAGGAAATATCTTCAAAATACTTTTTAAATAATTTAGGTAAAAATAATTTCAAAAATTCACCATAATTATTTAAACATAAATATGAAATAATTTCAAAAATATCTTTTTAACAAATTGAGATAAGAATGATTAAACCAAATTCGAAAATGCAAATTATACATACGTGAAATAAATTTTGCGTACTTACATGCAAATAATATTTTACATAAACTTATTTTTAATTTAAAGCTATTTTAATATAAAGCCAACATAATCTTTTCCAATTTAAATCATCATAATTAATTAAATATTAAATTAAACAATTTCCAAAATAACTTTTTATAAATAATAAAGATATATTAATAAATAATTTAAAAATTCACAATAAACTTTAAATAATTGGAATACATTTTTATAAATAAACAAAATAATTAGTTTTCGAAAAAATAAATATCAAAGTGGATAATGAAATAAATTTTATGTCACTCGCACACAAATAGTCTATTTTGACATAAAGCAATAGTTTTTCTAAATTATTACTTATATTTGTATCATAAAATAAATTGTATTCTTTATAAGTAAATAAAAATAAAGTTTTGGCAATCTCGACGCGATACAAATATTAAAAATAAAATACATATTTTCTATACGAAGAATTCTCTTAATAAAATATTTGTATATAAAAATATATATCATCTCGCAATTTCGCACGCTACGTACAAATACGAAAAATGTGAACTTGTACGCGACGTATAATTACGAAAAACAAAAATAAATCGATACCAAATTTATAAAATAAAAATCGTAGTAAAATTTTAGGGGGTTTACATCCTACCCAACTTACAAGAATTTCGTCCTCGAAATTAAGAATAAATAGGGGTTGAAAAGGTACAAGGATATATCGATACGGAACACGATCATATCATTAGGCGAGGCAAGGAGACGACGTTCAATGCAACATGCATTAGAAATTCACGATTTCAAATAATGCCGAAAATAATCATGGATATGGCTAACTAACGCTAGAAGGAAATGATTAGGGTTAAAGTTTAATCAAGATAACATTCAATAAAGAATAGTACGGTACCAAGAGAAATAAATTTGAGAACTTAAAGACATGGTTCCTTGAGAGTCGGTTGGGGGCACGATTAAGAGAGCGATTATGTTTACGCCTAAGTTAAGCGATTAGTAGGCCATGATAGCAAATATAGGGCCGAGAAGAAGGACGAGTAGTTTAAGACGAAGATATAGTAACATTGAGTGGTAATGGTCATAAGGGATAGGGCAGCTAGAGGAGTTTACAAGTGCCTTTGTTCTTCCATAATTGGTGAAGGCTAAAGTAATAAGGAGTTCAAAAACGATACTATCGAATACGAATACGTGGTTCAAGACGACCGAATAATTTCAAAAGAATTGTCAAGGCAGTCGTGGATGGAATTCTAAAGACCAAGTTTAATTATGTCTCCATCCACGTTAGAACGATATGTAAAAAGCGAACCAAAGTGCACTAGGTTGATCAGATCGACCATCATGCACCGGTTCTGATTAGACAGTATGTTCGTAGGTGCGCACCCAATAAAACATGTCATGATCAAGCTCGATAAGGGAATAAGCTTGCAAAACTTAAGCTCAACTAGCAGCATAGGATAGTCAAAATAGTAAAAACGTGGGCACGATTAATATTGAAAGAAGTGGAACTAGTTCAAACTTCTTAAGAACCTACTAAGGTCTTATGTTGGTGCCTATACAGTCGTTCCACTGTCTACTTGCTTAAGACTTGGTTAAGGTGACAAGAAAGGTTAGGTCGTGAGGTACCTACCCAACTTACAAGAGTTAAACTAGTAGGATGATGGTACAATAGGACAAGTCTACCCAGTATGGATTACCTTTCTAACCAACATCAAGCACGAAAAAAAAGGATAAGAATTAACGGTAGAGGTAATCAAGCAAGATGCAAATCAAGGAATTCAAAATAGAATCGATGAGGTAAAGTATGTGGATGAGATCCTAGACTCTAATCCTATATGCAGGCTTGCTTGGTACAGTAAAGTAACCAAACAATTTATCTTCACCTACATGGGCCACCAAAAAAATATGTAACGCCCCGGTCCCAAAATACGTAGGACCATGTACGCAGACATGCCAGCTGTATACATACGAAGTACAGGGCCTTGTATGTATACGTAAGCTGTAAAATGTAGTAAACCACAAATAACTAATCTAATCCACAAAATAAAGAAATAAAAGATATCATATAATTAATTATTTTGGTACAATATGTTGGGTGGAGACACATCCACTACCAACAAAATAAGAAACGATGTACATGATATACAAAAGTATCGACGAAGGTAGCAAGATAGATCCAACACGCGACATCTTCGAATAAATGGAGAAGACCACGATCCCGGCTAGAATACCTGCGGAAGACATGAACACACACCTAGGAAATAACCAGGTCCTCAGACGGACGTAGCAAGATACAGGAAAAACAAGCTAATATGAACTGTCATAATAATAAAATAATATATAAAAGACTATCATAGACACAAATATGCAAAGGAGATTCTAACCGCCTAAAGTGCAATTTAGAGGACAACTTTCATGCGCATGGGTGGAATTTTAGGCTATAAGTACGTAACTGGCATCTAGTGATCCGTATTCGTCCGTAACGTCCATAAGTCAGAGGGCATCTGCAAATAAATCGCCACAGTTCCATCCGGAGACTGTGGTTTACCTTTTTGGATTTTCATACGCACCAGCGACTGTCCTCCCCCAATATTTTCCATACTGTTTAAGTCATGTTCATGGCTCGTCCAGTTTTGTAACTGCTTGAGTCTCTAAAACCCTAGTCATAGGAGTTACGATCATCTATCCGTCACACGACTTTAGAGATGGTCAGTCCATAAGTCATGCCCCTAGCAAAATGTCTCATATCGTGTAGTATGAGTGTCATGGCCAAAGGAGATATAAGAAATCCCCCAACAAGAAGGTAGTCCGCTAACACTAAGTTAACATGCATATAGTAAAGTAAAACGACTAATAGAGTCGCTTGCACCCAAGTACGGCTTGGACGCGCAGTTTATAACAAAAGAAACTAACAATATGAAACAAAATAAATAATACGAAAATAAATAATATGACAGTAAATTAGCAAGGTATACTTGCCTGTTGTGACGCCTGATGAGCTGCCTGGTGTGGTACAATAAAGGTGGCACAAGATCGACTTCGGTTACAACTACGCAAGGGCCTCTGATGGTGGCACGGACTGGTCCATCGGGTCCAGAATACTCAGCTTAGCTAGGGCAGATAGGAGGAAGTACAGAGTTGGCGATGGAATAGGAATAGGGGAATTTGTCATGGATGGGATAATAATCGAAGAATTTGGATAAATAATATATGATTTTTAGAAAATTATTTATAATTATATTTTACTACGACCAAATTTTTTTTACATAAATTCTAAAAATCAAGAATCGTTTTAGGCTAAAAATACTCTATGTTTGTCAAAGTAAGGTTCATGAAGAAATCTCTATATCTATAAATCAAAAATATTATAAGTGAAACAAAATAATAATAAAATTAGTTAAGGCTAAAACCCATATTTTTTAAAAATAAAATTTGGTAAAAAGCTATGCTTTTATTGACTATTTGAAAATCAAGAAATATTTATAAATACTTTAAAACTATATTATTATATATATTTTTAGTTGAAATTTTAAATAAGTATAGAAATCAGAAAATATTATGGGGCTAGTCGAAAGTAATTGTTTTGATCAAAGCCTTTAAAATAGATGGAAATAATAGTATATTTAGGGTTTTACTAAATTCGTCTTTGAAACTAAATGCATGAAATAATTTTACACTATTTTTAGCAAAACAAAATATATACATAAATTTAGTTAATTTGTAAAGATAACACATATGGTATAAATAAACTAATAATTAAATAAACATATAGTGAAACATACTAGTAATTATAACCAGATACCCCATTGTTAATAAATAAATAATATAAAAAATAACATAAAATAATAATAATAATAATAATAATAATAATAATAATAAACAAAAAGTAAAACAAAAAACAAAAACCAAAAGGACCAGATCCTTTTTTCTTTTGAGGAAGGGAGAGTCAACACCCAGAAAATCAAAAGAAAAAAACATTTAAAAGAAGGGGAAGGAGACGAGTAGAAGAGAGAGAAGGATGCTGTTAAGAGAAGAGAGGGTGAGAGAGGAAGGGGCGGAGAAAGGAAGCGGGTGGAGGTCGGAAGTAAAGGGGCAACGGGACGACGGACTCGGCGAGGGGAGCTGCGGCGCGCGGCTATGATTGGTGAGGTCGACGCAGGGACGGGGAAGAGGGCTCTGCCGGTGGAGGGACTAGGCAGCCGACGATCAGGTTAGTAGTGGTAGTGGTGGTGGTGGTGTGTTTTGGTTTTTGGGAAGGGTTTGGGGTGTAGGCGCTGGGGGTTTCGGACGGCCGACGGTGGTAGTCGGTGGTGGTTTGTGGCGGTGACTTGGATGGTGGCGGTGGTGCTGACACTGGGGATGGTCGTGATGATGGCTGTGGTGGAGGTAATTTCTAGGTCGGGGTCGGTTGTCTGTGGAGAGACGAGTGCTGGTGCGCTCCGACGTTGGCGACGGGCGTGGTGGTCGGGTTAGATGGTCATGAACAACCGACGAAGTCGGGGGTGTAGCCATGGTAGTGATGGCGGGTTGGCTCCGGGTCACGGGGCTCGAGGAGGAGGCCGGTCATGGTGTGGCTGGTGGTTGTCTCTGGTTGGGTATGCCGGAGACGGGTGGCGGATGGCGGAGACAATGTTGGGGAAGGTGTTGGCGGAAGGTCAGGGCACGGTGGCGGGGCGATGGCGGTGATGCCAGGACGACGCCGACGGGGATTAAGATAGGATTTTAATTATTTTGATTTGTGTCGGGTTGGAGGATGACGTGTCCGTGTGTGGACACGAAGATGGTTGCAATATAATTATAAATATGGAATAAGACGGGGAGGGGACACGGAAACGATGCACATTTTTGTGGAGGATTTGTGTATGTGAGAAATTTTTGGAGGAGTACCTGCCTATTTATAGGATGTGGAAATTTTCAACTGGATAAGGATTGAGATTTTTAAAACCAAAATTGATAATTTTACTATTAAATTTAAACCAATACATTCATATCTAAATCTAAATCCAATCCAATTTAAAAATAGATATACAACACATTTAAATTAAATTATTTAATTTAAATCAATAAATCTAGTCACCATTTTAATTTATCATAAATAAATCCAAGATATCTTTTTATAGAATTTATATAATAATTAATTTTCAAAAATTCTAAGATATATTTTAAATATTAGTAGAAAATATCTTCAAAATACTTTTTAAATAATTTAGGTAAAAATAATTTTGAAAATTCACCATAATTATTTAAACATTAATATGAAATGATTTCAAAAATATCTTTTTAACAAATTGAGATAAGAATAATTAAACAAAATTCGAAAATTCAAATTATACATACGCGAAATAAATTTCACGTACTCGCATGCAAATAATATTTTACATAAACTTATTTTTAATTTAAAGCTATTTTAATATAAAGCCAACATAATCTTTTCCAATTTAAATCATCATAATTAATTAAATATTAAATTAAACAATTTCCAAAATAACTTTTTATAAATAATAAAGATATATTAATAAATAATTTCAAAATTCACAATAAAGTTTAAATAATTGGAATATATTTTTATAAATAAACAAAACAATTAGTTTTCGAAAAAAAATAATATCAAAGTGGACAATGAAATAAATTTCATGTCACTCGCACACAAATAGTCTATTTTGACATAAAGAAATAGTTTTTCTAAATTATTACTTATATTTGTATCATAAAATAAATTGTCTTCTTTATAAGTAAATAAAAATAAAGTTTTGGCAATCTCGACGTGACACAAATAATAAAAAAAAAATACATATTTTCTATACGAAGAATTCTCTTAATAAAATATTTGTATATAAAAATATATACCATCTCGCAATTTCGCACGCTACGTATAAATACAAAAAATGTGAACTTGTATGCAATGTATAATTACGAAAAACAAAAATAAATCAATACCAAATTTTTATAATAAAAATCGTAGTAAAATTTTAGGGGGTTTACAGTTGCGTATACGGCCTATAATCCTGCAGCTAACTGGTTAGCCGAAGCATTCAACAAGACTATTATCAAACTCCTTAAAAAGTTTGTTTCTATTAACAAACATAATTGGAGTGAGAAACTTGGGGAATGTCTATGGGCTTATCGCACTACAGTCCGTAATCCTACAGGTTGTACACCTTTTTCTCTGGTATATGGATTTGAAGCTGTTTTACCGCTAAAAATTCAAATTCCATCCTTGAGAATTGCCATTGCTAATGAACTTACCACAGAAAACAATGATCGTCTTCGGCTTCAAGTATTGGAGGCACTCAACGAGAAAAGGCTATTGGCCCAACTGCATTTCGAACTTTATCAAGTCCGGATCTCAAAAGCTTTCAATCGCAAAGTCAATGTGCGAACATTTTAGGAAGGCGAGCTAGTTCTTACAGTCAGACGTCCTATAACTATGGCTTATATGCGCAAAGGCAAGTTTAAGGCAAAATGGGAAGGATTGTATATGGTAAATAAGGTTTTCTCAAATGGAGTCTATCAATTAACAGATATGGATGGCAGAGTTGTTATGATGCCTATCAATGGCAAATTTCTCAAGAAATATTATGTATAAAAGCAAAATGTACTTCATTTCAGAGAAATATAAATAAAGTTCATTTTATTAAAAAGCAGAATAGAATTACATAATATTAAGGACGGGGACGAGGCCCTGATCCTTCCTGATTAAATACATAGTTTACCAATAGTTCAAACATCTCGTTGTCTGAACGCACTAGGAACTCACAAGCAGCCATCCTTAATGCCTCTTCTTCGGCAGTCTTCCCATGCTCCACTAGCTTGGCAATCAAGTCCTATCCTGGTGTAGGAGCAGTTGAGCCTTTACCCTTTTATTTCTAAGGAGGCACCGGAGGCTCAGCAAGAGGCGTCTCGGTCTTTCCTTCGATCTTCGGTGTGAGCAAATCTTTGGAAGACATTTTGTACAGAAAGAAAAGAAATTGATGATATCTACAAAAGTTTTGCTCTATTTATAGACAGAACGACTAGATAGTCAGTTTCGAGAACTGATGCGACTTTTTAAAAAAAGTCCAACTGTTCATTCATTTATAATTGTTCATTCATTCGTTCTCTTCCTTGAGAATAGAGATGACTGTTGATTCATTTATTCTCTTCCTCGAGAATCAAGATAACTGTTCGTTCATTCAGCAAATTTTCCTCAAAACAGAAATGACTGTTCATTCATTCACTTTATTTGACTTATCATTCATTTGGCATTTATTGTCTCTTTTTTAGATAATATGAATTCACGTCCCCCATACCTCTGAATTCCGATTATCTACATCAGCAACTTGTCACATCCACATTTTCTCTGGATTTTATTTTTCCATATCATCACATCAAAATTAAGTCATAAAGAAGAGAAAATTATTCTTTATTCCTTGAAGAGAAAATTATTCTTTATTCCTTCTTTAAAAACATAGATACATCTTGATGGAAATCTACTACATCTCGGATTTTCATTCTAAATATAACAAATGAAGGTCTATTGCATCTTTGGATATTCTTATTGATGGCAGTTCCTTGTCATCTCGACCTGAAGTAGCGAACAAGACAACTGAATCAACTCTGGTCTTCTCTCTCAGAAAGACGAGAGGAGAACCACAGAGTATAGCAGCTCAAAGGTAAGCTACTATCAATACAACTGGTAGAGAAGAGACGATTCGTCATGAGAACTAAGAATGAGATCACCCTCGTGATACGATTCCCAATTCTGTCTCTCCACCATCCAACTCTCATGTATAAAGGCCCTTCCTACTATCTGAGGAAGACCCTTCTGGAACATGGAGAGTCCTGAGCTATCTGATTTGAGCGTCAGAATCATATGAGTAGTCTGATGTGAGCGTCAGAAGAATGCTCTTCATAGCATCCAGGTCGCCGATGCCAGTTTTGAAGAAGCTTACCAACCAAACTTCTGCAAATATTAACAAAGAAAGAAAAGTTAGTAAAATCTATCAAAACTGTGAGCCTTTGATCAACATGAGCCTATCAACAGTGTGCGCCTCTGACCGAAGTCAGGCACTGGATTGCAGTACGCGCCTATTCTCAGAATTTCAGGCACACGTCTACAACATGCGCCTCTGTCCGAAGTCAGGCACTGGATTGCAGTACACGCCTATTCTCAGAATTTTAGGCGCACGTCTACAATATGTGCCTCTGACAGAAGTCAAGCACAGGATTGCAGTGTGTGCCTCTTCTCAAAATTTCAGGCGCGTGTCTACAACAAGCGCTTTATTCCTTCAAGTCAGTGCATGTCTTCAAAACTGTCTTAGTAAAAGTGGCATAAAGTAAACACAACTCATGAATGACGCTCATGTGTGGAAACCATTGGTTCTTTGTTGGGACTTACCATCAAAATCAATGGTGTTTGTGCTAAAAAATGTCGATGATATAGAGCTCGGCAGAAGAATAGCATCAGGTTGAAGTTGCGCAAGAGAACTTGTGGATGTCGAATGTTTGTTGGACAGTGGGACCTTGTGAGAAGACATCTTTAGAAAGAAAAAAAGAAAGGGAAAATAATAAAATAATAAAGCATGAATGTCTCTTTCCTTTCGTCTCAGTTATCCTTTAAAAAGTGTTGAATATGTGAACAATACGTTATTCTAGGAGTTTATTTCGGGAAAGAACTAAACAAGAGGCGTTCGTAACCACATGATGACTGCCATGTGTCTCTCAAAGAACAGCAAGCATTGAACTAGTCAAAGGAGCACATTTACGTGGGCCACTTGAATCACAAAACGGTTCTACAATTAATAGCCACACAATAAAGTAAAGGTGCCAGAAATTATAAATTTTATTTCATAAGAAGGGGTAGACCCCTACAAACAAATAGGACATAACACATGAAAAGAAATAAAAAGCTGGCACGCTTAACATTGCTTCTTTTTCTCTTCTTTATCATTGGTCTGACGAAGGGCAGCGTCCAACTCTTGCATGTTATGGATCCCCGAACGACGCATCAGACGAAGGAATCCCTCCGAATCACCGCGCTCTTCAGAGAAAAGTGATGGCCCACCACTCGAGTGATTAAAGACTGTTGGAGTTAAACCAAAATAATATAAAAAGTTTACTACCCTTAGTGACGGGTTAGCCTCGAACAGATAAGTCGTAGGCTTGACATCAGGTTTTGCTACAGGAGATTTGACTTCAATGTCAGCACTGGTCTCCATCTCCTTGTTGTTAGGTGCCATGGAAGTACAGAAGTGAAGAATGAGGACAAGATCTCTCCCTATATATATAACTAACCAACTCTTCATATTCCTCATGGGAAACCGAATATCATCAATGAAACTCGGGAAGACGAAGAGGAGATCGAATGTTTTCGAGAAAAAATTTATTATGACGGTTGAGCATTGACTAGCGCAATCTAAACAAAAATGCATAATTCAAAGTCTTTCAAAACTTTGAAGTATTCTTAAGTTTCGAAAACTTTGAAGGGGGTCCTGTAGGGCCTAAAAATCAAGTTGTGCCATATTTTTACTACTCAACAATCAAGATGCGCCCCAGAAATCAAGTTGCGCCACTGTTTTAAAGTCCAGAAATCAATCTGCGCTATTGATTAGGTTGCGCCTAACATCAGACTACGCCCAATCTATATTGTGCCCAAGCCTATGTGGCGTCTGACATTTAATTGCCATCATTTCCTGACAGCACTGACAGTTGACAGCACAGTAAACAAAGAAAATCTCTTCGAATCCCTCAAAACGTGTCGCTCGAGGAGATTTAATTGACAACTGTCCTACATATCCTGTGAGTTGCGCCTAGGCGCAATCTAAATAAATTTCTTAGTTGTGCCTAGGCGCAATCTGGATAAATTATTCTCATATATTCAAAAGCTTCCACGTGTCTAGACGCAACCCAATCAGGCGCAGTTTGACTTGTTGACTGAAGCTCGTGCAACCTGATAAAGTTGAGACAACTTATATTCTAAAGTAGGATGACGTGGCGCACATGCCACTAATCTCTCAAAACGTGTCCATTATTCTGTACACGGCCATGTGCATCTCAATCACATGATGCCACGCGTCTAAATACAGTTAGTATACGATTGTGTAACTGAATGGAAGTTGGCACAACATAAGGTTGGCGCAACCCAAAGTGGCGTAATTCAGCCTCGTGCACATTAGAATAACTGCTAAAACAGTTATTTCCAGAACTCTATAAATAGCGTTTCCACTTATTATCAAAGCATCACAGAGAGATCAAGTACTCTTGCAAAATTGCTGCTGCATTCTCCAGAGGCTCTAGTCTTCAAGTTCACATAGTCCAAGGGATAAAGTGATCGTCTTCTGATCAGATTCCTACAGTTGTACTTTCCCAAAATTCAAATTGTACTCTTGTACACTTTTCTAAGTTTGTTATAAAACTTTTTGTTTGTGCAAACACATGCTTCAAACGCTACGGCATTCCATGCCTCTGCGGACCAAGCAAAACTTGCCACGAGCAATCCATTCATTGCACCCGGCATGAAAGCTGGTGGGGATCATGTCACGACCCGCACCCGCTTTTCGGGATACGAGTGCATGTCCAAGCCAGCCTACGTCGCAGAGTCGACAGTAGAACGCTGTCAAGCCCTCAATAAATAAATGCTCATAATAAACTTTTACTGCTTATTCACATATCTAAATTTATTACAACCTTTACAAGATTTATATTCAAGAAAAGTTCAGGGTTCTTACAATTAATGAAAATGATAGATCAGTACATTCGTCCTCGCATCTACTAATGAAAAGTCCCACTTTCTAAACCGACATTTAGTATTTATGTTGAATCATGCAACTTAGCTTATAATCTTGCTATATTCTCCTTAGGGTCGATTCCATGGCATATTCGAAAGCGGTAAAAGCATGTTATCGTGGCATGCATGTTATTCGAATTTAATAGGCAAGCAGGCAAGCAATCTCGTATTTGTTTCAAGGTGAGACTTCTTACCAACATAGACGCACTCGCCCTTGCACCAACGCAAGGTGAATACGTCCCATTCCTTCTCTGTCATGTTATAAGTGCTCTTTATACAGGATCTATGTGTGCAGGATACATACGTGCCTGCACTTTCAACCCATCGTTCCTTAACTATATGAAGGTTGTTCGTGTATTCACGCCAGAATGGACTGAAAGTTTCTCTTTTCTTTTCTTTTACTCTTTCTTTTCTTTCTTTTCTTTCTCTTTTTCTTTTCTTTCTCAAATTGGGTAGCCCGGCGCTTCACGGGTTGGGTTGCTATCCCAAACAACCGAAGACATACCGTATGCATACCATCTTTTATGGCTTTTCACATCTATAACCGATGGCTAGTCATCTTACATATGTGCGTCCATCAAAGATTATATCCCTTCTAGGCCAAATGGACCCGGTGCCCCGATGCACCCGTTCGGAGCGAACATTCCCGTGCATGGGAGATTATCTCAATTTTCTTACGTCTATTCGATCATGCAACGTACTATTATTCAAACAACCAAACATAGTCTTGAGTCCGAGACTCAGACTTTATCATCTCGTATTTCTTCCATTAACTTTCTATATTCTCACATTTCATACTTCGTTTCAATGTTCAATGGCATCATGCCTCAACTCAATGTTCGTCAACCGAATGACCTGAAGGTCCCGAGCACATTTCGAGGCATCATACCACATCTGACAGTTCCGTCACCTACATGCAACAATTGTTCTCTTCGCAACGAAGCCATCTCTTATGATTCTTGTGCACGTAGGCACGTTTTGACATGATTATTCTCATTTCTTCGAGTCGTGCATGTGATGCACGCCTCAATACCATAATTCCATGTTCTTAGCCTTAATGTACAATATTCATGGCTTGCATGCTATGGCGCTTGCTTTCAAAATCTTTCAATGTGCTAGCCTTTCTAACTCGTGCGCGAAGGCACGGAATGGCTCGTGCATGAAGGCACTCGCTGAATACAGTTATCCCATGTTCTTGTGGCTTGTGCGTCGAGGTGCTCGCCTTTGCAATATCCAATGTTCTATAGCGACTCATGTATTTGATGCACATTTTATTTTAATTGTTCTAACTAGTGTTCAACATATACACTATGATTTATCTTCCGATCGGACCACGCCCGTGGCGTCGATAGATTAACTTAGCATACAATGATACAATGATACATTCTTACTTAGACATGAAGGAGTAAAAAGAAGAGTCAGTCCTTCCACCTTAAACCGATACGCCTTGTTGTTTGTCGAGCCGATGAGGCTCGATTTCATATCTTTCTGTACGGCTAAATCTTCTGACTTAGCCATTCGGACACTTCTTCGTTTTATTAAATTACTCGATCGATTCCGGTCTACCGTGCCCAAGTCCTGGCCCGTTGCGAGGCGGTGATTTAGGGTTTTGTGGACCCGTTGTGTATGAGACAAAAATATCGCTAATATTTTAGCATAAACGGATAGCCTGCACATGAAACCAACTAAAATTAATATTTGCATCGATTCGGACTTGCACCTTGGATCGACTCGATTTCTTAGAATATTCGAGCCAACTCAACACACTTATCCTTTGGGGCAATGCAGCGCTGTGCATCGATTCAACTCGATGCATTCTGTGGGATAATACAAGTCTTTGTATCGACTTATTCGATGCATTGCTCGGGATAACGTAACTCTCGTATCGATTCACATCGATATATTTCATTCAGTCAATGCGACTCTTTGAGTCAACGCCTCAGCATAATACGTCGTACAAAGCGGGGTATTACAGCTACCAACATTCCTTCAGTAGTTTCCACCACAGTCGGGACCTCAAATGCCTCCACCACCGACTGATGGGAGCCCTACTTCCTATTTTATGAATACAATAATGCAGGCTTAGTGGAAGCAGACTGAGCTGATAAGACAGAGTATGATGGCAGCATTGGCTAGACCTCCACCTCCGACATCGTTACCAGCACCAGCACCGGCTCTACATCCTTATGAAGGCTCTATCAAGAACTTCACAGACATGAACCCCAAGGCCTTCAGAGGAATGGAGAAGCCACTAGAGGTGTCACAATGGCTTATTAGTACAGAGAAGCTACTGAAGGCATCCTAGTTGCCAGCTTGAGATTGGATGACAGCAGTGGACCTACTATTAGAAGATAATGCCCACCACTGGTGGAATACGGAAGAGAGATGATTAGGCACTGGGATCACCTGGAAGCAGTTCTATGATTCATTTTATGAGTTCTCTCTATTCATGTTCGAGACGGTTTATACGATCAGTTCCTTCACCTAAAGCAAGAGAATATGACAGTTAATGAGTATGACTCAGAGTTCAATCGCCTGAGTAGATATGGTACGGGATTGATCCCGACAGAGTTAGAGAAGGCGAAGAGATTCCAGCAGAGGCTAGCACCAGAGCTCAAGTCATATACGACTACACAGTCTCGAGTCTCCCATTCAGCTGTCTTAGAAGAAGCTCGTGCTCAGGAGATTCTTCGCATGGAGCAACATTAGACCTTGGGACGTCATACACCAACAGTTATACCAGTCTAAGCTACTCATAGTGGACCTATCAGGAGGCCCACGGGACAGTTCCAATAGAGGCCCACACCTTATCAGAAGCCCACCTGCAACTATTGCTGGGAAGTAGGGATAGCTCATGAAGGACTGTCAAACTCGACTTGGAGCATGCTTGAGATGCGCGTCAGGGCAACACAAGGTGAAGGATTATCCGGAGCAGCAGTCCTTAGCGTATGTCCAACAGAACCCGAGACCGACAGCCCTAGCACTTCCAGCACCACAGCCAGCAGGAGGAGCACCTCGCCCACCCTTACCACCCTACTCAGCACAGTTCAAGAGGTCCAGAGCTCAAGGCCCTAGACAGAATTATGGGCAGGTATTCTCTCTACCTGTTGAGGATACAGAGACAAAGGCAAAGGCAGAGGTCATAGCAGGTATGGTTTTAGTTGCTTCATTTTCTGCCATTACATTGTTTGACACTGGATCCACTCATTCATTCATAGCCACTAGTTTTGCCACTAGACACAGCATTTTTATCACACCCTTATCTAAGAATTTTAGAATCCTTACTAGAGGAGGAGTTGTACCTGTTAGTGGTGTTTGTAGACTTTGTCCTAGTTGTGATATGTGGTAGAAAGATGAAGGTACGACTTCTTGTATTTCATATGCCGACATTCGACGTGGTTCTTAGAATGGACTGTTTGAGCCAGTATTTTGCTCTTATAGACTGCCATAGGGGCAGTATAGTCTTTAGACTACCGAAAAAGATGGAGTTTGAGTTCACCAAGGAGGAAGGAGAGAGTTGTGATGCACCCACATTGGGGACTCACATGATGATGCAGGACACCCCTCAGCACCCTATCATCTCTGAGTTCGAAGATGTATTTCCCGAGGATTTGTCGGGACGGCCACCTGACCGAGATATCGATTTTTCTATTGAGCTTGTTCCGGGAGCTGAGCCTATTTTATCTCGAGTTTATTGACTAGCACCTAAGGAGTTGGTAGAGATGAAAATACAGATTGACGACTTATTGGAGAAAGCTTTATTCGTGCCAGTGCATCACCATGGGGAGCACCCTTTTTTTGTGCCTAAGAAAGACGGGATAGTGCGTATGTGCATCGACTACAGAGCCTTGAATGCAGTGACGGTGAAGAACAAGTACCCCTTGTCGCGTATAGACGATCTATTCGATCAACTAAGTAGAGCAAAAGTATTCTCCAAGATTGACTTACGATCGGGCTATCACCAACTGCAGGTTCGGAAGGAAGATATTTCGAAGACGGCATTTCGATCGAGGTATGGACACTATGAATTCTTGGTCATGCCTTTCGATTTGACTAATGCTCCCGCGGTCTTCATGAACTTAATAAACAAGATCTTCCATCAGTATTTGGACAAATTTGTCGTTGTCTTTATAGACAATATCTTAATATACTCGAAGAGCTAAGAGGAGCACGAGCAGCATCTATGGATCATTTTGGGGACCTTGAGGAACGAGCAACTTTTTGCGAAGCTTAGCAAGTGTGACTTCTTCCTCAATGAGGTATCGTTCTTGGGCATATTGTTACGGGTAACGGCATATCGGTAGATCCGGAGAAGATCACAGCAGTCAAAGCATGGCCCACTCCCACATCAGCGTTCGATGTGAGAAGTTTTCTTAGACTTGCGGGTTATTACCGAAGGTTCGTAGAAGATTTCTCTCGAATAGTGGGGCCTATGACTCGACTAACATGCAAGAATCAGGAGTTTATATGGACAAATGGGTGTCAAGCCACTTTTGATGAGTTGAAGAAGTGCTTGACCACAGCACCTATTTTGACACTACCATCGGGCCCGGGAGGATTTGTGATATACAGTGATGCATCAGGGAAGGGATTAGGATGCATATTGATGCAGCTTGGTCACGTAGTAGCATATGCATCGAGACAGTTGAGGGTGCATGAGAAGAATTATCCAACCCACGATCTAGAGCTCACAGCGGTTATCTTTGCTTTGAAGCTACGGACACACTACTTGTACGGCGAGAAGGTAGATATCTACATTGATCATAAGAGCCTCATGTACGTATTCACATAAAAAGAGTTGAATATGCGACAACGACATTGGTTGGACTTAATGAAAGATTACGAAATCAAGCTACATTATCATCCGGACAAGGCTAATGTTGTGGCAGATGCATTAAGCCGTAAACCCATGGCTCACTTCTCGACCACACAGCGGGAGTTGATTGGAGACTTGCAGCAGCTTGGTATTGAAGTAGTATTGCCTAGAGCGAATGGCGTATTAGCCAATCTTCAAGTGCAATCATCGCTAGTAGAGAGGATCAAAGCAGCATTACTCATGGATGCTAGAATTCGATGGCTTCGAGAGAGGGCTGAAGCAGGAGAGCAGAGGGGATTGAGGATTCATCCCGATGGGACATTGCGATGTGGTGATCGTATTTATGTTCCTAATGGAGAGCTATGACAAGAGGTGATGACGGAAGCACACAGTTCGACTTACTCTACTCATCCCGGAGGAACTAAGATATACGAGACTTACAACAGTATTATTGGTGGCACAGAATGAAGCGAGAGATAGCTCGTTTTGTGGCCAAGTGTTTGGTATGCCAACAAGTGAAGGCCGAGCACCAGAGGATTGTTAGCCCATTGGTCATATGGTCAACCTTATTTTAATAATTGATTAAACTCTGTTTGGATATACGAAGCTAGTCGGGACATCTCGGATTCTTGGACATAAGCAAGTTTGGATATTCACTTCGTTCAAGACTGAAGATCTGTTTGCCCACTCGAGTCTGTATTTCATATGCAATGTAATTTTCATTTTATTTGAGTCTAGGAATACATTGTAAACCGAGTCGTACTGGCAAATAGGCTAGCCCCTAAATTGTTCAAAATGATTTTAAAATGACCTATCAAAATGTTTACAAAAAGAGTTTCAAAAAGGTTTTCAAAAAATCACCAAAACCTGATTTTTAAAACCCTAACCAACCCTGACAGAACTCGGGCCGAGTTTCGGCCAGAGTTCGGTTAGTGGCCGTTTTGATTTTTGAATTCTCTGAACTTGGTCCTCCTGCAGTTGCGGATTTGACCGAGATTTGCTCATAGAGTTCTGCCCGAATTCTGCCCGAATTCTGCCAGAATTCTCCCTTTGAAAGACCTATAAATAGAGAGAGATTTTGATCATTTTAACTCACTCATTCACTTTCAATCTTCTCTCTTATCTAAAGCTTTCTGTCTTTCAAAGAGTTTTTCTAAAGCTTACATTTTCAGATCCCAAGCCAGTTACAATCCTCTAGTCGTTTTGCCAGTGCGGTACGGTCTAGAAGTGTAAGAGATTGTAATCAGAGGCTTGATAGAAGAAATACCTCTTCAATTTGAAGTTGGACGAGTTCTTCGTATCAAAGCTCACATTGTAGAAGTTGCAAGGACTTCGTAAGAAAACTTGCGGTTTTTCCAATAGTGGATTCAACTGGTAGCAAGAGTTCTACCGACTGGATTAGTCCTCAACAGAGGGATACCAGTATACATCGCTGTCTTTGCGTTTGCTTTCTGAACTCTGCCTTTACATTATTTTTAATTGTGATATATATACTGTGATTGTGTTGCTAACATTTTTTAATTAGCATTATTCCGCTGCCAACTCTATTCACCCCCCTCTAGAGTATTACGCTTTACTATATCGTTCCTACAATTGGTATCAAAGCGGGTGTTACAGGTAAAGCAAGGTAACAGTGCTATTATTTATTCATTGTTAATTAGATCACATCACATCACATGGCTTCTATGAAATTCACAAGTGAAGGCCAGGCCACAAACAGACCCCCACTGTTTGATGGTACTAATTACACATATTGGAAAACACGGATGAGTTTCTTCTTGAAATCTCTTGATTTTGACTTATGGGCTATTGTTCTTGATGGATATCAAAAGCCACCTCGCATAACTGTAGAGGGAGTTTTAGTTGAAAAACCCCAAAGCAGTTATACTGAGGAGGAAAAGAAAAAGGCCAGTCTTGATGCTTGTGCTATTAACGCTCTCTTTTGTGCCTTAGACAGAACAGAATTTAACAGGGTATCTACATGCACAACGGCAAATGGTGTATGGAAGCTTCTCGAAGTTACACATGAAGGCACAACCCAAGTCAAGGAGTCAAAAGTCAGCAGACTCACTCAAGAGTACGAGGCGTTTAAAATAAAGCCAAACGAAACAGTCACACAAATGTTCGAGAGGTTCTTGGATATTGTAAACCCTTTGTCCTCCTTAGGCAAAGACTACAGTAACCACGAAAAGATTCGCAAACTCCTGCGAGCTCTCACCAAGAACTGGATTCCGAAGGCTACAGCTATCATTGAAGGAAACGACCTCACCACAATGTCACTTGAGGTACTCATGGGTAAGCTTCTCACTCATGAACTGGTGCTACAAGACTTTGAAGAGCCTTCACCAAAGGAGAAGTCGATCGCTCTCAAAGCTCAGCACAGAAAAGCTGCTGAAGATGATTCAGACAGCAGTGGATCTGACGCTGAAGATCAAGCTCTCCTTGCAAAGAAATGCAAAAGATTCATGAGACATGAGAAAAGAGTCAAAGAGAACAACAGCAACAACTGGTACCAAGAAGATGTTGTCTGCTATGGGTACAAGAAGAAGGGACACATGAAGAAGGACTGTCCCACCAACTCATCATCGAGCAAGAAAAGCAACAGGTACGTAAAAGGCAACCTGAAAAGATCAACATCTCGGAAGTATGCCAACACTAGCATATGGCATGAGAGTGAAGCTAGCGACTCAGAAGATGAACATTCAGAGGACGCTGCAAACATCTGCTTCATGGCAATCGATCAGGTACCTACTGAACCTGTAGAAACATATGATGACTTTACCTTTGAGCAACTAGGAGATGCCTTCAGTGAACTGATGCTTGACTACAGGAAACTGCGTAGTAAATATCAGACCGCTAAGAAGGTACTCAAAGAGTACAAAGGAGAAATAGAAAGACTTACCGACCTACTAGCTGAGGTTAGAACTAGTGTTAGTGAGTCTGGTGAGCTTTCCTCCATAAAGCTCTTATTACACGAGACCAAACAGTCATCCGAAGAGAAAGACAAGATTATAGACCAATTGAGAGAAGATCTTTCTAAAGAAAAGAAAAGTCTTCAATTTGCACAAATCAGAATGGAAAACCTCACTTCTGATTATACTAAGTTATATGACACTTCCAAAAGATTAGAAATTAGGTTAGGAAAACAGCATGAGCCTGCTGCTTCCTCTCCTAACACGTGTCACTTACCGAGAAATCGAAACATTCCCAAGCCAAACACTGTCAGACCAAACCATGTAAAACCTTTACCCCAAAAGGTTAAGCCCAAACATGATCATAGGTATGCATTCTTCTATTCTAGAAAACCCAAACCTACCAACCATGCACAACACTCAGCTTTCAACACTCGACATGCACAATGTCATTATTGTGGCCTCATTGGTCATATTTTATCTACATGTAGAATGAGAAAGCTAGTTGATTTAAATGTTTATGCTTGGATACCAAAGACTAACTATTCCGGACCCTACAAGAAATGGGTACCAAGAGTTTCATCTGCAAACTGTTTTGTAGGTGGAACACCCTTCACATGCTAGAAGCAAATGGATCCTCGACAGCGGTTGCTCACGGCATATGACCGGTGACGCTACTCTATTTGCAACACTGTCGAAGAAGAAGAAGGAAGGTTATGTTTCCTTCGGTAATAATTTGAAAGGGTATATTATTGGTATCGGTGATGTTGGTAAGTCTTCCTATCCCGTGATTAAAGATGTCTGTCTGGTTACCGAGTTGAAACATAATCTGCTCAGCATAAGTCATCTAGCTGATCATGGTTATGGCATCAACTTTGGCAAAGACAAATGTACTATAGTTGATAGCTCAACTGGTAGTACTATCTTTGAAGGAATCAGGGAAGACAATATATATGTTTTCTATTTGCTGGAAGAAGCTAACATTACAGGTAGATGCTTAATGGCCAAAAGCGATGAGAGTCATCTATGGCACATGAGACTCGGTCATGCAAACATGGATACAATTTCAAGATTATCCACAAAGAAGTTAGTACGTGGTTTACCGAATATTACATTCAAGAAGGATTCGGTATACAGCCAATGTGAAAAGAACAAGGCTACCAGATCCACATTCAAGTCTGTAAATGCAGTATGTACTACTAGACCTCTACAATTGCTACACATGGATTTATTCGGTCCTAGCAGAGTTGCTAGCCTCGGAGGTAAATTATATGCATTTGTAATTGTAGATGATTTTTCTAGATACACGTGGGTATATTTTTTGACACGCAAGAATGACGCATTATCCGAATTTGTCGCCTTTTGCAAGAAAGTCCAAAATGAAAAAGGTTATATGATCACTCGAATTAGAAGCGATCATGGAGGCGAATTCGAGAATGCTGATTTCGAGAAATTTTGTAACACACACGGTTTCATACACGAGTTCTCCTGTCCTAGAACTCCACAACAAATGGAGTTGTGGAACGTAAGAACAGAACTCTAACCGAAATGGCCAGAGTAATGTTAAATCAATTTAGCCTACCCAAATACTTCTGGGCTGAAGCTGTCAATACAGCTTGCTTTGTGCTCAATAGAGTTCTAATTCGACCTAAATCGAAGAAGACTCCATTTGAGTTATGGTTTGATAGAACTCCCTCAGTTTCATACTTTAAGATATTTGGCTGTAAGTGCTTTATCTTGAATACTAAAGACAACTTGGGAAAGTTTGACGAAAAGGCCGATGAAGGTATATTTCTAGGTTATGCGGCCAAGAGCAAAGGGTACAGAGTCTTCAACAAACGTACCATGATCATCGAAGAATCAATCAACGTCACTTTTGATGAAATGAACCAAATGACTCTCGATGACAGTGATGAAGATCTGCCTACATCAAGCTCAACATCAGCTGAACCTGAACCAAGCTCTGTACTAGCTGAACCTCCTAGAGAAGATCCAGGAACCAGCTATCTTCAGAGTCTACCAAAAAGATTGAAATTCACAGCTGATCATCCAAAAGATTTGGTAATTGGTGACATTACCAAAGGAGTAAGTACTCGATCATCCAATAGGGATATTGTTTCTAGTGTTGCATTTATTTCACAGCTAGAACCTAAATCTATTAATGAAGCATGTAGTGATAGTTTTTGGATAGATGCTATGCAAGAGGAATTGAACCAATTCGAACGAAATCAAGTTTGGGAACTTGTTCCCAAGCCTATTGATCATCCGGTCATTGGCACCCGTTGGGTATTCCGAAACAAACTGGATGAGGATGGTTTAGTAACTCGTAACAAGGCACGACTCATAGCTCAAGGATACAATCAAGAAGAGGGTATCGACTACGATGAAACTTATGCCCCAGTTGCGAGATTAGAATCCATTCGCATGTTATGTGCATTTGCATGTTTTCATAATTTCAAACTTTTTCAAATGGATGTCAAGAGTGCTTTTCTAAATGGTTTTATAAAAGAAGAAGTTTTTGTAGCACAACCTCCGGGTTTCACGGATTTCAAAAATTCTGACCATGTTTTCAAGTTGAAGAAAGCCTTATACGGTTTGAAACAAGCCCCTCGTGCTTGGTATGATCGTCTAAGCTCTTTTCTACTTGATAACGGATTTTCAAAAGGAAAGGTTGACACTACACTATTTATTAAATCTTTTAATGGGAAGCTGCTTTTAATTCAAATCTATGTTGATGATATCATATTTGGATCCACTGATGAATCTCTTTGTCAAGAATTTTCTAAGTGTATGCAGAATGAGTTTAAGATGAGCATGATGGGAGAACTGAAATTCTTTCTCGGATTGCAAATCAAAGAAACTGACAATGGGACGTTCATTAATCAAGCTAAGTACACAAAAGATTTGTTAAAGAAGTTTGATCTGGACAACGTCAAACCTATTGGCACTCCGATGACAACTTCAACAAAACTTGATTCTGATGAACAAGGCAAGCCAGTCGACACACGTAAGTATCGAGGTATGATTGGTAGTTTACTTTACTTAACTGCTAGTCGTCCAGATATAATGTTTAGTGTTTGCCTGTGTGCACGTTTTCAAGCTAACCCAAAGGAATTACATCTGT
>JANAVB010025800.1:24051953-24166953 GCA_029216955.1 Iris pallida
GTCTTTAAGGAGCGCTGGACTTTCCTTCAGTCTTCTTTTAGGAACGTCCATAAGGCTGTGATGACTCTGTTAGAATGGACAGAACTGATTGTAGGAGAGCTTTGAAGATTATCTGTTAGCTGAAATACAGAGAAAACTAGACTAAGAAGATGTTGTTAATGTTATCAAAATAAACTGTGCCAACAATCTCCCCCATTTTGATAATTGACAAAACAGAGAAATAGCATCTTCAGGGAGTGACTCCCCGTAGGTTGACAACTCTCCCTCAATAAGTTTTCTCCCCCTTTGTCACTTAGTCGAAGATGAGAATAAGTAGTAAAAAATACATCGATAAATAATGAAAGCTTTGTAAGGATCAAAAGCATGCATATATAGATTTTGAAGAGGGTACATGCTTGATACTACATAAAAACAGATAAAACTCTCCTTCACGAGAGTGAGACAAGGCATAGAAAAACATAGAAAGAGTCCCCGTAGGACCACACACGACATAAAAACATATTAATGGTCCCCGAAGGACCGCAAAGGACAAACACTAAGACGACACCAAATTTATTCGACTACCACCAACAGGAGCATGCAACTACTCATCCGTCGGATCATCGTCCTCCCCACCCTGAGCATCATGAAAAGTACCGAAAGGATCCACGCCATCCGGGTACATGAATCGTAGGCATTGGGGTCAGAGAAGCGGAGCCTTGGTAGTGAGGATCCTAAAGGTTGAGATCCAGATAGGCATTCTGGTCCTGAAGAGTCCGCTGGATGAAGTAAGCTTGTTCATGTAAGTGGCTCTGGATAAGATTTCCAAGGCCACGGGTGTTGGCCCTCATCTGCTTCTTCGCCTGAGATGCACATGTCAAAATGCTAGGTCAGCGGCACGAAACGACCGGATGGGGGAGGCACAGAAGATGGCGTGGCAGGAAAAAGCGGCCGGTGGTTCATGGGAAGACGCACGAGATGCTGATGACCAGGGCAGAACAGGAAATAGCAAGAAAGGAGGGAACGCCATCCGACTGGCAGAGTAAGAGATCCACATTCTTTGCCTCAAGGATAAGGTGATGAAAGCGCCATAATTGAGGGATTGCTTCCCCGCCGGCAGGACAGAAAAGAAGGATTGAGAAGAGTCTTGGGAAACGATCAAGTCTTCTTGGAGTATAGGTAGTACATGCAGACGAGTGCATCATTGGTGATCGCATCATAGTTGTCGCCTTGGGGTAGAGGGTGTGGCAGATGATCCGATGGATCTCGTAGTAGTAGAAGGGCTCCAACTGTTGGAGGGTTGGAATGGCCGAAGGATTGGGGCCCTTACAGATGATGCCGCAGAACTCATCAAAGAGACTTTGGCAGAAGGATAGAGACCGGCCAAGGTCGGCAGAGCATCTTCTCGATTTGGCATTTCGAGAATCTTGCAATGCCGCGAGCCGTGAGGCAAAAGTGGCTCATTGACCATGGTCTCGATGGCGTTGTTTTGGAGATTGGGAATGAGATTGTAGTAGAATAGGCGTACGCTGCCGGGTAGACTAGTACTTAAGACGCAGAAGAGATGAGAGGCCGGCCATCTGAAAGACGGAGAGATGGCCGGAGAAAATATTCCAGTTGATGGCCTTGTCCTTGAAGACGTTGTGGTTGGCAAAATGTTGGAACCAGACATCGGCAACTAGGGCGGAGGTGAAAATTTTCGGATCATAGGTGCCATTTGGAAGGGGCACCGGAGTGAACGGGTTTGAAACTGTGGTGAGGAGCGAGGACATTTATGAGTGGCCATAAGGGTTGATGGTAGAAGGATGATGGAGAAGTGAGGAAGAATGAAGAGGATGAAGAAGAAGAAGTTGGGTTTTTAAGGAAGAAGAGAGAGGAATGGGTTGGGAGAGTTTTGAAAATGAAAAAGAATTGATGAAAGGAATTAAAGAGGGGAGTTTTGAAAATAGTGATGATGAATATAATTAATGAAGGGAGTTGAAGGGATGGGATGGGAATTAATGAGGGATAGGATGTGATAGGATGGGTAGTTAATGAGATAGGTTGAAAAAGAAAGTAGAAGATTTGGTGGGGCACAAGGCAGACGTGACAGGCTGTGTCCACGTCAAACAGCATGCCGTCGGTATACCGCGTATGCCGACGGTATGTCAATTTTGTGTACGAAGAAAATTCGAACACAAATCGGTCTACCGTCGGTATGTCGCCGTATGCCGATGGTGTGTCATTGGAGTGGAGCTAAGAGTCAAAATGAATGATGCCTAATTCTTGGAAAAGAAAGACGAAACGATCCTCCAGGAGTGGTTTGGTGAAAATGTCGGCCAATTGATAAGTAGTGTCAATAAAATCAAGGCGAATATCCCCTTTTGTTGATGGTCACGAAGAAAATGGTGTCTAATCTCAATGTGCTTCGTGCGGGAGTGACAAATCAGATTTTTTGTGAGATTTATCGAGCTAGTATTATCACATTTAATAGAAGTACAAGTAGAAGAAATGCCATAGTCTACAAGTGTTTGTGACATCCAAAGAATTTGTACACAACAGCATCCGGCCGCTATATATTCGGCCTCAGTGGTTGAAAGAGCAACAGAGTTTTGTTTCTTACTAAACCACGATACCAAGGATTTTCAAGGAATTGACATGTGCCGCTAGTGCTTTTCGGTCAATTTTGCATCCGGCAAAATCTGCATCCGAGAAGCCGTGAAGCTCAAAGGATGAATATTTCGGATACCAAAGTCCCATATTAATGGTGCCTTTGAGATATCGAAAAATACGCTTTACAGCATATAAGTGAGATTCCTTTGGATTGCTTGGTATGCACAAAGACACACACTAAACATGATATCAGGTCGGCTAGCAGTTAGATAGAGTAAGCTGCCGATCATACCTCGATACTTACGAATGTCGACCGAAGTATCATCTTCATCATTATCAAGTTTTGTCGTTGTTGCCATAGGAGTCATTGATTTGGATGAGTCAAGTTCGAAGCGTTCGAGGAGATCCTTTGTATATTTGGCTTGATTGATGAAGGTTCCTTTGGGTCCTTGTTTGATTTGTAAGCCCAAAAAGAATGATAGTTCTTCCATCATGCTCATTTCAAATTCATCATGCATTACTTTAGCAAATTCTACACAAAGTGCATTGTTAGTAGAACCAAAGATAATGTCATCGACATAAATTTGTACTAATAAAAGAGTGCCATTAAAGTTTGATAAAAAGTGTGGTGTCGACTTTGCCCTTAGAAAAATTGTGAGATATAAGGAAGGAACTAAGACGCTCATACCAAGCACGAGGAGCTTGTTTGAGGCCATAAAGGGCTTTGTGTAGTTTGAGACGTGATGAGGAAATTAAAAATCTTCAAAGCCAGGAGGTTGCTTAACATAAACTTCCTCTTTAATATTGCCATTAAGAAAAGCACTTTTAACATCCATTTGAAAAAATTTGAAATCATTAAAGCAAGCAAAAGCACATAGCATGCGGATGGATTCAAGACGAGCAACCGGAGCATAGGTTTTATCGTAGTCAATGCCTTCCTCTTGGTTATAGCCTTGAGCAACCAATCGGACTTTGTTACGATTCACTAACCCATCTTCATTAAGTTTATTACGAAACACCCATTTAGTTCCAATAATGGGGATGGTTGTTGGGTTTAGGGACAAGTTTCCAAACATTGTTTTGCTCAAATTGATTTAGCTCTTCTTGCATCGCTATCATCCAAAATTTATCATGAAAAGCATCATTAATATTTTTAGGCTCTATTTGAAAATAAAAGCCACGTTTGCACAAAGATCACGAGTGGATGATCTAGTAATGACACGGGATGAAGGATCACCAACGATAAGCTCCTTAGGATGATTAGGGACAAATCTCCATTCCTTTGGGAGATCCACTTGAGGAGGCTCGAGTGGTGAGAATCTTTTGTTGGAGGGGTCACAATTTCATTGTTAGAGGAAGAAGGACGAGGATCTCCAATAGAAGAGTTCTCCAAACCAAAGAGATTGTCATCAATATCATCGGATGAGGAGGATGTAGAAGAGTTAAGTTCATCAAAAGAGACATTAATTGACTCTTCGACAACGAGACTTCTTTTATTAAAGACACGAAAACCTTTACTATGTATTGAGTAGCCAAGGAAAATACCTGTATAAGCTTTTTCTTCAAACTTGCCTAGGTTGTCCTTGGTATTCAAAATAAAACATTTGCATCCGAAAACTTTAAAATACTCAATAGAGGGAATTTTGTCAAACCAAAGCTCATAAGGAGTCTTTTTAGAAATATGTATAATCAAGACTCTATTTATAACATGATATGCCGTGTTTACGGCTTCCGCCCAAAGTATTAGGGGAGCTTATATTGGTTTAACATAACCCGGGCCATATCGCCAAGGGTTCTATTCTTTATTTCCACAAACCATTTTGTTGAGGAGTTCGTGGACAAGCAAAATTATGACCAAAATCATTATTTTCACAAAATCTTTTAAAATCGGCATTGTCAAATTCTCTCTATGATCACTTCTAATCTTGTTAATAGAAATGCCTTTCTCATTTTGAACACGTTTACAAAATGCAACAAATTCACGAAAAGTATCACTTTTACTAGCAAAAAAAATGACCCAAGTAAATCTCGAAAAATCATCAACCAAAACAAAAGCATAAAGTTTGCCTCCAAGACTAGCTACTCTACTAGGACCAAATAAATCCATATGAATAAGTTGAAGTGGACTAGTGGTACTCACAGAGTTGATGGATTTGAAGGATGACTTGGTCAACTTATTTTCTCACATTCTTCACATACCATATCCTTCTTGAAGGAGATACTTGGAAGTCCTATACAAGCTTCTTGGTTACAAGACGGAAATGGTATCCATATTGGCGTGTCCGAGCCTCATGTGCCAAAGCCAACTTTCATCGTTCTTTGCGACTAAGCACATGTCATTGTTAGTACCTTCAACAAGATATAGAACATAGATATTATTCTTTAATGCCTTCATATATGTAGATCCATTAGAGCTATCGGTAATGAAGCATATGAGTTTAACAAACTTAACATCATAACCATTATCCGTAAGATGACTGATACTGAGAAGATTGTGTTTGAGATTTGTAACAAGACAAATATTCTTAATACAAAGATAAGGAGGGGTACCGATATTACCATTTCCTATGATGTGGCCTTTTAGATTGTTACCAAAGGATACATGTCCTTCTTTCTTCATCGATAGCGTTGTAAAAAGTGAAGCATCATCGGTCATGTGTCGTGAACAAACGCTATCGAGGATCCACTAGCTTCTAGCATGAGAAGGATTCTTCACCTACAACATAAGTTGAAGATGAACATTTTGGTACCCATGAATGTTTGGGTCCTTGATTGTTAGTCTTAGGAACCCATTTATAAACTTTCATATCAACTTGTTTCCTTGTTAGACAATAATTAGAAGTATGTCCAAGTAAGCCACAATAGTTGCACATCATGGAAGATTTAGAAGAGAATGTGTGAGTGTTATGCACATGTGAAGCTTTAGTGCAAGGAGTTCTATCATGAGTGTTATGATGATGATAATAGAAGGCATGATGTGAGATGTTCTTCTTAACAATGGGTCCTTTCCTTGTGTTAGGATAGGACTTATGTGTAGTGTTCTTGTTCATGTAAGAATTGTGACTAGTATTGTGATGAGTGTAGGTGTCTTGGAGTATGTGTGCGAGTAGTTTCTTATCAACTAGTTTCTTACCCTACACAAGAAGATCATTATACTTAGTAGAAGTATCATATTCTCTTCTAGTTGCAGCTTGAACTTTATTCATAGCAAAATCATAAGCCCTTCTGAGGGATTGAATCTCATCCTTTTTCTCAATGATAACTTGAGATTCTTATAACTTGAGTTGCAAAGATTCTATCTCATCCGTGTCGGAGGCAGGAGATTTCCCTTTTACATCAATAATGATGTTAGAGAGTCTTTCGACTTCAAGTTTGAGTGCATCAACCTCTTTTAGAGATCTCTTGTACTTATTTCTAACACTTTTGTTTCCTCGTGTAGTTCAAGAATAGCATTTTCCAAGTCATCATAAGTAAGAGTATTCAAAGAGAGATCATCGAGTACCTCATCAGTTGCCATGAGACAAACGTTTGCATGTTTGCATTCTTTGTATTATCTGAATCGCTAGCATCACTCTCACACCAGATGTTGGTGCTGGCGTATTTTCTGGAGGAAGAGCTTCCTTTGTTAGGCTTCTCGTACTTACTGGAGTTTTTCTTGTCATAGAGCAATCTCTCTTGATGTGACCGGTTCTCCTGCATTGGTAGCAAGCAGGATCTTCATCGTTGTCCGTCTAAAGCGGTTGGCTTTGTTGAACTTGAGAAACTTTCGGAAATGCTTTTGTGAGAGCTATTTTTCATCATCATCCGACTCGTTGTCGTCGGAGATATCCTTTGAGTAGGATTTTGTAACTTTGAGAGCCAGAGACTTCTCCTTTTCTTTGGCCTTATCCTTCTCCTTCTCTTGCATGGATGATTCCTCTTGATCTTTCATGTCATGTTCATGAGTCATAAGCTTCCCCATGAGGGTCTCAAGGTTCATGGTTGTCAAGTCGTTCCCTTCAATGATGGGGTAGCTTTAGGACTCCATCCTTTAGTCAATCCTCTGAGAATTTTCCTGATTTTCATGAGCAATATTCCTTACCGAGAAGAAAGAGGGTTAATGATATCACCGAAACGAGTAAACATACAAGTAATAGACTCATCTTGTTTCATCTTAAAAGATTCATATTCTTGTGTGAGTCTACTAATCTTTGATTCTTTTACTTGTGATGTTCCCTCGCGAGTGACTAGTAACTTCCAAATTTTATTTGAAGTCTTGCAAGTAGAGATCCTATTGAATTCACTGCTATCGAGAGCACAATAAAGAGCGTTCATAGCCTTAGCGTCTCGACTAGCAAGCTTCTTGACATTCTCAGTGAGTTTGTTCCTATGGGTGTCAGATACAACATCCTCAATAACTCCGGAAGGAGTAGGGAGACCATTTATCACACAATCCCATAAATCGAAATCTGTGGACTTCAGATAAATGCTCATCCTAATCTTCCAATAGTTATAGTTGGTTCCATCAAATAGAGGAGGTTTATTTGTGGAGTGTCCCTCATTATGGAATGTGTTGACACTAGGGTTAGTGGCCATGGATCACTCTAAGGGTGTAAATCCAAATCAAGAGAACAAAGGTCTGATACCAATTATAGAACCCTAGAGGGGGGTGAATATGGAAAAAAAAAAACTAAACACAAGAAGCTATATCACTGGAAAAAAATAAGAGAGAGTTAGAAAATCAAACACTCGATGTATCCTGGTCTCCTCCCTAGAGGCAATCCAGTCCCGAAACTCTCCGGCTTAAATCCACTATTGAGTAAAGAGTACACCGAGTTTGGATCTGAAGAACTCGCTAAATTCAATACGAGTTTGGATCCGAAGACTCGCCAACTTCTTATACACGAGTTTTCTTACGAAGGCTCGTCAACTTCAAAAGGAAAGGAAAAGAACTGTTGATCTTCTAACATTTGAAAATCGAAAAGTATAACTCTTGAATACTCTAGCACTTTTGGATTGGATGACAATTGAAAGCTTTGGTAGAGTAGTAATGGTGGAGCTCTTGGTTGTTGAGAAAATTTATGGCTTAAGTGGATAGCCTTCAATGGAAGAAAGAAATCTTTATATAGAAAACCAAGAGTAGGTAGCATTTAATGCTCCTGAATATAACCCAGACAGCATACCGTCGGTATGGACCGGCATACCGTCGGTATTCCGTTCTGAACATTAACGGTAATAATTATATCCGTTGGGGAGCATTTAATGCTAGTATTTGTCCATTCAAAAATCAAATCAGATAAAGCGGTATACCGTCGGTATGCCGTTGGTATACCGATGTTCGTCACAGAACATTTTGTGGCTAACAAAATGGTATACCATCGGTATGCCGAATCGTCACAGAACATTTTTGTGGCTCACAAAACGGTTATACCGTCGATATGCGATATTCAACACAGAACATTTTGTGGCTCACAAACGATATACCATCGGTATACTGTAGTATGCCGTCGGTATGCCGATGTTTGTCACAGAACATTCTTGTGGCTCAGAAACGGTATACCGTCGGTACACAGCGGTATACCGTCGGTATGCCGTTCTTTTGGACATTGATTTTTGACTGAAAAAATAGAAGAGTTTTACGTTTTGTCCTTAGGTGTTTATACAGGAGGACCTAGACCTTGTACAGACTCGAAATCTTGAATCTGTTGAGAGCCATCTTTAAGGAGCGCTGGTCTTTCCTTCGGTCTTCTTTTAGGAACGTCCATAAGGCTGTGATGACTCGGCTAGAATGGACAGAACTGATTGTAGGAGAGCTTTGAAAGATTATATGTTAGCTGAAATACAGAGAAAACTAGACTACGAAGATGCTGTTAATGTTATCAAAATAAACTGTGCCAACATTGGTAGCCAGAAAAACTGTACGTAGCTTTTCTCATTGATAACATTATAGAGGGAATGATAGAGAGGTTGTTGTGGGTATGGATAAGGGCATCCATATTTGGATTTATCCAAATCACAACACTCCCCTTGGATGTCCACTTTAAGTCTTGCCATCATTAAAAACTTTTCTAGGAAAAACCTTTTGGGAAAAATCCATAGAAAAAAAAGAGTACAATAATATTCTTCAGGAATATGTCATGAATCTAAGTGGGTGCGACTTACACTGTCTCGTTAAAAATCTTTGAAGAAAAAATCCAATGGAAAAAACCTCAACGAAGGAAAAAAAGTACAATGCACAAAGACATACTTCAAGATGTCTCCATTAGCATCTTCAGGATGCTTGCATCTACATGATGCACCCCACAAAAATATTACATTATTGTTCTTACATCAATTCAAATAAAAAATCAACCCCCAATACAATTTAAATATACATATCACCCCAATACTTTATTTGTCTATACATTTATACTTGTATCCATATGAAGAGGTTGCAGGCAGGCTTTATTTGTGATTTTGAAAGCTCGCAACTCCCCTAATATGTCGATCTGTTGAAAACATAGCCAGCATATTCCATGTTCGCTTTGGTGAAATTGTCGCAGTGATTTTGATTTATTCTCTCTACCTGCAACGTTATTTAATAAAAATACCTTGTTTGTGGCATCTGCTTAATGGAGTATCTGATAAATATCATTCATCTTCATATCTCATTTGATCCGAATATTCATCAAGATATTTATGTTCGTAATATTATTCTAAAATATGCCGAGTAAATGACAATAAAGAATTTTATATTTTTTAAACATGGTCTTCATGACCTAGAACATGTTCCTTTGGTTGTAAAAGATCCTATTAATCTACCATTATAGGTATAAAAACATCATCATGTTTAAATCTCTGCAGGAGATTCATAGTGGATCTCTTCTAGAGATTCATCTTTCATGAGATTACATGAGATTTCTTTGAATATTTATCTTTATCTCTTCTGGAGATTCCTCTCTTTAGGAGATTCCTCTCTCTTCAGGAGATTTTTGACCTATACGGGATATTCCAATCTCTACGGGAGATTCTTTGTCTCTTCAGGAGATATTTCAAATCTCTTCAGGAGATACTGTCATATTTTCTATCTCTTCAGGAGGCACTTTTAATCTCTTCAGGAGATCTTATCTTGAGGAGGTGACCATTTTGATGTATCCGTTCAGAAAATTCTTCATAAACTCAATGAGCCTATTACATTCTTCTGGATGGTTTAATCCATATGTAGATCCTTCGGGGATAACATGATAATATCAAATCCTTCAAGGATTTATCTGAGAATTTTAAATCCATGACCTTCGATAATATATCTTATCGGCTAGGTTATCAAGATCGAAGAATATATTTATTCATATTCTATTCATGATCATTTCATGAATCCTTGAGCTCTTATATTTGATTCTATTTGTTACAGATATCCATTCAAAACCTACCGGGTTTATTCTCTTTGGATTTTGTATTGTAGGGCCGAACACTCCACATCTTGCGAGAGATATCGCATATATTCATTAGATTATTCATGGTTTTAGTGTTATCCTTTAATTTTATCACCTTTTTATTCTCATTCGATAATGTCATCTATGACAATTTTTCTTGATTCCAAATTCTCTTAACTATGTATAAAACATAGATTTTATGGGTACCAGTACATCTTTCTCAGTCTCTTCTGGAATCTGAGGTATATCCTCTACCGGAGCGATATACTTTGAGAAATTGGATCTTTGGTTCATGACATCTTCCGGATCGTCATGCATGAACTTTCTCTTCAGGAGATGCTACTTCAGGAGCGGCTTTTTCAAGAGCATTAGGGTGTTTTTATTATCCTATATCCTTCTGGAGAGATGAACCTTATCTTTAGTATTATTCGGTCTCTTTTTCTTCACGAGGTTCTAAAATATTTAGAACCTTTAGGTCTTACGCGTTCCTACAAAAGAACTTATTCATTTGCTGTCTTTATTTAGTTCTTTTAGTACTTCTATTAGAAAATAAATTATTTATTTTCTAATTTATCAGGTTTGCAATTCTAAAACATATGCACCTATAAATACCAATATTCGGGTTGGTACATATATATATATACATATTTTACTTTGGCCTTTTGAGGGCTAGCAGCCCATGCGACCTGCAAAAATAATTTGCGGATGACTGGTTTCCTCCGGACATGCAGCAAACACCTGTCATGCGTACTCCTATTTGGGGTGGTACGAAACTTAAGCAAGCAAATAGCTTATCTTATGCAAAATCAATACAAGTTACAATTTTTTCCAACATAATCCAACTTTCTAGAAGAAAAAAGACATGAAATTAATAACATAGGCACATCTTACTACTTTGTAGTTCCTAAAGTCAAATTCAAACCTTAACTTCCTTCATAAGCTAATTGGGCATATGATGCAATCATCAAGAAGTGTACGTTTTGTTTCAACTTGTAATTAAAAATTACAAGAATTTATCATTAAAATTAGAAGTAAATGTCAAATGGTTGGAAAAGCATTACAAACTTCCAAATTCTGATTTCTATGTCATGTAAATGATGTTCTTATCAGAAGATACCATATACTCAAACTTTATATCTAACAAACCAAAATCATAACAAACATACATGTTACTAATGCTTGATCGGGTCGGTTATACATATAGTTCAAGAAACTGAACTAGCTAATGATATGTTGGGAGATACTGCTAGTTGTTTTTTCACCAGTCTATCATATAGAAAACTTACTGGATGATCCCATATAAGATTTTTCGATAATTTTTATTTTAAATCATATGTGAATAACAATCTTTGACATAAGTAGTATCAAAACTTATCATGAGCCACAATCAGTTATTAAAAACATGAAGCTTGAAGAATGACAAACTAAGGCATAATTAACGCACTTTGGCAATTCATGAAGAACATCACCAATTCATAACTCGAGTCTAAAGTAGGTTGAAACCATATACTCCAAAGAATTGAAACATCAGCTTTAACATTCTTAATTGCATGTATAAACTTAGTTTACATGGAAGAATAGGCCAAAACAGGTTCAACCACTATTCCTTACACTCAGAATCACTAACTACTTAACACATGGTAAGACTATCAGGTGGCCAATATACCAAATACTTTCTTATTCTGCAATATTTATGGAAAAGTCAAGATTTCTACAATCTATTCAAAGTTTGAAGAAATGTTGATTAAACAAATGGTTAAAAGCAAGTTTGATTTCCCGTGTGAACATGACAGCAAGAGAGGTGCTAAAGTGTGCTCTTGATATGGTCTATCATATATAGATCAAGTTTATTCCTTTCGACCACAAATTACAAGATCCTACTAAAATTAAGAAACATATTACATAAAATGCTTATATAAACAAATAAAAATTCATTTAACCATTCATAATGGTCAAAATTAAGTCTTTTGAGCATCCATGAATCGATCCATCCAAATTTGAATTTTAATAGTCTGACTTTTTTCTTCTAATTTAGTATCCCCACATTTTCTTGCTTTCAATTGTTTAGAACTAAAGAATGCATATAGATAGGAGTGTATTTGCATATAGCCCATGACAAGGTTCTGCACTCATTCTTATTTCCTACTGCTTTAATTAATTATCAATGTATATATATTGAGATGAACGACTAAACAAAGAACAATAGTGGGGATTTGTGCAATGGTACCAGAAGCTGGAAGGTTTGTTTTCTACAAACGACGTTTTCTCCTTCGGTGGTACCATTGCACAACACAATGGTCGGTCGGTTCAGTCATGAAAAATATGATTCTGAAAAAATGTGCGATAGTACATGTCAGATTCAAATTTCATAAACAAACAATTAAACATCAAACAGCATCTCAAACAATAGTGAAATCTATGTGAATAATCTCCATCACAATTGTCAGAGTAACATGAAAAATTAAACAATCAACAAAAATACTCAAAATACTCTGACCTTCTTCGCTTATCCGCATCTAACCTTTTGTTGTTGTTAAACATGGCCTGGCCTCGAACTCCTAGAACATTTCATGCTAATAACATGTTGTGAAAATGAGAAAGGGAGAGAAAAAATTGGTAGCCAGAAAAACTGTACGTAGCTTTTCTCATTGATCACATATATAGAGATTAGAGGGAATGTGATAGAGATGTTGTTGTGGGTATGGATAAGGACATCCATATTTGAATTTATCCAAATCACAACATTCTTAAAAGCATGAAAAATTTTTTTAATGAAAAAAAAACCTCAAAAAATCTTCAAAATTAAAAAAATACTAAATTAATTAAAAACAAAAATCATAAAAAAAGGAAAAGAACAAAATACTAAAATAGCAAAAAGAAAAAAGAAAAAAGAAAAAATTGTGGAAGCACACCCACCTATTTTCTAGCAATATGATTCCCATTTTTGTGGGTAAACAATAAAATTTATAACCTAAACAAATATATGGAATAGATTCCCCAACCTAAATTTCCAAACGACCCCTTAAAGGAAATTCATGCAAATGACCCTTTTCAATCGACTATTGTAGTAAACATATATAACAAATTTTAATTCAAATATATTTAAATATTTAAACAATTTTACAATAATATCAGAAAAAATTATTTTGAATTTACTAGTATAAGGGCGCGTTAAAATTCATAGAAATGGCCCTTTTCAATTGACTATTGCAGTTGCTTTATATATATATATATATATATAGAGAGAGAGAGAGAGACACACACACACGCTAGTAAATTCAAAATAATTTTTTCTAATATTATTGTAAAATTGTTTAAATATTTAAATATATTACAATTAAAATTTGTTATATATGTTCACATTTTAACTACAATTTGTAATAGATTTCATCACAATTTAATCGTGATTTGTTCTCTCTATAAAATGTCTAAACCATACGTATATCCTCACATAATTAAAAATTAAATAAATATGTTTTAACTACTTGTTTAACTGTATAATATTAAATAACTATGGCATAATCTCTCTTCTAAATCATGTGAAGACATTCTTCTGGGTTGGTTATGTTATATTCCCCATGGTGTTTTATAGCACATTTTTTTTCAACAAAATTTTCCAGTAATATTAAGTTTTAAGCTCAATTTTGAGCCATCACTATAAGAGTAGGGATATACAACAAAAGAAACATGCACAAACCCTGTAAGCATGTGATGTAAATATTCCAGATGAAACAAACCTAAGCCCTGAACCATGAATAACTCTTGCAATATTTGTGGCTATCAAATTGTATGACATTAATTGACCTCCAGTCGTGTTTATTAACTTGATAATTGGCACATTTATATACAAAAGACTTCAATAGTCTCATAAACTTGACACAAAGTAGCACAAGAGAACACCTTGTGTATCGGCGCCCTTGTGTATCAGAACTACATAAACTCGATACAAATTAGCACATTGTGTAGTCTCCTAGAAATAGTACACATGTATATCCTGAAAGTAGGGAGGGTTTAAAACAATTTATATGAAACCAAAACAGGTTTTTAAGGTGAAAGATGCATGGATACAAAAACTAACTAAATCATAATGGGTGAATTTAGCCAACATAACACTGAACACAAATGAACCATAGGATACCATGACAAATTCGGCAGAGTTTGCAACAAAGGAAATCTTAAATATCATTACTAAAACATGCCAACCAAGAACGATAGTAAATCACCTGCCAACAGTGTTTCACATTTAGCGACAAAATAAAATATTAAACACCTTCTCACTTCTGCAACTAAAACTATTCCTCCTCTTCATCAATCAAATCAGCCTGGCGGCTTGTGGCGGAGTTGCTCAAGAGCACCAACTGTATAGCCCGCAACAGAAGAAAGAAAAAAAGTTGCAAGTATGGGAGGACATAAAACACAGGCAATCGAACCTCGTTAACAGTAAAGGCTGAAAAAAATATTTGCATAGATTTAGGAGTGTTAGTACCTGTCATAGCACAATTGTCAGGTAATCTATAGTATGGGCTACTGGATTAGAGTAGGGTAAAGGTTACGGGTTTTGATTGAGTAAAAACTAAAAACGAATATAACCAACTTGGGAGTGTAAGTTATAGTGCCATTAGAGAGTTGAAGCCACTACATAGCCTTCATGATATTGTACTTGTGCCAAGGAATTCTCTCAACATACCCTCAATTGGCTTACAAGTTGACTCATTCTAGTGTTGAATTGTGAGAAGATAATAGTGAATTTGTTTGGACCTATGATGCTAAGGTAACAAGGATACAGTGGGTTTATTTGACATAAGAAAGATATCAATCAGAATGAAACAAAATAGCTATTAAAATGCTATAACTTATTAAATAACAGATGACTAGATCGAATTGTGTAACTTATCACAAACTAAGAGCATCTCCAACCCTATTGTGAGTTGGACTCCAAACCTATTGTGAGTTCGGAAAATCAAACACATAACAAGAATCACAACACATACCAAGACAATAGTGTTGGAGATGCTCTAAGAAGAAAAAAGACACTTGGAGGATATATATAATAAACGGATCTATAACAAACATATTGCTTTCCAGGTGCATTCTAAATATTAAATAATAAATATTAAATAATGGACACAACGAGTGCATAATCTGAAATAAATTATCTACAACCATAAACAAAGAACTTGCACAGCTCAAGTAATTTTTTACTGTTGCACTTTGTGATAACGTAAATTGGAAAAGACAGGTTGGAGAAAAAAAATGGGGGGAACGAGGTTAGAAAAGAAAGATTAGGGTTTGAAGGAGTTAGGCGGCCGCTTAGCACTCCAAGCTCCCAGATCTGTTGGTCGGAGAAGGACCGGGGGGTGGTTTGGACGGAGGTTAGAAAAGATTAGGGTTTGAAGGCTGCTTAGCACTCCAAGTTCCCAGATCTGTTTCGGAGAAGGACCGGGGGGTGGTTTGGACGGAGGTTAGAAAAGAAAGATTAGGGTTTGAAGGCTGCTTAGCACTCCAAGTTCCCAGATCTGTTGGTCGGAGAAGGACCGGGGGGTGGTTTGGACGAAGGTTAGAAAACAAAGATTAGGGTTTGAAGGAGTTAGGCGGCGGCTTAGCACTCCAAGTTACCAGATCTGTTGGTCGGAGAGGACGGGGGGTTGGAACGGAGGTTGGAAAAGAAAGATGAGGGTTTGAAGGAGTTAGGCGGCGGCTTAGCACTCCAAGCTCCCAGATCTCTTAGTCGGCGGCATAGCAATCAAAGCTTCCAGATCTGTTGGTCGGGGAGCCCCATAGTTCCCCAACTGATGCGGCCAAGACGTTCCTCAAAGAGGTATGGCAGTTGCGAGTAAATTGAACAAACGAAAAATAGGTAGAAGAAAAGAGGAAATAATTACTATATGGTTTCTTGGGATCCTTCATGTTCTTCACAGGCTCGTGAATTGCACGAAGGAAAAAGCGCGACGTCCTCCACCTTCTCCTCCTCCTCCTACTCGAGGCAACAATCCTGCAGACTTGGCCTTTGACAGCAACGAACGCAGTGGAGACATTCTCCCTTCCCCTTTTTTTCTCCTTTTTTCGGCTAGGGTTACGAATATGATGACTATTTATCTACAGAACCTCCTCCCTCCGTCGTATTTTCGGCCACAAGCTGCGCATGCGGCCCACAGTTTATATTTAGGCTGCTCATATAATATTTGGACTGTTTGGATATATAACTATATAAAATTTTGTTATATTGGGTTATAGTACACTTGTAGTAAGTAACATTTTTTAAACAGAAATTTTTGTACGACGGGATAAATTTAATATTATTTGTGGCAGAGGGAGAAGTTTGCCAAAATTCCACTGAACGGGATATCGCGCCAAGTATGGCGGGGCTGGCGACGTGGCTGCGAGTAAGTAAATGGAAGAAGGGAGAGAGGGGACCGCCAAAGCAAATGGCGGTGGGGTGGCGAGCCCGCCAACCCATTTGGCGCGGGCACGTGCGTGGCCGCCATCCCAATTGGCGGGGTGGGGGGTTTTATTTTATTTTCGTAATGTGTGGGGGGAGGGGGGATAACAGAGTGAGACTGAGAGTGAGGAGAGGGGGGTAGGAGAGAGAGGAGAGGGAGAGTAGGAGAGAGAAGAGAGGCTAGAGAGAGGAGAGGAAGAATTTGTCAGAGAGCCTATAGAGGGAGAATTTGTCAAGAGGAGAGAGCAAGATTTTTCTGAGCAACGGTAACTGTCCTGGCAACGTTAACTTCACCGCCAAGTAGGGTGGCGGTATTAGTTACGTTACCCATTTATCCCTATAAAAATATATACATCTTCAGCACTCATTCACTCACTCTCCATTCACTCATTCACTCACTCTCCAATAGTCTAACATATTCTCCACTCCAGCAACATCAACTCATTCACTCACTCTCTATTCACTCATTCACTCACTCTCCACTAGTCCACAAATCCCCCACTCCAGCACCATCAACTTCTCTCCAGCACTTAAATAACTCCCACTCCAGCAAGATTTTTTTCCTCCGGCAGCAATAGTTTTTTCTTGATGGATCGCAGTCTAAGAATAATATGCTCGCATGGAGGTAATGTAAACGGTATAGAGTACGAAGGTGGAGAAACCCAAATTTTTTTACTTATCCGAGTATTATTTTTGAAAATTTACGTAATCTTATTATCGAACGTTGTTCTATTAATTATGAATTTATTTGAAATCTGTTTTTGGTTCTAGATGTTTTTTAATAGATGGCGACGAAGCATGGAATTTTGTTGTTGAGATTAATTCACAATCACGATATAAATATATTTGTCATTCAAGTATCACAAGCATTTGATAATCGAAATATTGAATATTTTCTAATTACCAGCATGTTAGTCAGGGTGCTAGTTCTTCCCAACCCACTCTTCCAATTTTACAAGAAAATCAGTCATCTGATGAATATGACCATAATGATAATGATGATACTGAAGATGACGATGACGATGGAAATAGTGATGATTTAATTGAAAATGTAGATCATGAGGTAGATGATATTGATAATGCAATTACTTCTGAATTATTTATCGAAAAAATTTTCTAGTCGTTCTAAATTTAGAAGTTTTATAAGTAATGTAGCAATTCGACACAATTTTAGTTGTTCAGCCAATGTTATGAATAATGCTCGTGGAATTATATATAATTGTGATCAACCGAATTGTAATTGGAGAGTATATGCCAAACCGATTGGATCTGGTGAAATAGTTAAGATTGCTAAATTAGACAGTCGACACTCCTGTTTTAGGTGGACTTACAACCGGACGTCATCGACTAGCTACCGCTGCATGGTGAAAACATGTGTAATTGATATAATCAGAGACAATCAATCTTATAGTGCATCACAAATTGTTAAAGATATATAGGGAACATCGTGTGCATATTACTTATTCCAAAGCTTGGAGAGCTAGAGAGATGGCATTAGCTGAAATAAATGGTAGTTACATAGAGGCATATGCTAGTCTTGAGGAGTATTGTTTTAGAATTATGGAGACGAATCCAGGTAGTAGATGTTTTCTTAAAACCACTGAAAACAATAGGTTTCAAAGAATTTTTATTTGTTTTAAGGCATGCATTGACGGATTTTTAAGGGGCTGTTTACCGGTTATTAGTACTGATGCTACATTTCTTTCATCTAAATTTCAAGGTATCTTATTTATTGCTTGTGCTCACGATCCTAACTATCAGTTATATCCAATTGCTTATGCTGTTGCTGAAAGTGAAAATACTGATTCTTGGTCTTGGTTTTTAAACTCTTTTAGAACATCATTTGAAAGTTATTTTAATGAATGGAGTAGAATTTCATTTATTTCTGATAAGCAAAATGGCTTAATACATGCTATGCGTGACATCTTTCCAGAATCGCCTCACTTTTTTTGCATACAACATTTTAAAAAAAACATGAAACAAGTTGCGAAAGAAAGAATTTTCAAAACTTGTTAGACTCGCTTGCTAGATCATACAATCAAACAGATGCTGAGATCTTGTTTGAAATAATTAAAGCCGAGAATGTACTGGTGTACAATTGGCTTATTGGTGTGAACGATGAAAATCGTCGTTTTGAACATTGGATAACAGCGTATGCTCCGTGTCCTAGATTAGATATTAATACTTCTAATCTTGCTGAATGTTTTAACAACTAGATTAAGAGATTACGAGATAAACCAATAACAACACTCCTCGATGGTATCAGAGCAAAGATTATAACACTTCATGACAAGAATAGGAACATTGCTGAAAATCTAGACACGTATTATTGTCCGAAGATGTTAAATACTGTGACCCGTATCAACAGAGAAAGGAATCATCTAGAAATATTAGGAATTGATAGCAATACATACGAAGTAGTAGATCGTTCAACAAGTAGAACATATTGTACGATTAGAAGACAGGACTTGTACATGTTGTAGGTGGTACCATACTTATATACCATGTGTACATGTATTCTTTGTGTGTAGATATTCTAATATAAATATTCAAAGTTTTTATCATGCAATATTTTCTACGGAGAACCTGCGAAGTGTATATGAACCAAAAATGGAACCAATTCCAATTCCCTACAAGATTCAAGCACCTTTGGTAAGAGGAGAAATTGGAGTGCCAGACGTACGACGCAAAGCCGGCAGACCGAAGAAGAACCGCATCCAATCCCGGGAAGACAGGACTAGAGAACTTCGTTGCAGTAATTGTGGTGGGATGGGGCACAACCGAAGGAGATGTACAAGTCAGCCAAGAGAAAGTATACTTGCATATGTACTGAAAAATATTGTACTGGCCTAACATTGTTACAAATTATATTTGCAAATAATAAAAGTCGAACATGCTTTCATTCCAAACTTACAAATATTGTCTTAGCCTAACATTGTTACAATTAAGACTTGCAAATAAGAATAAAAATTTCTATCTAGACCTCCGGCCCCTTACGGCAAGTTGTTTGTAATTTACTCGTTCTCCAGGTCTAAGGCCTAGTCGGCTTCTCCGCCCTGCTGTATCTTCTAGATCCTGCTCGTCTTCCTCCTCTTCTTCCTCATCCTCATCTCCATCCTCATCCTCCTCCATCTCTTGAGTTTGGGTAGGTATCGGGGCTGATGGGGTGGAATAAATTTGTGTAAAGAAATCCATGTCTGGGTAGACATATGCTGGTGCTGGTAGTATTGCTGGTGAAAATGCTATCTCCAGCATACTGGTGAGTACTGCTATCTCCAGCGTACTGCTGAGTACTGCTCCCTCTAGCGTAATGCTGAGTACTGCTCCCTCCAGCGTACGGGTGAGTACTGCTATCTCCGGCGTACGGGTGAAAACTGCTCCCTCCAGCGTACGGGTGAAAACTGCTCCCTCCAGCGTACGGGTGAAAACTGCTCCCTCCCGCGTACTGGTCACTAGCCTCTCCAGCAACAGCCTCTCCACCAACCCTCTCCAACAACAACCTCTCCACCAACAGCCTCTCCACCAACAGCCTCTCCAGCAACAGCCTCTCCACCATGCCTTCTATGACGACGGGAATGCCTCCGCCTAACGGTGCCGGTCGGATAATCGGGCGAAAGATGTGTATGTAATGGAGGCATTTCTGGTTCCTGTCCAAGACCCAAACGATGCACACGACTCACAAGTTCCTGCATAAGCACTAGGCTATGCTGCTCCGGGTATCTCTGGCGTTCGTGAAAATATTGTTCGTACTCACCACTCTGAATTATGAAATTTACAAATTGTCAAACCACATACCAAATAATATGAATATGTAATTTTAAACATGTAACGAAAACATACCAACTCAGATACACCATCGACAAAAGCACGCAAACTAGCATCATCTATGGCTCTACATTTGAACCTTTGTTCCTCAAAAGCGTAATGTCTGTTGCTTACACGAGGGCATCCCCACCATTGCCTATAAGCAACAGTACCAGCATCTGTAAATAAATGAAATTAATGTTAGCAAACAATTTATACTTATTTCTGACAAGCACGTAGTACGTTAGAACTTACATTCATCCGTAGATGCCATTAGGGGCATATTTCTCACACTATAATTCTCCTCCCGACTATTCCAACATGCAATTATACCATGGATTCTACTAATTGCATTGCCTGTACCGTAACTCATATAAGGTGGATTATCGAGAATTGTTTGTCTTCTCCCAAGTTGACGAAGAACACGGTCAGCCGGATGGTACATGGTATACCGGTCGTAAATAATATATGATCTATGCAAACTAAGATCATACGCCAAACCCTTCAAGTCTGGATCATCATCTCCAAATGTATAGGGAATCCATACAACCTATTTAATGACAATCTATCAAAAAGTCTAGTAATGACATAAGTTAAATGAATTAAACAGGTAAATTATTAATTACCTCATGATGTTCCAGTATGTCAAATTGAGAACGATATAGTGATACAGCCTTATACTGGCAATGTTGTTGATCCACTACATTTATGGTCCATCGTAAAGCAACTGGATAGACTCCAACATCACTAATAATGCTAGTGACGGGTCTACCAATATAGAAATGCTCGTACGACCAAACCTGTGATTCAAAAAACAGCCACAAATGTATAGTACGATACCAAAGCTCTAATTAATCTACATTCAAGGACTTAATATTTACTTGAAGCAGTGACATACATCCACAAATATTGCTATTAGGTTTTGAAAACACATAATCCGTCAAACATCCGTATAAATGTGCTAAAGTGGCAGCACCCCAGGCATGTCGAGTGGGTTCCTTCAAATTATCCATAAATTGAAGAAGTCGTACATTTATTTGATTTCCCGATGCATCTGGAAACAGAATTGCACCACATAAACAGAGCAAATATGCTCTAGTACAACTAATCACCTGTAAATATTTTTTTATAAATATTAATATTAAAATAAATTAAATCATGAATTAATTTTACTTTAAAATACATACCCGCGATTCATCTGCATCTACCTCGCCGTCAATTGTGCGATCTAGATCCATAAAGTTGTCGCGCAACCATGTTATCTTCACATAACTGGCATTTTCCATATCAGATGGACGCATAATACCTAAATAACGTCGGATTAAACTAGCTGGAGTATGTTGCGGATCAAAATATATAGGGTCCCCTGTAATAGGTAACCCTAATATATTTGCCACATCCCATAACGTGATAGTCATCTCGCCGACAGGTAGTTAAAATGTGTTTCGTTTAGGCCACCATCGCTCAACAAGACTTAAAATTAGATGCACATCATGTGTTAAAAATTTAATCCCATCTAAATAATGGAACCCAAATGAGCGCACCAAAGCCTTCTGTGCGCTGCTTAACTCCTATGTGCTATAGTTTCTCTCAGTCCGCCAATTTCCATGTTCCCCGCGTTCGTAATTTAAGACTATGATCATATAACTACAAATAAAATATTTAATTTATGTTACAACCATGTTTATGTGAAATATTACTTACTAGCAAGTCAAACATTTTCAAATATATCTTTTAATTAAATATTTACCTTTCCATCAAATATTTGTGTGGATATATGATTTACCCGTTCCTGTCTGATTTTGTCAGTCGTTGGTCCCCCCGGGATGCGTCCGTCATTTTGATTAGCCATCTGAAAAAATTATAAAAAATCTACAAATATATCAAATATATTTGTTACAAAATATTAAGAAGAACTAAGAGGAGAAGCTATTTGCTTACACAAAGAAAATGTGGTCCTGCTTGCAAAAAGAAGATTGGTTACACAGAGGAGGAGGAGAAATATTTGGGAGAGAAGAGTTCGGATGTGCTTGCTGGAGTGAAGTGAGGAGAAGGAAGGAGAAGAAACTTGCATTTTATTATGGAGATGGAAGGGTCTCCAATAATGTGCATAGTCTACGAAATAACACAACACAGTCTCCAAAATTTTGCACAGTCTACGAACAACACGGTCTCCCACATATCTGGGTCTAGCCTCCCTCTCCCTCCCAACCTAGCCAAACCCCCCCTCTCTCTCCCCTCTTTCACGAAATCCAAATCTCTCCCCTACTTGGCAGTGCCCCCCTCTCTTACTTTTCCCTCCTCTCTCTTACTTCTCTCTCTTACTTTTCCCTCCTCTCTCCCTTCTCTCTCTTACTTTTCCCTCCTCTCTCCCTTCTGTCTCCGGTCTGCTGCAGCAGGGTGGCGGCCCCCACCACTCCTCCACGTAGCCGTGCCGCGCCAAGTGGTGTGGCGCGTTCGCCAAGCCACCCACGTGCCCGCGCCAAATGGGTTGGCGGGCTCGCCACCCCACCGCCATTTGCTTTGGCGGTCCCTCTCTCTCCCTTCTTCCATTTACTTTCTCGCAGCCACGTCGACAGCCCCGCCATCTTACTTGGTGCGATATCCCGTTCAATGGAATTTTGGCAAACTTCTCCCCTCTCCCACAAATAGTATTAAATTTATCCCGTCGTACAAAAATTTTTGTTTTTTAAAATGTGCTTGGATGGAATACTTTTTTGTTTGGTTGGTTGTTGAAAGTGGAAAAAAAAATTCTTTGATAGTTGTTGAAAGTGAATGATGGAGTTGGAGATATGGTAACTGATAATTAAATCATTTATTAATTATTTTCCAATATAAAATTTATCAAATAATTATTGATTATTTTAATTGACATTGTAAATTTTCTAAAATAAAAAAATTCTCATAAATTAACAAAAGATATATTAAAAGCAAATTAAATCAATTATCATAATCAAATGAACAAAAAATTTAATTATCATAATTAAATGAACAAAATAATTATCATAAGTATCATAATTAAATTAAATTAATTATCATAAGTTAATGAAAAAAATATTAAAGATAAATCCTTTCTTCCTTTTCCCATTTCTCAAGATCAAACAATCTCTTTCTCTTTCCCATTTTTTATGACTTTTCTCATGCCCATTCTCTCCGGATACTCCCTTTCAAACCAACCCCTCTTCAAAATCATTTCTCCTCCGTTCATGGTGATGTTCGTTGCGGTGCAGATGCTTGAGAAGATCAACTTATATGTTGCCGACGTCATCGCGATCTCCGACGGCCACACCCAGGACGTCACCCACAGGACCCCGCGTCACATGCCCACATCATCGCCGGTACCATCCTCGGCGTCGGCCTCCTCCATCATGACCGGAGCCACCACCGGGTCGGCGCTCTTCTCCATCATCGTCGGTGCTATTTTCGACGTCGGCGCTGGACTCCTCTATGTCGGCAGGGGACTGGGTCTTAGGGGTGGCGACAAGGAACTGGGTTTGGGGACTCTCGCCACGGGAGAGCACCTTCGCAGACTTCACTCCCGTTCACGCTGAGGAGTTTCATCAAAAAAGTGTTGGATGTGAAAAGTGGAGTTTCTACAGGGGACGGAAACTCTGCCCATGTCGCATCATTACAAACTAAGTTTCCGAGAAGGGTTACCAAACAACTGAACTCCTTAGAATTCAGCTGAGTTACCAAAAAGTGCAGGGTTTCATCCGAGTTTTAAGTAACCAAACAGACCCTTATTGATGTTGGTCATTGTTTTCGTATGAAAAAAAAGGAGGAATGATTTCTTAAAAAAAAGCTTTTTTGTATGTGTAATAAATTTCTTAGTATAGTTATTGCTAAACAATATGACAAGAATTCAGTAAGAGCATCTCCAACCCGGAGAAAAATTTGATACAAAAGGAGATATCAAAGTTTTGATACCTCCTTTATATGATAAGTGGGCCCACCTCTTACTTCGTAAAACGTACAGATATAAAGTTAGTGGATGGGCCCACTTGTCATACAAAGAAGGTATAAAAAATTTGATACCTCCTTATGTATCAAAGTTTTACTCCTCCAACCCTATTGTAAGTTTGGAAAAAATGGTTGCCACATAGGATTCGACAAGCATTTTTTTTCAAAAATACTTCTTCAATGCAAATGTGAAATAAAGTATGGAGTTAACATGGCAATGTCATGGCAAGGAGAATGTGAAATAAATCTAGACAATGCACTTCACAATGACTATGTCCACATCTTCAATTATGAAGAAAAATATTTATAAAAAAAGAGAGAGTAGAAGTTGTCTTGGAAGTTGTAAAAAAAGTACTTTGTATTGTCTTCTCATTACTTTTGCATGGGAGAAGACTTTTCAAACTCATTGTCTTTTGTGAATATAATCATACCACATATATAAGACGTTGTCTTGTGTCCCATGCCACTTAAGAATCACAACACAAAATAAGACAATAGGTTGGAGATGCTCTAACAAATAAAGATATCAGATGATGTGGGCGTGTGATCGATTTACTTCGTTAATGCTTGGGTATGAGAGGAACACTTCAGGTTGCACTCAATGCTCGAGATGCTGCCATAAAGAGTGTCTCCGGAGGTTACATGCTTAAGCTTCATCTCTCTTCCGTTGCATGCATGTGTAAGGTAACAATGGAAAATGCTAAGTCTGCAACCAATTTTTTACAACCTTCTTACAACCTCTCTCATCCACCCTTACACATGGGTCCCACCGGGTTCTATCTCCCCTCTCACCACCTGCTACATGGGCTCCATCCGATCCCACCACTTCTCCCATTCCTCCAATCAAAGTTTGACACGTGGCAATTGTAAGGAGGTTGTAGCCATTTGGTTGTAGGCATAGCAAAGCTCGATAACAATAGGGGTACATTTATAGCCACAGCCAAGTAGCTTGTATTCTAGGGGCTAGAGCTTTCAACGCCAGTATGGTAGTGCTACATTAATGATACACATTAAGTTACATCATATAGTCGTTAGAGTGTTAATGATAGACATTGAGTCAAATCATTTAGTCATCACAACATTAAGGCCTCGTTTGGTTCGCGGAGAGGAAAGGAAATGAAATCAATTCCTTGTTCATTTACTTTCCTTTGTAAAATTGTAATTCCCATCCATTTTCATTTTTCGATGTTTGAAAAGGGCAAGAAAATTGGGAGAAAAAAATGAATACCTAGAGTAGGAAAGTGAACCTCTAGGTTGCTGGGGGAACATGAGGGAACAACTTTTTCTCCTATTTTTCTTTTCCTTGGAAGTCGGTTTACTTTTCCAAACATTTTTTTGGCATCCAAACATAGGAAATGGATGACTTTCCTATTGTATTCTATGCAGTTGTATTGTGGGTTAGTAACTTAGCTTCTAGCAGCTAGGCCATTCCTGCTGGAGCTTAGCTTCCAGCACCTAGGCCATCCATGCTGGAACTCGACTTATAGGCTAAAGGTGGGGGCCATATTTCATCTTCTTCCTTCCAGTGGCCAGAGGAGAAAATGGCAGTCCATCTCTCTTTTAGCGGCTAGAAAATAGAGAACCTTTGATTGTTCTACTTACAGCAGTTGGGAGTATATTTTTCTCTACCTGTTCTCTTTGAGTGATGCTATATGTACCTCCAAAAATCTTATCCCTTCATATCCTTCCATCATGTGGCACTCCTTTATTGATTCAAGCAAATAGTAGGGAGGGGAGGTTGGGAGAAGACATGAGCGAATATGAGAGGGTCACATGACGGAGGGACATGAAGGGATAGAATTTTGGAGGTACATATAGTATTTTCCATTCTCTTTCTAGGCTTTAGTAGGGTTATCATTTTTTGTTGATCTATATTCATGTGTGTTCACCTTTTAGCTAATGTAGTCAACAAGAGACTATGGACACTGGACACAGTTTCACCCAAATCTTGAATGCCTAATAAGAACATCAAGAGCAAAACAGATCTAGTATGAAGTCACTAATGTAGTCCCTAAGGCACTAGCATAGTGGTAGTGCGGGAGGCCGCTCGAGCATAGGTCTCAAATTCGAATCCTCTCCCGGGTGGCTAGGTGGTTTTGGGCCATGGCTCGGCTTGGAGAAAGGATACCTAAAAAAAAAAAAAAAGCACAAAAGAGATCTAGTATAAAGTCACATTAATCAAAGCTTAGCAAATTTAACCCATTTTTTTTTACAAAGCATATATAGCACAATTTCCATCAGAATCCAAAAATTAACAATTTCTTATTATATTAGTATTTTTCTTCCTGTTAAGTTATGGTTAGGAAGAAGAAAACAAAAGATAATGATATTCGTACTTCCAAATTGTCCCTCCAAACTATTCCTCCTTACTTGGCGGTCGAAGTGACATGTTAAATAATATTACGTCTCATATGACATGGCAGATGACATGACAAAGTTTAACCAAAAAAATTCATTATCCAATTTTTTATGTTAATATTAATGTACTGTTAATATTAATGTTAATATTGATATTAATATTAATGTTAATATTGATATTAATATTAATGTTAATATTAAAGTTAATATTAATATTATTGTTAAGGTTAATATTAATTTTAATGTTAATTTTAATTAAAAAATTATCATGTCAGCTGTCACATCAACATTGCCACATCAGCTGCCATGTAATGGAGAATAATTTGGAGAGACAAATAGTATTATTCAAAACAAAAACATCTAAAATAAAGATCACAAGCTCATGTATCTAATACGAGAGATTGTTGAAACTTTGTTTATAAATTGAAAGAGCTCCTTTCAAACCATATAATCCTTAACCAACATACAAACTCACTATTGTTCCTATAGAGAAAGGAGAAGAAAAGTTCAACATAACTTCCATTTTTAACTTTTGAAATAAACTCGACAATATATATAAAATCTAAATATTTGATGGAGCCCTATATGTTTTGGTGTTTGTTTTGTTGCTTAGGGGTCTCAAAGCATGTTGTCGATGCCATGCAGCATGGCTATGAGCTTGGCATGACACATAGGCTTCATGTAGAACTCATCGATTCCGGCATCGAGAAATTCTCTCTTGTCCTTGTCTGTCGAAGCAGATGTGATCCCAAGTATCTTGCTTGTGACGCCCATTGGCATCAGCATCCTCACAGTCTGACAAAAAAAAACTTAGTTCTTACAATAAATATAGCATTAGAACGTTTTTGACGTAGTAATTTTTTTCGCTGCTTGATTTTGACATTCTTATTCGATAAATTATTTTTTTGAAATACATTTCGTCAATTTTAAAGTACATCAAGACTATTTCAAAAACATATCATGTAGTACAAAAGTACAATTTTTTAATAGTTATATTATATTCTTTTGAAATTGTTCCGATGTGTTTTTCTAACTTTAGGTTTCGAAAGAACAATTTACAAAATTAGGATACCAAAATCGTAAAAAGTTATGATGCAAAAAATGTTCAATGCTATAGTTATTACGGGAATTGAATGAAAATAAAGAAAAATATCTAGTTGGTTCTTGCATGGTAAAGTAATTAAAAAAAACTCTCTATGCTTGTTGGTGCACATGTATCCTAATATTCATTACTCTTACTTATTAGGCTAAATTATTCTAATAGCATCTCAACAATGTTTGCAGATTAACTTTTCATTGTACAATTTCGGGATGCAAAGTTCATAAATTGTTTTTTTGAAACACTTTTCGTCAATCTTAAAATACATCGAGACTACTTCAACAGTATATATTGCAGTATAAAAGTATATTTAAAATACTTTATTGTCATATATTCTTTTAAAATGGTCGGGATGTGTTTCAAATTAACAAAATATAATTTAGAGGAGGAATTTATAAAAGGGTTATTTAGTAATATGGTCTTGTATAATAGTTAAAAATAGGGTTGGATCTCAAAAATACCGACGTTAGGGTTTGAGTCTCCAAATAACTGTTCATTTGCCTATGTGAACAGTGATTTGGAGACCCAAATCCTAATGCCGGTCATTTTGGAAATTCAAACCCTAATATCCACTATTATATGAGACTCTGTTACTAAATAGCCTTTTATAAAAATGAGATGCAGTGAAAAATTAAAGAAACAAAAACACTCGGACGCTATAACTGGGGTACCATTATCATAATTTATGAAACATCTTTGCATGATAGAAGATATATAATTTAGCAATTTTTTTTAGATGTGCCAATCTTGGTTAGATCCTACCTGTGGGCCATTCATGACCGGCATCTCCTTGTCCATGAGAACGAAGTGAAAGTGTGACCCTTCAGTGAAGTGGTCCACATCCTCTTCCCCGTTCTTTGCTTCTGTGATTTGGACCCCGAGTTTAGCAAGGTGGGCCTTGACGATCATCCGTACCGTACTGTCGTCGTCCACCAGCAGTACGCTTAGTTTGTTCTTGAAACAAGGCCCGCTAGCATTCACAAATGCCATCTCAACAATCTTCTGAGTTGCACATAAATTAGTAGACATGGCTAGATCCACTATAGTAGTATTAAACAAAATCACGAAAATATAATTAAATCATCGACAAACCTTCTATTTATATATTGCGGCCGTCCAACCCGTATATATATTATCCTTTTAAATAATTTAAAAAATAATAACTAAACAATTGTCTAAATATTTTAATAATTATTTAAAAAAAATCAAGTGTTTAACTATCTGATATAATTTATTTATAGTTAAATAATTTTAACTGTTAAGATGTGAGATTTTTTTTTGGCTGTTTAAGTTCAATTTTATTAGAAATGACCTTTTCTATACAATTGATATTTAATTTCTGTTAGTATTTTTTTTACGTGTACATTACTAGTGATCATAATAATGCAACAAAAATTAGTACTTTAATGTTAAGGAGGAGTTTGATACAACGATAATGTTAGGAGTCTGTCTCTCTCTCTCTCTCTATATATATATATATCAATTAAGTTATTTTTAATAAATAAAAGAAGAAATTATAACCTAGGTTAGTAATTAAAAAGTAAATAGTTTAGCATATATAGTTTAATATTTAACTTAATGATATTAAATAAATATACATTTATGTTAATAGTGTTTTTGGATTAACATTTAACAAGGTCGGGGACCAGAACCATATCGCACCCTCAACGCGATAGACTTGGACTATAATCCAGACAAGTATACATTATCTTTGTTACAATATTTTTTGTACTTTAATATATAACTTTTTTTTTTGGCTTTCTTTACATTTGAGGTTGCTCTCTTAAATTTTTGCGTCCTTCCTATATTTACACCTTTGGTTAATTGCCCAGACATAAAGTTAGATATTAATAAATGTTGATTAATAACCACCATAATAGCAATTTTATAAGAACTATATTTTTAACCACTATTTAATTTATATGGTGATATTTGACAATAGAACACATTTAGATACACAACATTAAACATCATATTCTTACATAAATAGACTTTGGACCCTACATTACTCATGCTCTTTGGATTTTTATGACTTGCCTTTATTTAGATCTACTTATTACGTATACGTGCTAAAGAAATGTATTTGTAGGCTATATGTCTAGATTATAATTGAATTTGTTATTATTATAGAGATTTTTGGCCTTAAATTTGTATATTTTTTAATCAACAAAATTGTATGTTGGATATGGAAGAATAAAGTTATCATAATAAACATGACATACAACTTTGCATGAATTTTATAGTGGGTCCCAAATCAAAAGGTTACATCTTATATGTTCGCATAGCCTTTTGCTTATACACTAAAGCTTTGAATATTACAATAAGTTGCTAGCTATATTGATGATCAAACTTTTTAGCTAACTAGTATATTTCAATAGTGTGGTATATGTTCGTTGAGTATGTCTAGTTGACATGAAATGGATGACTTTTTTTTTCCCTTCCTAATAAAACAAGGCCAATAAAAAAACACCAACTCAATATGTATTGAAAAAGAATTTAATTTCAAAGAAACTTATGAAGATAACACTAAGTACCAATAAGCTAACAAACATCACAAGATAATAAATCTTAAAGAGCCACATGAAACAAAAATAATTAAGAAAAAAATGAGTAATATTTTCTAAATTCACTAGGAAAAGAAGTAACAATTTGACCAAAAATCATCATTACTAAATATAGATATAGAATAATATTAAAGATACGACTTATGTTAAAGTGACTCACGCAACGGGTTTCTATAAGACTACCCAACGTAAATAAATGATCAATAAGAGTATTCAAAGATAAAAGATCGACATAAGATGAGAACAATGAAATAAACCTCAAAGATGAGTGACAAAAAGAATAATACTAATAGAAAATTAAACATGATCAGGCGATAAATTTTAAAAGGAAGTACTCGTATGCAATAATAGTTTTAAAGAAAAATATGCTACAATGACACAACTAACAATTAGGAACTAGCTAGTAAATAACTTAAAAGAACCAAAATATGTTACCTTGTACTACAAAAGAGGTATAAAAACTTTGTAGCTCAATACTGTTGTGATGTACGAGCACAAACTATCGCTTAAATAAGAAATGGAGAGATGCCACATTTACTGTACCTTTTTCTTCGAGATATACTCTTGAAATGTTGGATATAGTGGAATATCAGAAGATTATGATGACACTCGCAGCACGCCAATAAGAGAATTCTAGATTCGCACAATACAAGAATTAGGTTGTCTTTGTTGACTTTGTAAGGGCCAGTTTGAAAAGATTGTCTTCCGGTCACGAGGAGCACAAGAAAAAAAATCATATTTATTATGAGGATAAATAGAATATAACATTATTATTTTCAGTTTTATCTTTATAAATTAAGTGGTTAAGTTTGAAAGCATATTTCACAGTGTCGATCGATATCTATACGTGTAGCTGGCTCATATGGTATCGATTTTGGCACGTCCTCCTTCGATATTTTTCACTACCAATAACGGTCGATAAAATGTTGGGGGTCTCTTTCTATCATGACCCGCACCCGATTAGTTGGGTAAAAATCAAACTACATCTGGCCTACGTCGTTGTGGATATAGGAAGTCAGCTGTTTAAACCCTAGATCATATCATCAAAGGATAAAAAATGTATCGATGACTCATCACATCTCTAGTCACGTGCTCTATCATAAATCACCACAGAGTCCACTATCAGTATTTTAATAAATCATCACATCTCTAGTATTTTAATGTATGATGTATTAAAATAAATCATCACATCTCTAGTATTAAAATACTGTATGATGTATTTTAATAAATCATCACATCTCTAGTATTAAAATACATCAATGGAACGGTGAAATCTCTTGTTCGGAGACAAATTCGGTAAACCATATTCTCAAAAAAAGAATATTACAACTGATACATATGTCTCATAAAGACTTTATCTCAGTCTTCTAGAATCTTTCAGAAGTCGACATACAATCCAAGTCCATCCTTATGCCTTGGTCTACTATATCAACGATCCAATTAGAAAAGGAGCAACATACAATATAAGTCAACCTGTACTCAACAACAAGATGCAATAGTTCATAAAATAACAAAGGCAGCAAATAACAAGTAAACTGGAAAGTAGCTGAAATCATGCACTAACTACATGAAACATATGCAATAGAACACCAATAAGCATGTAGGGGCTATCATATAGAAGACACATCGTAAACAATATACTAGCAATCATGCACGTAAAGAGCATAAGGCATGTCTTTCGACGATGCTAGCAGACATGCACTTAATGGACGTAAGACACATCTTTCGAATGTGCTAGCAGTCATGTAAATATCCATAGGCCAAGGTAAACTACATGCTTTATGAATGTTCTCCATATCGACACCAAAACACGAGAAATACGTAAAGTGTGATATAATGCAAATTATGACATGCAAAGCTGCTAAGTAAAATTGAGGTACAAGTACTTACCTTTTACCGATTATTGAAAAATGTCTCTGAATCCACACATAAATGATTGAAAAATAATTAGGTTCTAACTTAAGAAATATTCTTAAACTTCTAGAAAATTTCCTAAAATATCTAACTGATTTCTAACCAATAATTATTAGTAACTATGCTAACTAATAATCCACTAATTACTAAATAACTAATTTCTAAACAATCATTAACTAATTACTAATTTAATCAAATAAATAATAAACCTATTTACTAAAACATTATTTAGTAACCAAATTCCTTTTCTTTTTTTTTCAAAATCTAATAACCCTGAGTCTGGCCCAACTAAGAGCTCAAGGTGCAACTTGGGCCGGGCGACCCTGTCCCCGGCTCGGGCCTAACCCTGTCAAAACCGATCTGGGCCTACCCGAGCCTGGTCAACGACTCCGACATGTCATGTCCCGACTCGAAAAATCGCTCGTTCTCGCATCAATTTTACCAAATCATTCGTCCTTGCTGGAACGTGATGTTGTACGAGTCTAGATTTACACTTTTACAAGGCAAGATGATAAGTTCTCAAATTGTTATCTTTGATTTGATATTTAGCAGTAGAAGGAAACAGAGTATACGAAATAATTCTCTTTATTAATTTGATAAGCAGCATAATTACAAAGACTTTCAATAGCACAAATGAATCATACCAGATTAGCTTGCAACACTCAAGTTCTCTCTTGCCAACAAGAGATTTCATCGTTCCACACATCATGTCTTCTATATCTCGGCCGCATTATCCTATTGTAAGTTTGAGCGTCAATACGGTCATACGCCTCAAATGCTACGACATTTCTATGCCTCAGCACGTTCAAGCGAAGCTCCATTGCAGGCAATCCATTTTCTGAACCTGCAAGCAATCTGGTAGAAGATCAGTACTAATCATCTTGCATACGGATCAGAGACCCACTTTGCTAAACCGACATTAAGTATATATATATAGCTATCTCGTGTTATGTTTGATTCATGTCAGCAAACAGGCAGATATGTTTGATTCATGTCAGCAAACAGGCAGATAACATATAGCTATCTCGTGTTTATTTCATGGCACGACTTCTTACCAACATCGACATACTCACCCTTGTACCGACGCAAGGTTAATATGCATACCATCCTTATCTGTCATGTTATAAGTAATCTCTGCATTGGATCTTTGTGTGCCTGTACTTTCAGCCCACTGTTCTTTAACTATATGAAGGTCGTTGGCGTATCCGTGCTAGAATGGACTAACTTGTTTCTTTTCTCAAATTGGATAATCCGACGTCCTCTCCATACTGGTTTCTAGCCTCTGTATCTGAAGGACGCTGAACTTACCAAAAATTGTGGCTTATCATATCAGTAGACAGTCGCTAGTCGTCTTAAAGATGTGCACCAATAAAGTCTATCTATCCCTCCTAGGTCGGACGGTCCCGGTACCCCGGCTAATAATCGTTCGAGGAAAATCACCACACCCATGCATAGGCAATATGTCAAGTCCATTCAACCATGCGACACTTGTCTTACTCAAACAACCAAACATAGTCTTAAGTCCAAAACTCAGACTTCACATCGTCTTGTATTTCTTTTTTTTCAATGTTCTTACTCTTTCTTTCTCTTTATGCTCTCACATTCTTTGTACAATTTCATACTTTGTTTCAATGTTCTTTTGAACCATGCCCCAATTATTCGCCAAACGAACGACCTGAAGGCTCAAACATTTCGAGGCACCATGTAGTGCCCTATCCCTATATCGTGCCATATTTTTGTCCATGGGGTGTACGAGAAAGGAATACTGTCGCTACCGATTCAATCAAAACCGATAGATCGAGATCAATTGAATCGATCGAACGGAACGATTAAATTAAGATCCTTTTCTCATTATGGAAATGCTTCTTCGGAATCAAGTCTCATATTCAGCAGGTTGCACCTCGAGGATAGACTCTACGGCTGAGTCGGGAGAGACCTCCCGTTGCTCTGCTTTTCATGCCATACTTGCTCTTTGGCCTTGGTTTTTATGAATGCATTTTTGTGAATATTTTTGATGGTTTTCCTAGCTTACGTTTTCGAACTTCGCATTCGTATCGAACTCCTTGAATGACACAGTGTTCTAATCGGTTGCTTGTGCAATTTTAGGTGATTTCATAGGTGTCATCTAAGCGCAAGCCAACCAGTCCTTCGTCTCCAGTTAGACTAAGGCGAGTGGCTGACCTCCTTCTCCTCGACCCTCTGGTTTAATCAAATAGGAAACACAAAATACATGCTTGTATTCATAGTGTAAAATTAATAAATTGTGGCCCATTCTTCACGAACACTTGCTATAGATCTGTGCAAAATGAAGATTGAATTGATTAACGTATGTTGCAATAATAAGGCGACACATATTAAAAACTGGCTAACTTTCAAAGATTTTATAGACCATGCTTGAATAATTAATTTTAGCCTAACACGGTCATGGACAACTTGTGCACAAGGTTTCGCTTCCTCGAATGGCAACCCGAGGCCACGGGACCGTTTCGGCCTAGGAGGAACGCAAGGTAGATGTGCTGGATGCTAGCATAGATCATTTAGAACTTTCAGTGGGGCTAGCTACCCGCGTTGAAAGGGTCGCCGAATCGACTAAGCTATACATCCAGAATGGCTTGAATTGCCAGTGATAATCACTTGTACATTGTTTACAATATTTTGTTATAAATATGATAGGAAAGGAACATGGTAAGTTACGCTACAATGGCACGCTCTACCGTGGGTAAGATTTATCATAGTATGTTATATTGCCTATCAAATGCTTCTCCCTTAACATGTTAGCATACAAATCGACCAGGACAGTTAGAAAGATCACAAAATAGCTAACATATTTTATAAAACTGCTTGAACAAATAAGTGCTTGGGTTTAAATTCGCCATTCGCAAATACATATGATCGTACTGACCCTCACTCTCTACAGGTGCTACGAATCATTAGGAGCGTGCCAACTAACTAAGACGATGTTTGTGTTTTGAAGCTTCGACCGTGCATCAAAGACTCGCTGCACCACTTTTGAAGACTCTTTACAATCAGTCCAAGAAGATGCCTCGACTTTCCTCCATCCCAGGTGGCTGGAATACTTTTTATGTAATTTAAAGGATGTAATATATAAAACGACTATCTCATCAGCGCTCCTTTTGTAAATCGAGTCATGTTGTAAGCCCGCACGGCATGAATGTAATAGAGTCTTGTAAAATGATGTCTATTATTAATAAAATTTAAAATTTCTCTGTCTCAATGTGTCGTTCAATTTCTCTGCGTACTCTCTTAGATGTTGTGTTTCAGATAACCTTATGACTATGGCCTTGTGCGATCGCAACCTAGGTTCGTATGATATCACGTCCGGGGGATGACTATTGATTCTACGGAATTAGGGCGTGACACACCATGCCACATTCGTCAGTCTCATCACATTCACGGCTAAAAAACAACACCTTCGACATCACCAACTTCAAGAAGGCATTTCGTACTTTTTCGTTTCTCGCGATCGATTGGCTAGAATAGATCGAAGATAATTTTGAGCTCCTCGGCATCGATGAAGCCAAGAAAGTCATTTGCACTCAATTACAACTTCGGTTTAACGTGTATGACTGGTAGGTTGTATAAAAGTAAGCGATCTGTTTGATGATTCTACCGCTATGATCTCTTCAGCTACATTCTGCAAGGCCTTCGAAGTTGAGTATCTGCCAGCAGCGATCCATCAGGCGAAAGAGAACAGGTTCATGCAACAGAAGCAAGTAAAATATGATATTACGTCAGTATGCTGCAGAATTCAATAAGCTGGCCCAATTTGCTAGGGTCTATCTGCTAACGGCGACGAGTCGAGCATGGAGATTCGAAGTGGGCCTAAGGCCTTCCGTTTCTGCCCATGTGACTATGCCCGAATATCAAACAACGGGCGAGTCACTCAACCAAGCCCTCCGTCTTGAGCCCCAATATTCTCCTGCCACTATCGGTGTTGTGAACTATAATAATCACAAATGCCATAGTAATGCTGGAGGCGACAACACGTATAATCGTCCAAACAACGGCCACCAGAGCGGATACCAAGGGCGAAACCCAGACACTCGCTGTAACAAATGCAACAACTTTGGGCACCATGTCGCCGACTATAATATCTATGAAGGCAAATATTGACATTACAGTAATACGGGCCATCTGTGCTCGAACTACCCGACGAGAAGGCCGAACCCAACGGTGCCTCAATAGCAGCAGTACCAGCAGAACCAAGGCCAAGCACCTCGGGATCCTCAAGCCGTGTAACCAAATGGCCAAGGCCATCGTCCTAATGCCCAGGGACGAGTCTACGCCATGACCCGCGATGAAGCGTTCTTATCTGATACAGTCATGACATGTATACTGCTTTTCAATAACAAACCTACTCGTGTACTATTTAATTTAGGTGCCATGCATAGTTTTATATCGACGTACTTTATCGACAAGCAAAAATTTTCTATGACACTGCTAGGCCTTAATCTTAGTGTAAATGTACCGTCGGGCACGTTATTACTTGCACACTTAGGATATAGAGACAAAATCATCTGTATCGAAGGTAAACAGGTGTATTTTGATGTGATAGTTCTTGATATTAAGGACTACGATATCATACTAGGCATGGATTGGCTCGGCACTTGCAATGTCACCATCGACTATACAGGAAAGACAGTCACCTTCCGTATACTTGGAGTGCCAGAATTCTGCTATTAGTGTGGTGAGACATCGCTGACCTGCATGGTGATCTCGACGATATATGTTCGAAGGATGCTAGATTCCGGATATGAAGACTATTTGGCGTATGTTCGAGACATGCGACAGAATGGTACAAATGCGGGTCAGATCGAAGTTGTGGCAGAATTTCTAGACGTATTTTCGGACGAGCTGTCGGCATGCCACCTGATCGAGAGATCGAGTTCACCATTGACACATTTTCTGACACCCGACCGATCTTAAAGTTCTGTACAGAATGGATCCTGCAGGACTTAAGGAACTTAAAGTACAATTATAAGAGTTGCTCGACAAGAATTCATACGGCCTAGCATCTCGCCATGGGGAGCGCCCGTGTTGTTTGTCAAAAAGAAGGACGGGTCAATGCATCTTTGCATCGACTACTGAGAGCTGACCAAGGCCACCGTCTGGAATAAATATACATTGCCCCTGCATAGCCGACCTGTTACCTCAGTTGTAAGGCTTCTTAGGTATTTTCAAAGATTGATCTTCGTCCGGAATAAATATACATTGCCCCGCATAGACGATGTGCCAAAGTCAGCCTTTCGTACTCGATACGGCTACTATGACTTCCTAGTAATGCCATTCGGCCTAACGACGCCCCTGTTGCCTTCATTGATCTTATGAATCGGGTGTTTCGACCCTATTTTGACAAATTTATCATAGTCTTTATTAACGATATTCTCGTCTACTCAAAAAATATAGCACAACATACAGAACATCTATGGACCGTGCTCCAGACTCTTCGAGAGCATTAGTTATATACGAAACAGAGTAAGTGCAAATTTTAGCTGAACAGTGTATCATTCCTTGGACACATCATTTCATCCGAAGGCATTACAGTCGACCCGAAGAAAGTTGAAGCTGTTGTTGATTGGAAACAGTCTATATCAGTCGGTGAGATTTGAAGCTTCCTTGGCTTGGCAGGATACTACATACTCTTTGTGAAGGCTTCACGAAGATCGCATCGTCTCTGACTTGCCTCACTCAGAAATGAGTTGCGTTCGAATGGTCAGATGACTGTGAAGCTTCCGTCCAAGAGTTAAAGCAACGACTCGTCTCATCCCCTGATACTCGTACTTCCAGAAGGAACTGAGAGATTCTATATTTTCACCGATGCTTTCAGTCAGGATTTGGGGTGTGTGCTGATGCAACGAAACAATGTGATATCTTTTGCTTTCCGATAGCTAAAGCCGCACGAAAAGAACTACCCCTTCCATGAACTGGAGTTAGCGATAATTGTGTTCCCGTTAAAACTGTGGCGATACTACCATTAGGATGTGGCATGCATGATATACACGGATCACAAGAGCCTCAAGTATCTATTCACTCAGAAGGAGCTGAACTTACGGCAAAGGCAATGGCTTGAACTAATCAAAGATTACGTCATGACTATTGACTATACGCCGGGCAGAAGAAATGTTGTGGCAGACGTTCTTAGTCAAAAATATATTGCCTCATTATCCATCAACAGCAGACTACTACGAGATTTAGAAGAGATGGGCATCGACCTCCGGGTTCGATTTAAGGGATTACAGTTGGCACAGTTGCAGCTAGAGCCGCGCTTACGAAAAAAGATTAAGACCGCTCAAAAGGACGATCCGTACCTGAAGAAGATGTGAAAGCTAATCTCAATGGATAGGACGACCGACTTTACGGAAGATAAAATCGGTGTGCTCCAATTGAAGGATACGCTATGCATTTTGGATGATTCAGAACTTAGAAAGAAAATATTGACAGAAGCGCACTATGCGAAGTACTCCTTGCATCCAGGTAGCACCAAGATGTACAAGACCTCCGCATGACCTTCTAGTGCACGAAATAAAGAGAGATGTGGAATCTTCGTGTCGTAATGCATAGCTTGTCAATGGGTGAAAGCTGAGCATCAGAGGCCGGGTAGAGAGATACAGAATCTAGCAATTCCAGAATGGAAATGGGAGCACAGTGTGCATGAATTTTATTGTTGGTCTACCGAAGATGCCATGAGAAAATGATACCATCTGGGTCATCGTCGACCGCTTAACCAAGTCAGCATATTTCATTACCATCAAAGTTACTTGGAGCGTCGAATGCCTGGCTCAGATTTATCTTGACGAGATAGTGCGGCTGCACGGAGTTCCAGTATCCATTGTCTCTGATCAGAATGCACGATTTTTATCACGCTTTTGCAGTAGCCTTCAGTCGCCTCTAGGTACCAAGTTGAACTTTAGCTTGGCTTACCATCCCGAGACCGACGGCCAAACGGAGCATGTGAATCAGATTCTCGAAGACAAGCTATGGCTCTGCGCAATTGACTTTAAGTCGAGTTGGGACGTCCATTTACCTCTAGCCGAATTTGTATATAATAACAATTATCAATCTAGCATTCAGATGGTACCATACGAAGCCTTGTACAGATGGAAGTACAGATCACCTATTTACTGGGACAAAGTCGGGAAGCAACAGATTCTCGGCCTGGAGTTGATGGAACAGACCGTACAAAAAGTTCAGCTCATTCGGGAAAAATTGAAGACTGTATAGAGTCGACAGAAAAGCTATGCCGATATCCATCATTGACCCCTCAACTTTCTAGAAGCCGATCACGTATTTCTTAAAGTGATGCCCATGCGAGGAGTTACCCGATTTGGTGCAAAAGGAAAGATGAGTCCGAGATTTGTTGAGCCTTTCAAAATAATCAAGCGAGTCACCCCAGTGGCCTACAAATTGCCTTGCCGCCATCGCTAGTGGATGTGTACGATGTCTTCCACATCTCTCAGTTGTGGAAGTACGTGCACGATCTAAGCCATGTGGGATTTTGGTCAGCTGGAGCTAAAGGCCGACTTATCATATGTTGAAGTGCCGATCCAAGTCTTAGAGCGCAAGGATAAACTACTTTGGAATCGAGTGGTCCCCCTCGCCGCATGCTATTGAGAAATTATTCGGTCGAGAAATCGACCTGGGAGCTTGAATCAGAGATGAAGGAAAAATTTCTTCATTGTTCTCTTAGAGGTAGGTTATATTCTTAAGTATCGAGGACACAACTTTTTCTTAGTTGGTTATGATGTAGTGCCTCGTTCCTACATTGTGTAGTGCCCCGTCCCTACATCGTGCTCCGTTTCCGTCCACGGGGTGCACGAGAAAGGAATACTGTCGCTATCGAATCGGTTGGGACCGATAGGTCGAAATCGACCGAATCGGTCGAATGTGAACGATTGAATTAAGATCATTTTCTCGTTATGGAAAGGCTTCTTCGGAATCAATTCCCACATTCACCGGGTTGTGCCTCAAGGATTGGCTCTGCGGCTGAGTCGGGAGAGACCTTCTGTTGCTCTGGTTTTCATGCCGCACTTGCTTTGGCTTTGGCTTTGGTTTTCGTGAATGCATTTTCGTGAATGTTTTTGATAGGTTTTTATGGCTTGCATTTTCAAACTTCGCATTCGTATCGAAACTTTTTGAATAACACAGTATTCTAATCAGTTTCTTATGCGAATGCAGTGATCGCGTAGGCGACGTTTGTGCAGCTAACCAGTCTCTCGCCTGAAGCAAAGTATAAGGTGAGTGGCTGACCTTCTTCGCCTCGACCCTCTATTTTAAAATCAAACATGAAACATAAACAAAATGCTTGTCAACATAGTGTAGAATCAAAGAAATCATGGCATAATTCTTCATTGACACTCTTGCTATAAAACTGTTGTATACGAAAATTGATGCATGCTTTCTTATGTCCCATTTACTTAGCCTATGCAAAAAGAAGAATGAATCGATTAATGTTTATCGCAACGGTATGGCTAAAGTGTATAAATTGACTAAGTTCAAAAGAAAGGCTAAGTTTCGCATATAAAAGAGAAATAATAAGGTTCTAGAAAAGATATAGCATTTTTCAAGACTCCGCAAAACGATCATTGGACAACTTGTCGGCAAGGTGTAGTTTCCCCGAATCATGTTGTAAAGCCCGTGCGGTACGATTGTAATAGAGTCTATAAATGATGTCTATTATCAATAAAATGAAATGTTTCTTTGTCTCAATGTGTTCTTCAATTTGTTTGCACTCACTCTCTTAGATGCTGTGTTTCGGATTACCTTATGACTATGCCTTATGCGATCTCAAATTAGGTTCGTACGGTATCACGTCCGGGGGACGACTATCGATTCTACGGAATTAGGGACGTGACATAATGGTATCAGATCCCGGCTTTACGTCCTTGGCCTCCAGTAGTCGAGTTTCTAGTCTCGAACCGTTGACCTCGTGTCGATGAGATGAGTTGTTCCATACGCTAAACCTAGGACATTTTCTTAAACTAACGAGAGTTGCCTTTCTTTTTCCTGCAGTTGCGGAACCTCGGATAGAGGAAAAGACGAGAGCTTCTAGCGGCTCGAGTAGTTCCAGACCCGAGCATTCGGTCAACCCAACGGGGATGACGCCTACCATAGCCGGATCTTCCGACGACCCGATACAACGGATGTTGCAGATGCTCGAAATCCAGCAATACCAAAATGAGCTCCATCGTCAGCAGGCGGAGGATCGTCAGATCCAGTTTGAGAATCGATTCGAGGCTCAATTCAAGCTACAGCAGCAACAACTGAATACACTCCAACAAATTGCACAATCGGTCGTGGCCAACAACAATTCTACGATGATGCCTGCCGTGACCGAGCCTGCGGTTCGATCCAATGAAGCTGAACCGGAGGCGCCCGTTCTCTCACCTGTGACACCGAGAAGTTCTAACTTCGATGTGTCAAAATTCATAAAAAGCTTCCATACTTCCTTCAACTGCACAGAAGATCCCTCCGTAGCGATCGACTGGTTGGAGGAGCTGAAAGACAAATTCGAACTTCTGGGTGTCGAAGAATCAAAGAAAGTCGTTTGTGCTCAACAAGTACTTTGAATAAATGTACATGATTGGTGGGCCGTACAGAAATGGGCAATTCGACGAAAAGACGAGACGACGGCGATCTCATGGGTCACATTCAAAAAAGCGTTCGAGACTGAATATCTTTCTGCAGCCATGCGACAGGAAAAAAATGAATTTATGCAGTTGAGACAAGGAAATATGACAGTACGATAGTACGTGGCCAAATTCAATAAACTGGCTAAATTTGCTGGAGCATAACTACCTACAACTGTAAGTCGAGCTCGACTGATTTGAAGTGGGCCTGTGTTCCTCTATTCGTGCCCATGTTTAGGTGCCTGAATACAAAACCATAGGCGAGGACACTCAACCATGTCCTCTATCTGGAGTTTGAGTATCCTCCTGCTATTACTGGCGCTGTTCACTTTAATAACAAACACCATATAATGCGGGAGGCAACAATGCGCACATGCGTCAAAACTGCTGACAACGGAGGCGGCAACAGGCAAAGGATCGAATAGTCTGTAATTTCTACCATAAGGAGGGGCATGTGGCCAACTGAGTGCCGATTAATGCGTGGAGCATGCTTCGGGTGCGGCCGAACGGACCATATTACACGTAACTGTCTGGAGAAGCCGAACCAACGCCTCCAACAACATCAACAGAACCGAGGCCAAGCACCTCGGGCTCCACAGACCGCACAACAGAGTGGCCAAGATCGTCGCCCCAATGCCTAGGGCCGCGTCTATGCCATGAATCGAGATGAAGCTGTAACCACCATTTTTCTAGAATGAGGATAATTTTGAAATTTTGTAAAATTTATCATTTAATAATAAGATTTAAATCATGTTAATGACTTATAGTATTTTTAAATACTATTTAATCTAGTGTATTATGACCTTGGCCCCTCTACTAGTGTAACCTTAGAGTTACTTTACCTAGAGGCTAACCATGACCATGGAGACCTACCCATGTGATTAGATTGACTATTTACCACTTTTTAGGTTAGGGGTATTTTGGACATTTTTGACTTTTGGTGAAAATAAATTTTGATTGATTAATATTGTGCTAATCATTATGTTAAGCCTTAACCTAGAATTGCCCTAACCTAGATATTAGTCATGAGCCTAGATATTAGATTAGAAGTTTCCATCACATGACAAGGTTAGTAATATCTAGATATTAAGTTAGAGTAGGATATTTGTTAAGGTTAGATATTTTACTTTGGGCCTTTGCTTGAGGGCTTAATTTACATTGTAGAGGGCCTTTAATTCCTATTGAACTTAAACCCTAACCCTAGAGATACCCCATGACAGCCAAGGGCAGCCCTTTGCCTATATAAACACATGTTAGCACCCCCTTGCCTCTTTTCATTACATCTTGAAACCCTAAATTGAGTTCTTCCCCAAAATCAGCCCCTTTCTCCAAATCACCTCCAAATTAAGCCTAGTCTTTTGTATTGCACCCCCTTGCTGTAGAAGAGATCATTGGAGGCTAGCAAACAAGGATTGGGAGCTAATTGGACCATAACAATTGGAGAAGGACCTCATTTCTAGGCTTTTGCATTAAGATTCTAACTCTCAATAGGTAATGGCCCTAAACTCATTTGTTTTCCTGTTTTCTCTTCATAGATTCATGCATCTAGGCACCATAGACCTGTAGACCAAGTTTGGTAGGATTTTGTGTCCATTTGATACGCGTATCGGAGGCGTGTCGGAGTGTAGTATCCATTTGATGAAATGCCTCAATGAATTATTTATTAATGTTTTTCAAAACAAATTTCACGTTTCTGTTGCTTAATATGTGTGGATTGCATTTCTTGGACACTGAGTTGGATATGATCTCATTTTTGTGCCCAAATCGGACACGGGGATGTCAGTACGATACTGTGACACATCTCCTGCTGCTCGACCCTCTTTTCTCTCTGCACATGCCACATGGACCCACCAAAATTGGTGTGGGGGTGGGGGCCATGACTGTCTGGCCCCTCCCCAAATTTGAGTGGATTTTATGTCATATCGCACAAAATCGAGGCCGCATGGATTTTTGCCTTGACTGTGCACTGATGAATCTTGCCACTGACATGGGCTTCGTGTCGAGCCTAGACACGTCGTGGACGCATAACAGGGTGATAGAAACCTAGCCCTAGACCTGAACTATTTGTGGACACGTTCATGAGACCTCTTGAGCCTTGTGTCGTGTCTAATCCCACCCGACACACACCACACATACCCCTCTATGCACTGGTTGCCTGATACATGATTCCCAGGTTTTGACCCTTATTAATACCTCGATTGGACACTCAGTTGGACATACTGACACTAGACACATGTCTGTACACTCCTTGCCACTCTCTGTGACACATGTCGACACCTGGTTAGTCCATATTATCTAATAATTGTCCCATTTTGTTCATGTTCAGACCTTACCTTCATGTTCAGTCCCTTGAGCATGTATCAGGGAGTGTTATATGAATAGGTTAGTAGATGACTCGATTGATGTTGGAGTGAATATATTATGGTGTTCAGTTGTATATAAGTATTGTTTCAGTTTGGGGGTTGAAGTTTAGGTGAGGGTTGATATAGTGTATAAGAAATGGTTTAAGTTGAGGGTCGGATATGGGATTTAGGTTTAGGGTTTAGCTCTTGATTCAATGTATGTTTAGTCCAGGTATACTTACCATGTTCAGACCTAGATGACATGCCCAATTCTTATATAGGTTTAGCTCAATCCATATACTTGATTGGCTTATATAAGTTAGCGCTTAAGGTGTCTTGCCTTCCTGTAGCATCTGTCCTTTTATGTGATAGTTAGTTAGTGTATTAGTGTATCTGTTGGGAGTAGTCAGTAAGAGGGTTGATGTGTGGCATAGGCTAGAGAGTGTAGGCAGAGACTTACATTAGTCCAGTCCTACTTACTCCTTGCATGCCTATAGCAGAGCAGTTATGACCTGCACTAAGATAGGTTGATGGGTTGAGTATTGTTTGTGTTCAGGTGAGGATATCAGAGTTTAGGCTAATATGGCCGGGAAGGGTAGTAGAGTTTGGAAGAAGCATAGGTCATTAGGCCAATTCTCTTTAAGCAGCAAGCAGTAGCAGTAAGCAATAGAGAAAGGAAGAACATGATAGTATCAGCATCAGGTATGGCAATCTACAGAACAACAGCAGCAGGGAGCTTACGCATTTGCTATGTTGAGTTGGTTTGGGGTGAGTTCATATTTATGTTGAGAGATGAGAATGTAAATTAGGTATTGGTTATATATGGAGCTATATATATTGTAGGTTGAGTGTCTTGTGTGAGTTGGGAGTATCGATATACGTATACATATTTAATATATGGGATTTACTTGGTAGATATTACTTGTGGGTTTTGTGATGGGGTTTACATAGATATTATATATATATATATATATATATATATATATATACATATATATATATATTTTTTATATATATATATATATATATATATATATATATATATATATATATATATATATATATATGTATATATATATATATATATATATATATAATATCTATATAAAAAAAATATATATATATATATATAAAAAAAAAAAAAAAAAATATATATATATATATATATAAAAAAATATATATATATATATATAAAGAAAAAGCATTTCATTAGAAAAATAGAGTGGCTCTAAACGAGCAGTACAGATGCCAGGACCCAAAACACAAAATGGTCCTGGAAGCCTAAGTAGAAAATACAAAATATTTGAAAAGTTGACATTCAAAATTTCAAAAAATTTTGAACTTGTAAACACTGACTGGGCTCTCAGCCCTATGGAGAATGGGCACACTGCCCAAGACCGATTTCATGGAACCCGAAGTGGGGGGGGGGTAGAGCTGGCACGTAACCCAGGGGGGCTGTACTGCCCGATGTGGATGTGCTGCACGAGGGTGCCTCAGGGCCCCCACCCTAGCACGTCGCCCGGAGTCGGGTGGCTCGGAGAGGTGCGGACGTGCGGTGGGTGGTTGAGGGGAGGGAGGGCGGGGGCGGTGGCGGCGGAGGGAAAACAACGGAGGAGGTGGGAGGAGGGAGGAGGGAGCGGGGACTCGACCTCCGGTCGGCGGAGGAAAGAGAGGCTCCAACGGGGCGAGAGGAGGGGGGTGCTGCAGAGAGGTCCAACGGCGGCCGAACGAAGGCAACCGCCATAGTCCGCGAGAGGGGGAGGCCGGCCGACGTTGGTCGGGGCTAGTCAAAAGCGGCGGAGGGGGCTCCAGCGTGACGGAAGCGCCGGAGGTCGTAGGGAGACGGAGGAGCGATCCACGAAGGGAGCTCGGAGGTCGCTGGAGGAGGGCCGACGACGGGGAGGCCGCCACTGGGAGACAGCGCCTCGACGAGAGGGGGCGGAGACGCCGACATGCACGGGCTGTCGTCCACTGGCTGTCGCCGAGCGGCCACATGAGCCCAAGAAAGGGGCTCGCGGCACGGAGGAGAGGGGCCTACCGATGGCGGGGAGAGCCCCAGAGGGGGAGCCAAGGCGGAAGGGAAGAGCGGAGAGGGGGTGCTACGGCGCCGGAGGAAACCGCGACGAGTGCTGCCAAGGAGGGGGGCGGCTCCGCTGGAGAGACGGCAAGAGAGGGGAGGGGAGCGGGAGCGGCGGCGGTTGAGGAGAGGGGGGAGCAACTGAAGAGAGGGGAGCGGGAGCGGCGGCGGCCGAGGAGAGGGGTGGGCGGAGCAGCTAAGGAGGGGGAGGCACGCCAAACGAGGGCGCACTCGACCCCATCGGGGGCACACCACCGGTAGATAGCTGCTCAGCGACTGCCGCAGGAGCCGAGCCGCGGCGTCGCCTGCGACGGGGACGCCAGGGGCGCCGAGGTCGATGCCGCGGAGGAAGAGGGCGGCGGCCCTGAGGACAGTAGGGGAGGCTGCCAGGGGAAGGCTGCCGGGGCAGAAGGGGGAGCAGGCCGTAGGAGGCCGGCACGAGCTGCCAGGGGGCAGCCCACCACGGAGGCGGCCACTAGGGGGCCAACCACCAAGGGGGTCCCCACCTGCCGAGGGCTCCCCAAGGAGCAGAGCTCGCCATTCTCTTCAACCGTATATATATATATATATATATATATATATATATATATATATATATATATATAGAGGAAGGATCAAGATCCCCACACTTTTTGCATCCCCATGCATCCCCCCTATTTGCACCGTTGGATGGTGCTTTAAGTCATCTAATCTTAACCGTTGATTTACCAATGGTTAAGATTAGATGACTTAAAGCACATCTAACGGATGTGAATATGGGGATGCATGGGGATGCAAAAATTATGGGGATGCCTATCCTCCCTCATATATATATATATATATATATATATATATATATATATATATATATATATATATATTTTAAGCACAAAACAGTATACTTCTAAAATTCTGCAAAATGTAATAGAACGAAGTTCATGTGCATCCATGTGAACCATACATAGTCTCAGTAACTTGAAGTAATTAACAAAAGTCATATGGACGTCAAAAGCGCCAGTAATATTCTAATATAAACACCTCAAGATGGAAACGTAAGTTCTACTCCGACGTGCCTTTGAGCTTCAACCTTTTCTCAGTGAGCATGTGATTGCTGAATATCATAGAAACTGTGGGGAGCAGCTGGAAATTCATATTGAGAACCACTATTTATGCCTACCTGATGTAAACTATAAGCATCAGTATATGAACTTCCTCCATATGCCATCTCACTATTTCCATAAGTTTCAGCATATCCCTGACCTGGGTTTGCAGCAGCTGCAGCTGCTGCTCGTGCTCTCTTTTCTGTGTTGGCAAGTTCAGCACGCAAATTTTCAACCTCTCGAGCCAAGGAAAGCATGTTTTTCTCCATAGCCTTACTTTGTTCAAGATTATCAGCATGTACCTTCTTCTCGTACTCGACCGCAAGCCTGCCCCTTTCAAGCTCCTTTCGCATCATCTCAAAATTTTCCTTGATCTCCTCCGATCGTCCCATCTTCCCTCTAACCCTCCCTAGCTCATCCTTAAACTCCTTCAACCTCTCCAGCAATTCGTCCCTCAGCTTCCCCAGCTTACTCACGTCGGACCTGACTTGAACCAACTCCATCCTCATGCCATCCACCGCCCTGGCCTCGTCCTCCACTTTCATGCACCTCTCGTACACTTTCCTGACCTTGGCGTCTCCGTCGGCCTTGGTTCTGGCGACGGAGTCGGCGGCGACGCGGAGGTTGAGGCGGGAGGAGGTGAGCTCCTGCTTGAGCGCGACGTGGGTGGCGGCAAGGTGCTGGTTGTCGAGGAGGAGGTTCTGGGTCTCCCTGTGCTGCGCGGCTAGCCGGTCCTCGAGGACCACGACGACGGAGGCCGGATGCTGGTGGTGGTGGTGGTGGTGGTGAGAAAAATGAGGGAGGTGGTGGTGGCGGAGGTGGGGAGGAGAGGGGCGGTCCTCGTGGTGGAGGACGTATGGCGGAAGGCGGCTCCGTCCGGCCATTGGGAAGGGTTAGGGTCAGAAAGGAGGAGGAAGATGAGGGATGATCAGAGTTTATTAGGGTTTGTAAATTAAGTGGCACTTTACGGAGCGAAAACCATGCGTGAGCCCCAGGCTATATATATTATATATATATATATATATATTGAAGAACAGATGACAACTCTAGAGGGGGGTGAATAGAGTTATATATATATATATATATATATTGAAGAACAGATGACAACTCTAGAGGGGGGTGAATAGAGTTTCTAGCAATAATAGCCAATTAAAAATTCAACTCTTTCACAAACTTAAAGTAATCAGAGTAAATGCGGAAATAAATAAGGAGCAAGAAAGCATACGCAAACACAGCCGATTTTTAAGCTGGTTTCCCTCGTGGAGGACTAGTCCAGGACTGAAAACTCTAGCTCAGGATTAAATCCACTATTTGTGAAATAGTAGTTACACCCCGTGCCTTTTCTTCATAAGAGCACGTCAACTTCTTACAAAGGATCGCAGTGGCGATGCTTGGAATTTTTCAAGCGACTTCTTGAACTCTTGCACAAAACTCCTAACTGAAAGATGCTGAGCACTTGAGGCTTAGTAGGCTTGTGGCTAGTAGATGAAGAAGGGTATGGCTTGTATTGAGCTTTTGAGAGAAGAGAAGAGAAGATTGGATGAATGAAAATGAGAGAATTCATGGCCTATTTATAGGATATTAGCAGGCAGAATTCGGCTAGAATTCTGGTAGAAATTTTCAAATATTTGGCCATGGACAACTTGCAACCAGCTAACCCTAAAAATTAGGAAGCTTATTTTTAGGGGACAAAGTTCGGCCCGAACTCTGTCTCCAGAGCACAGAATGGGTCTTAAGGTCCAATGGGCTTATTTGGATGTGTGGAGCTTATGGATTTTGGGTAGTTTAAAGGTTAAGTCTCAAGAGCTCAGCACAACTCAGCTTACATCAGTCTAGACTCAATAAATATATAAAATACAGACTCAAAAATAACTTGCATTGCATGAACTGAGCTGTCGTCTGACTTGAGCTGGATGTAGTCGTCGTGTGTCGTATTGAATTATTACAAGTATTATTTTGTCAATGTTATCAATATTTGGTTGACTGTGACTTTGTGTCAACAATCTCCCCCATATTGATAATTGACAAAATAATAATTGTATATTCAATATTCATACCTGGACACATTTAAAGACAAAAATCATAGCTCCCCCATAATCAGTGTCGAGCTTAAAAAATATCTCCCCCATAAATAATGCTTTGAATCTTGTTGGCCTGATAAGAACATTCTTCCAAAAAGCACATATACATAGACAAAAAGAATATAAAATATACGTATCTTCCCCTTTTGGCATTTAGCAATTTAAGATAAACAATTAATAACTGGCAAACACACCAAACGAAAAGAGAAGAAACTGCATAGAGACTAATATAACGACCAAATGTCTCAAGAGTCATAATAGAAGAAATGACAAATAAACTGATAGAACGACCAAAATCTCAAGAGTCACAACTCATAATAAGTCTAATACAAACCAAGTACATAAAAGCAACTAAAATCAAAATGCATAAACCATAATCTAGAATCCTCAGTAGTAGCAGCAAATAGAAACCATATCCATCATGGAGCATATGAAGGCCCAGCGTCGTCTGATGGATCAGTGAAAGAACGACGAGGGTCCACGAAGGCTGCATCCGGATCCAAGTAGCGAACGACCCAAGGGTCATCGATACGGTATCCCTCACGACCAGGGTCCCGCTCCATAGGAATAGACATAGAAGGATGGCGTCCGATAATCCATTTGTGTCCAACGATCATCCTCCAAAGTGAAGCGATTGCGGAGCATGGTCTGAAGGGACTCGAGAGTAACGGGAGGAGGAGGAGGATCCTGTCCAAGTGGAGGTGCATCGGGCTCATCGTCAGAATGCTCAGACGCGACTGGTGAGCCAAAAGCTGCTTGAAGCCTCCGTGCCTTAGAGAGGAAGGCAAGGGCAGGTAAAAACTGACATTCATAAAGGGGTATATGAAAAGCACGAAAGATCATAGGAAGATATAGTGCATAAACCAAAGATCTTGGTTTCTTCCTACAGTTAATCATCCAGTCCATCATGGTACGTAGAAGATTAAAGGGAACATGAAAGTGGAGATGATATAAGGCCAAGATTTCAAAATAAGTGACCTCATCGGTGGAACCGACTTTGGGTAGAATGGTGTTGAAAATGATCCGATGAAGTTCATAGAAATATGGATTGAGAAATTTGGCCAAAAGCTTACGAGGACGTGTGTTAGGGCTACACAAGTCGTCCTTGAAGCTTTCAAGTGAAATCCCTTCGAGAAATTGAAATGATCGAGCTTCAACAAGCTTTTTCCATGAGTTAGGCTCTTGATGTTCAAGATATTCGACCAATTCAAAATCGTCAAAAGAGATCAATTTCCGCAACCCGTGAATAAATATGAGTATCATCATGGGTTAGGTTGCAGTAAAACATCTGAATAACACTACGATAAATGACCGAATTTGTGGTGACAAGTTCATCAAGGCAAAGGTCATGAAAAAGTACATCATAATGAGAGAAAATAGTAAAGTTGATAGGGTATCCCGCAAACACCGGACGTGTCCGAAAATCACTAAACCAATCATTTGATGCGTCGAGTGATACAAATATTCGGTCGTCAAAAGTGTTTGGGTCAAGTGGACGTGGAGGATTGAACAACGGATGGATAGGTGGTTGTTGTTCAATGGCCGGGGCAACGGGTGGTGCAACGGGCGGTTCAACGAGAGGAGGAGCATTCGACGAGGATGCTCCCTCGTTCCGAAGTCTCTTCCCGCGGTTGAACAAACGTGGAGCCATAACACAATAGTTATTGAAAGAGATTGAGATATAGAAAAGTATGGAATTATACCTCAAACTAGTGATGAACAATGAAGGAGAATTGAAAAAGAAGCCTTCTCCTTGAGTTTGGGGAAGAAAAGAGCTCTAGAAAGGAGAAATTAGGGTTAGGGTTTTAAAAAAAGTGTGTGAGAAGTGGAAAAGGTGGCAATGGAGAAGAAGAGGGAGGAGAACCCGAAAATATGTGAGGGTTTACAATTGGTCGGAGCAAATAATGGCTATTGGACCTAAATTTTGATCAACGGCTGAGACTGTTCCCGATTCTGGAACAGTCAGGCCGAATTCGGCCCGAACTCTGGTAAGGGCAGAGTTCGGCCCGAATTCCGGATTCTGGTCACAGAACAGGAATCAGGCTGATATGATAAAAAATAGTTAAGTTAGAAAGACCAAAAAGAGCATGAGTATAAAGAAAAGATCCAAATGATGAACAACGAATAACAGATAGTGAACACGAAGTAGCAAGGTGAAGCTGAAAATTTTAGTATTTCAGCAAGTTATAAATAAAAATAAACTGTGTAATAAACAAGGAATTATATCATAATTCAATATTTTGAAGCTGCCATGGATTAGCTGCAGGGGCCGGATCCCAGCTGGTGGTAGTCCTGAGGACTAGTGCACTGTGTCGCTTAGGCTTTTACGCCTTGTTGTCAGAAGGGCCCTTTCGGCTTATACCTATAGCAAGTTCATCATAAGAGAATCACAATATACTCGATATTTACGCAGGTTGATTTTAATTTATAATAGCTTCACCTAAAATTCCAAGTTCATGACAAAGAAAACTGAAGCGTTCTTCGGATAATGGTTTTGTAAAGAAATCCACCAATTGATGATCAGTGTCAATAAATTCTAAGTTAATAGTGCCATTTTGCTGATGATCACGCAAAAAATGGTGACGTATTTCAATATGCTTCATGCGTGAGTGACAAATGGGGTTCTTAGTGAGATTCATAGCATTAGTGTTGTCACAAAAGATTGGAATGTACATGAAAGATAAGTTGTAGTCTTCAAGGGTTTGCTTCATCCACAGAATTTGTGCACAACAACGCCCAGCTGCGATGTATTCAGCTTCTGTTGTGGATAGTACGACATAACTTTGCTTCTTGCTAAACCAAGAGACTAGAGCCTTTCCTAATAAATGACACGTACCGCTCGTACTTTTACGGTCGACCTTTCATCCGGCGAAATCAGTATCAGAGTAACCAATGAGGTCAAATGAAGTTAACTTGGGGTACCATAGGCCCACTGTAACCGTACCCTTAAGGTATCGAAAGATACGCTTAAAAACAATCATGTGTGATTCCTTAGTATTTGCTTGATATCTAGCACACAGACAAATGCTAAACATAATATCAGGGCGACTAGCAGTTAAATAGAGTAGACTGCCTATCATACCTCGACACTTACGTTGGTCTACGGGTTTGCCGCTTTCATCTGGTTCAAGTTTAGTTGTAGTAGCCATTGGAGTGCTGATTGGTTTGACGTTGTCAAGGTCGAATTTCTTCAGCATGTCCTTTGTATACTTCGACTGACAGATGAAGGTTCCATTTGACATTTGTTTGACTTGCAGTCCAAGAAAGTAGTTGAGCTCCCCCATCATGCTCATCTCAAACTCGGTCTGCATACACTTGGCAAAATCTTGACAGAGGGTTTCATCAGTAGAACCAAATATAATATCATCTACGTATATTTGTACTAAAAGAATAGAGTTTTTGAAAGATTTTATGAAAAGTGTGGTGTCAATTTTCCTTTTTGAAAAGCTTTTCTTAAGCAAAAAATTGCTTAGCCGTTCATACCAAGCTCTAGGGGCTTGTTTGAGGCCATATAGCGCTTTCTTTAGCTTGAACACATGGTCGGGAAATTTGTGATTTTCAAAACCAGGAGATTGTTTTACATAAACCTCCTCCTTAATAAATCCATTCAAGAAAGCACTTTTAACATCCATTTGAAATAATTTGAAATTTTGAAAATTTTCAAATGCTCAAAGCATCCGAATGGATTCCAATCTAACAACAGGAGCATACGTCTCATCGTAGTCGATACCTTCCTCTTGGTTGTATCCTTGGGCTACTAGACGAGCTTTATTGCGTGTAACTGAATCATCTTCATTTACTTTGTTTCTAAAGACCCATTTAGTACCAATAATTGAGTGATTAGCCGATCTAGGAATGAGTTCCTATACTTGGCTCCTCTCGAATTGGTTGAGTTCCTCTTGCATAGCAAAAATCCAAAATTCATCATTGAAAGCTTCTAAAATGTTTTCTGGCTCAATTTGTGAAATAAAGGCAGTGCTAGCAATAGAATCTCTTAATGATGGTCTAGTAGTTACTCTACGTGAAACCTCACCTATTACCAAATTTTTTGGATGTGAAGGCTTGAAAGAGAATTTCTTTGGCAAGCCCTCCAGAGAATTGGTTTCGGTTGTGGTATTCATTGGAGTAGAAGTTAATGGCTCAACATCATTATCAAGAGTAGCTGCTGCACTGTTATCTTCATCAAAAGTCACATTTGTAGACTCTTCCACAATTAATGAGCGTTTGTTAAAAACTCGATATCCTTTGCTCTTAGCAGCATAGCCAAGGAAAATACCATCGTCAGCTTTGGCATCAAATTTACCTAAGTTGTCTTTGGTGTTAAGGATAAAACATCTACAACCAAAAACTCTAAAATAAGAAACATTTGGGGTTCTCCCAAACCAAAGCTCATAGGGTATTTTCTTCGTAATAGGACGAATAAGTACCCTATTCAAAATGTGGCATGATGTACTGACAGTTTCAGCCCAAAAGTATTTCGGAAGTGAAAACTTGTTCAACATGACTCTAGCCATATCGTCAAGAGTCCTATTCTTCCGCTCCACAACACCATTTTGTTGAGGAGTTCTTGGACAAGAAAACTCATGATCAAAACCATTAGAATCCAAAACTTTTCAAAATCAGAATTTTCGAATTCGCCTCCATGATCACTTCGAATTCGAGTAATCATGTAGCCTTTTTCGTTTTGAACTTTTTTAGCAAAAATCTTGAAAACCGAAATTGCGCCACTTTTATTTGTAAGAAAGAAAAGCCAAGTAAATCTAGAACAGTCATCAACAATAACAAAGGCATAGAGTTTTCCATCAAGACTGGCTACTCTACTAGGGCCAAACAAATCTATATGAAGTAGTTGCAAGGGTCTAGTAGTACTTACAGAGTTAATGGAATAAAATGAGGACTTGGTTGCCTTGTTCATTTTACATTTGACACATACCGTGTCCTTTTTGAATGTGATCACTACACCAAAAGTGCAATTTTCTAACATAATATTTTTTCCATTACTAACGATTTTTTGCCGTTAGTAATTACTAATGGGAAAAAAACCGTTAGAAACACAAGAATATCGTGAGTATAAATAAAAAGCCCTATAATTTAATATCAATAGCACATAATTTTTATAATTCAACACTTTGAAACCGTTAGAAAAATAAACTACCTCGCGTGTCTTTCACGTGAGTGAAACCAAAAGGGTTGCGGGGGAAAATATTTTCGTTCCCCCCTTTTTTTCTTGTGCTCTCTCTATCTACACCAAAAGAGGCTTCTCTCGCCTTATCCCTCCACACCGCCCCTTCCCCCAAATCCGACCATTGCCGCCGCTGGCAGGGCCCGATGTACCGATCTCTGCCCTATTTCTTCCGTTCTCGTTCCCCGACCCCAGCTTTCAGCGCCATCCTCTACCCTCTGCTAAAAACTTTGACCTCCCCACATAGACATTGAACTAGTAATGGACCTCCTCACATAGACATTAAACTTCGACATCCCTGCACCACCGGTCGGTCGAGCCTCCAAGCTCCCTGGTAATGGTTCTCTCTCTCCCTCTCCTCCTCCTCCTCTTCCTCCTCTCCTTATAGTATAATTTTGAAAGGGAGGTTAGGTTGTTCAATTCTTATAATTATATATGTTAAGGACTACACAAACTAAGAAGGAACATCTTGGTAGGCAGATGAGCAACCTCACGAAGGCGGAATTCGTGCATGTTCTTTGTCGCAAGAGCATCGGGTTCCCGAGGGTGAGCTCCAATTATAGAGGTTTTTTTAGATGCAAGTATAGAGGGGTTACTTTGCACAATTTGATTTCCTTCTCATTTCTTTCTTTGACTCACTCTATAATTAATATATTCCAGGTATGTATATTTGGGACTTTTGACACTGAAGTAGAAGCAGCAAGGTTTTGCCTAATTATGTCTCCGAAGGAAGCTAAGTTAGTTTAATCTAGCACATTGTGTTCATCAAAATTGTTTATGATCTTATGATAAAGCTGATATCAAGTTTAGCAGAAAAGATGCAGTGACGAACTTCGATCCTAGCATCTACGTCGACGAGCTCGATTTCACAAGTAATTAGTCAAATCTTTTGTTTTGGTTCTTGGTCAGTAGTTTGCACTAGGCACATCGCAAAGTTATTAGGCCATGGCTCAATTTGGGCAGGTAAAACCATGTCAAGGGTTCAATTTCCAATCTTTGTTATAGGATTTTTCAGTGTACTGTATATCTCTGTTCACAGCGTTCTGTTTGCTCGTGCTTGTTTAGTACTACACTTCTACTATAACATTATTAGATACGTGCCAATTCACAAGGTTCAATTTGATGAATTCTTGTTGACTTTCCAAAACTAGGTGCATGTCTGTCATGAACTTCCCTACAAATATAAAATAGAGAAATGCTATTGCAAAATGTTGACTTAGTACTCTACGTTGGCATGCTCACAATGAGCAAAAAGCTTATACGTTGGAATATTTGTTCTTTAACTTGGTAGTGACATACCAGTCTGTAACTTCCCTAGCTAGTCGGATCCTGATTGAACTTAAGGGACTCCATCCATATGAGCTCTTTTATATCTCCTTTAGTTAATGACGGTTGCTCGAAATCAAAATTGAAAGGCGCGGGGCAAACTGGCTCGTCGTTGATGCTATGAAGTGATGCCAAATATGGGTGATGAAGAGCCTCATCAACTATGAGAAGAAAGAATTAAAATAGGAATAGAAAGTTATGACCAAGGCATCGAAAGCTCGGTTTACCTGTAATTCTCCTGCTTGGGTCGAACACGAGCATCCTCTCTAGGAAATCTATAGCTTCATGAGACATTTCCGAAAATCTGACAAAAAACGACTGCCTCGAGTACTGTGGGAGCTGTCTCACATATCTTCGCGTATTATTACTATATAAAAACCCAATGTTCGAGTGATCCGTTGAAACTATTAGTTTGTCAGAGGAATAAGCAGAGTGTCATAACAAAGTTAGTCTGGACTGTAAAGTGATATCAGTTTGCACATATCGGTTTTGCATAATAAGAGGAATATAAGTGACTTTGTAGGTTTGAATCTTTTATGCTTGACAATGGAAAGATTGAGGATTCTATTATGGGGCAGGTTTTCCCTTCCAACTTCTATTAGCATACCCATTTAGTTGTCGTACTAATACTTACTGATACGCACACATTTGATTTGTTTTGTAATTTTGCAGATACTGCATTGTTGTCGATCCCAGGGATGGTTTCTAACATTTGACTGTGGTATTTCCATTGGAATGGTATGCTTTATTTCACTGATTAGTTTCCATTTCTTTTTAGAACAATTGTTTCTTCTTTATTTTTTGGTGCTTATGTCTCTTACTGTTGTCTCTAGATTTTTGGATATACATGGTTAAAGACATGGATGAAGTGACTCTGGAAGATGTACTGCAAGCAGGGAAGAATATGGTAGCAGGGGGATGCTGCATGTATGGAAGCTTTTGCGAGGTGAACCAAACTCATTTATGTTACTCGATCGACGATTAGTTTGATTAAGGATCACATTGTGACATGCTCTTTCAAGTTGTACCCAGCAAGTCTGTAGTATCAGTAAAGGTATGTAGTATCAGTCTTTTGTAGTTTCAGTATTCTGAATAATATCTAACCTGCAGGCATAGAGTTGCAGTGTAACTAACATAACTACCTCAATTGCAGAAAACTTCTTACAAACCACTTGAGTTAGCCTAGTTGACTGTCAAAGGTTACATGGTAAAACAGTTGCATAATGCATGGTGAGAAGCAATTCTGTAAAGAATGTGCTATTCTCTAGTTGATTTCTAACAATAAATAACTTGTTTGGATTCTGATTTCTATAAGAGCAATGTACAATTGCAGCTTGAGAGTTGAAAGAGCAATACAATCAAATATCATCTTTCTCATATGTTGGGAAGCATAATTTGAGAGCATCTGATCAGATGTTTACATAATTGGACTTGCTAAGATTCACAGAAGCAGATCAGGATGACGTGTCAGTACTTCAACTTTTGAATATTATAAGAAATGACTGATATAGCTAGAAGAAAGATTCTCACAAGGGTACAAAAGAAAGTATTTTGTTGTGGATAAATGGCTTACGATATGATTTATAATAGCAGACACAATATTGTTGTATACATCTCAATAATTCAGGTTTTAATGCATGTAGAATGGAAAAAGTGGATCCATGTTTATAGTCCTCCATAACTATGTTGTCTTTTTATTTTCAGGTACCTTACTGAATCTTTTTCTATGCACAGGTAACAGGTGAAGGAGAAGACAAATATCTGATTGCTACTTCAGAACAACCATTATTTGCTTATCATCTAGAAGAAAGAATTTATCCTACAGACTTACCAATAAGGTATGCTATGTTTCTTCAGTATTCTAGTATCAGTCCTTTTTTCATCAAGTAATAATAGATTTTTCATACCAGATATGCTCGATACTCGACTTGTTTTCGGAAAGAAGCTGGTACACATGGTCGGGATACATTGGGTATTTTTAGAGTCCACCAATTTGAGAAAGTGGAGCAGTTCTGTATCACATCTCCCAATGATAATGATTCTTGGGAGATACAAGAAGAAATGCTTAAGAATTCTGAGGATTTCTATAGAGAGGTGTGCTTGTCAAGATTTATCAAACCTTAGTATCCTTTCACAAGAATAGTACTTGTGAGATTGTAATATTGTGAGACTCTTATGTATATCTTGTGTTTATACAGCTGAAGATACCGTATCAAGTTGTATCGATCGTTTCCGGTGCCTTGAATGATGCTGCAGCCAAGAAATATGACTTGGAAGGATGGTTTCCTGCATCAAAGACATACAGAGAACTTGTGTCTTATTCAAATTGCACTGATTACCAAGCCAGGAGATTAAGAATTGGATATGGGCAGAAGAAGGTAAAACCTTTACCCTAGTGTTATTTTCCTTTCATCAGATGGATCAGAAGAGCATTTGATAATTGTTGAATTAAGTTTGTTGTTTTTAAAAATGGGATTCCTAATGTGGTATTGGCTTGTTTGCAGAATGATGAACAAGCAAAGCAGTTTGTGCATATGCTAAATTCTATGCTTACAGTCTTTTGTAGTTGTTACTTATAACTTGCAGGCATAGAGTTGATACTAAGCACAGAAATTGTGCAAGCAGACCTTGCTTCTAAGACTCTTACTAGTGCACCTGGTACAACTTCAAAAAGTCCCCAATCCCCATGCAATTAGGATCATTTACTAACTAAAATGATATATCAGGCGTTGTCTACCTGAACACCCTGTGCCATCAAATAAGACAGGTTTAGATAAGGATGTCTCCTTTATATGTACCCAACTGCAAAATCCTTTATAGGTACCCAACTGCAAAATGCTTTCTAAATTCATAAGGATGTCTCCTTTAAAATTTCATGATGTCCAAGGAAAGTACTACAGGTGTGCCATACCAAAATTAAACAAAGAAATTTTGCCTGAGAAGTGTAAGGTGCTGGTCAAGCCTACAAAAGCCATTATTACACTTCCCAAAGTTTCGAAAGGAAACTGGTTGGATTTGCACTTCAAAGAAGAGCAGGTAAGAATTTTATTGGTTTCATATTTCATTAGTCTTGCATAATTTGATAAGTTATAGCTGTGGTTTCAAGCAAGTAATTTGTTACCAGTTTCAAGTCTTGCATAAATTTGATAAGTTATAGCTAGTCTTGTTATTCAAATTTACAGCTCAAACCAAGCACAGACAAGGGTAAAGATCCAATGGCCGGTAATCCGCACTAACCCACAGTACAAGTAATATGTAGTAAATACTCAACTAGCAAATTGTGAGCCTCTCAATTGCAAATAGGTCTACTGCACAGAGTGCCAGGAAAACTTTGCTGAGCCTATGAAGTTTTTGCCTTTTGTGCAGTGAACTTTAAGCAAGGACTGATGGCCATGACGACTTTGTCAGAATGGATCTTACCCTCATATCCTCTAGAAGCAGAGCATGAAGTGGACATGTTGTCACCAAGATGAATAGGATCCAATGACATTGTTGAATTACAATAAAAACCAACTGGTAAGTTTTCTTGATTAACCATTTTTTTGATCTCTAACCTCCCTATTTAGTGGAACTCAACCTGAAAAATGCAATTTATGGAGCCAATAATTAATGATGGCTTCATTTTCTTCTGATTAATGTCTGCAAGTTGCTCAAGAGCCAGCAAGAGCATACCACTCCATGATTGGTTGAGAATTGACAAGTATCAGTAATCTTGGTTCATAAAACTTGTACAATATTTGTCAAGCATTGACTTACTAAGAATTATTGTCATCTCTAATTAATAAGGTCAGCATTGTAGGTCAGCAGTATGGTAGGCTTTGTAAGTTTGTATTTATTTCGGACTTTCATCATTGAAGGCGTGTACTGATCACCTGAGTATCTTCAGCTGGCCCATGTGTCTGACCCTAAGTTTTCATTCATCATTATTGTTTAGTCATCTGACATTTTTACTGATTAAGCAACTAGTGGATATAACATAGATGTATATTTGCTTGTTCAAGATACAGTTGTAAAGTATTCCTAGTTTGAATGATGTTTAGCTTTTATGTTTTTCAATTGTCACAGTTCTGCTACCGAGCCAAACACTTGACGCTTTTTTGTTGTTGTTGTATATTGTTGTTGCCTCGTTATATATTAGTTCAATTGACGAGTGGAAGTTTTGCTAGATTATAATGTCAACAAGATTACCTCCCCTCTCGATCTAACTTGACTAATTCTGCAGGTGGTGTTGGACTTGGATGAAACTTTAGTATGTGCATATGAGACATCCAGTTTGGCTATATGTTCGCACTCAGGCAATTGAAACAGGTCTAAAATGTTTTCATGTCTTTGACAAGGTTAGTTCTCTTTGAGCTGTTGCTTATTATATAGAACCTTATAACTTATTTAAATTAAATTGTGTGGGCTGCAGGAGGTTAAAGGAAGACAAAATGTGAATTGTGTCATCGTATCTTCACTGCTGGACTTGAAGGTTTGTAGTATCGTTCTCAAGTATCCCTTTTATGCCAATTTGGAACGTTTAGAGCACATTAGAAATTTTGAGCACTCTAATATCTTAGTTCTCTCTTGTATGCATCCATGCATGTTAGTTTGCAGCTGTATATATGAAAATGTATGTCGAGTCATATAAATTTCCTCTAAACCCTTAGCATGCATGGAAGTTTTTGTGAGGTGGAACAACCTTAATATACTGGAGCAACCTACAGGTGCAAGTTGTGAGGCTGCAGGTGCACATTTTATTGAAATATAGAAAAAACAAATAATTTGAAATACTCTGATGTTAGTAATTCTAAAATTATTTTTTTTCCATTTTTTTAAATATGCTAACGACCTAGTCCCGTTAGTATTAAATTCTAAAATTGTTTTTTTTCTATATTTTAAAAATATTCCAACGGCCATAGCCCGTTAGTATTCATATCTACATATATTTATATGCCTGTTAGAAAAATAATTACTAACGGCTACGGCCGTTAGAAAACCTGAAATACTAACGGGCATGTCCGTTAGAAGGGTAGTTACTAATATTACCCACGCCAATATACTCACGGAATTTACCCGTTAGAATTAATTTTTGTAACATGTTTAGACCGTTAGAATAGAGGTGTTTTGGTGTAGTGGATGTCAGGCAAGCCTCTAACTAGCTTTTTGGTTGATAGCCTGGATATAGTATCCATATTGGCATGACCAAGACGCTGGTGCTATAGTAATCTTTCATCCTTATGAGCATATAGGCATCTACCTGCATTGTTAGTATCTCTAGACAAATAGAAGATATAAATATTATCCTCTCTTATCCCTTCAAAAGCAATGTCTCCTGTTGACCTATCATAAATAAAGCATTTATTTTATCCAAAGTTAATGTCATATCCATGGTCAGCAAAATGACTAATGCTGAGCAGGTTATGCTTTAACTCAGTCACTAGACAAACATCCTTTATTACGGGAGAGGAAGGATGACCAATAATACCATTACCTATGATATACCTTTTTAGATTGTTGCCGAAGGATACATATCCTTCTCTCTTCATCGATAGTGATGCGAAAAGATTTGTGTCTCCCGTCATATGCCACGAGCATCCACTATCGAGAATCCACTTACTCTTAGTTGAGGAGGAAAGGTCCACCTACATCAAGAGTAGATGTGACCTTTGGTACCCAATTTCTTGAGGGTCCTGAAAAGTTAGTTTTCGGAAAAACCATGCATATATGTTTCTATCTACTAATTTTCTAACTCTACATTGTGGTGAGATGTGTCCATGTAATCCACAATAAGTATACATAGCATTCCTATTTATATTAGGAGCATGTTGATGATGTCTATATGTAGAGTGGTATGGAGTAGCATGGGGATGATAGTTATATGTAGAGTGGTGTGGAGTAGCATGGTGATTATGTGTCATATTGGAATAAAAGTTATTTCTACGTGTATGTGGTTTGTGTGCTTTATGAAAGTGGGTGTACATAAAAGCATGATTGTGTGCAGCAGGTGGATGACGTGTTTGACTAGTATGAGTAGTGTTGTGATTCGTGTGTGTCTCATGTGATTGGGTATGAGGTTGAGCAACCTATTTACCCAATCTAGTCTCTAATCTCTTAGAGGTAGCTTGTAATTCACTAATCTTACCATTCAAGCCATATATTTTAGTAAGAGAAATCTTGTATCTTTTCTTCTCTTCAGCAAGCTCTGTGTTGAGTGCTGAGATTTCTTGTGATTGTTTCTCTATACGTGCTTCGGCGTCATGTAGGCTTAATTTAAGCTTAGACACCTCATTTGTGACTTCCGTAGGTGAAATGTCTCTAATATTATCAAGCAATAAAGAAAGTCTTTGAATTTCGATTTCATGACTTTTGATCTTTTCCTTGGCATGTTTGTATTTACCGATGACTTTCTTGTGGTCATCAAGTAAATTTGTGAATGCATCACCAAGTTCATCAAAAAAGAAATCATCTAGAATTTCGTTTGTTACCTTGTCGGATGTTGCCATTAGGCACACGTTTGCAGTGTCTTGAGAAGAGTCCTTTTCTTCCTCGGAGTCACTAGCATCGCTTTCATGCCAAATGCTTGCATTGGCATATTTCTTTGAGGAACCCTTCTTGTATGGTTTCTCATAACAATTGCTCTTCTTCAAGTATGGACAGTCTTTTCGGACGTGTCCAGTCTTCTTGCAACCGTAGCATGTTGGCTCTTCTTCGTCATCTTCTTGTAGTTCCTTCTTTCTTCGATTGAAGCGAAGGAATTTCTTGATGTTGCGGACAAGAAGAGCTTGATCTTCACATTCCGAGTCGTCATCCGTCTCTTTGGGGTCAGCCCTTCGTCGGTGAGCTTTGAGGGCAATCTCCTTAGCCTTAGGAGCAGGCTATTCGAAGTCTTTGAGGTCAAGCTCATGAGTCATCAGCTTTTCCATCAAAGTCTCCATAGACATAGTTGTGAGATCATTTCCTTCTATGATGGCTGTCACCTTAGGGTTTCAAATCTTTGGAAGTCCCCTAAGTACCTTGCAAATCTTCTCGTGATTTGAGTATTGTTTGTCGAGCGAAGACAGGGGGTTGATGATGTCGAGGAATCGAGTGAAAATTTGCATGATCGTCTTATTTGGCTTCATCTTGAAAGCCTCATATTCTTGAGTGAGTCGACTTATCTTCAATTCCTTGACTTGGGTGGTTCCTTCAGGCATCACTTCAAGAAGTCTCCATACTTCGTGAGATGTGGTGCATGTTGAGACCCTGTTGAACTCATTCCTGTCTATAGCACAGAATAAGGCATTAATAGCTCTCGCGTCTAGACTTGTCTGTTTCTTCTCCTCGTCAGAATATTTATCATATGGCTTCTCAACAAGATTGCCATTGACAACTATCCTGGCGGACTTTTTATAACCATCGGTGACGATGGTCCATAGGTCGAAGTCTAGCGACTTGAGATAAAAGCTCATCCTTGTTTTCCAATAGGTATAGTTGGTTCCATCAAATAGGGGAGGCCTATGAGTGTACTCCCTTCACCATGATTGGAAATCAAGAATTGTGTGGTTGCCATGGATCAGCTCTAGGATGTTAGTCCTTGTTGAGAGAACAGAGCTCTGATACCAATTGAAGAACAGATGGCAACTCTAGAGGGAGGTAAATAGAGTTTCTAGCAATAATAGCCAATTAAAAATTCAACTCTTTCACAAACTTAAATTAATCAGAGTAAATGCGAAAATAAATAAGGAGCAAGAAAGCATACGCAAACATAGCCAATTTTTTACTTGGTTTTTCTCGTAGAGGACTAGTCCAGGCCTGAGAACTCTAGCTCAGGATTAAATCCACTATTTGTGAAATAGTAGTTACATCCCATGCCTTTTCTTCAGAAGAGCACGTTAACTTCTTACAAAGGATCACAGTGGCGATGCTTGGAATTTTCCAAGCGACTTCTTGAACTCTTGCACAAAACTCCTAACTGAAAGATGCTGAGCACTTGAGGCTTAGGAGGCTTGTGGCTAGTAGATGAAGAAGGGTATGGCTTGTATTGAGCTTTTGAGAGAAGAGAAGAGAAGAAAAGATTGGATGAATGAAAATGAGAGAATTCATGGCCTACTTATAGGATATTAGCAGGCAGAATTCGGCCAGAATTCTGGTAGAAATTTTCAAATATTTGGCCGTTGGACAACTTGCAACCAGCTAACCCTAAAAATTAGGGAGCTAATTTTTAGGGGACAGAGTTCGGCCCGAACTCTGTGTGGTGGCAGAGTTCGGCCCGAACTCTGTCTCCAGAGCACAGAATGGGTCTTAGGGTCCAATGGGCTTATTTGGATGTGTGGAGCTTATGGATTTTGGGTAGTTTATAATAGGTTAAGTCTTAGGAGCTCAGCACAACTCAGCTTATATCAGTCTAAACTCAATAAATATATAAAATACAGACTCAAAAATAACTTGTATTGCATGAACTGAGCTGTCGTCTGACTTGAGCTGGATGTAGTCGTCGTGTGTCGTATTGAATTATTACAAGTATTATTTAGTCAATGTTATCAATATTTGGTTGACTGTGACTTTGTGTCAACATATATATATATATATATATATATATATATATATATATATATATATATATATATATATATATGAGAGTTTCATATATATATATATATATATATATATATATATATATATATATATATATATATATATGAGTTTCCAATATATATATATGTGTGTATGTGAATTTCATATTATAGTATGTATACAGATGTTATGTCTATAGATGTATATATAGGATATGTGTAGGCTAGTAGCTAATTTGATAAGGTTGTACATATGGTATACAAATGTACTTGACTAGTTACCTTAGCCTATACCTTGTATTACCCAAAATGACTTAGAAATGAACCTAATAGCCTAAAATGACTTATTGACTAGATTTTGACCAAAACCTAGACAGTTTGGCCTTTTTTGACGAGAATTGTTGACCAGAGTTGACCAAGAGTTGACTCTGACCTAGAATGGCCTAGAGTTATGTAGAATGTATTGTACACTTCAATTATTACATATTAAACACATCTTAACCGGTATTGCTTTAATTAGGACATTGTGACTCTGGTTCGGACATCTGTATTCATCAATCATTTAGGATATCTGGAGAGTATATTTTTTGATTGTTTTATACTTGTCAGGATCTATATTCTTGCTCTAGACTACTTTATTTGATGCTGATACTTGTTAACATGGATTAGTACTATATGGATCTTTTCATGCGATGTTATCCCCTCAGCGGTACATCGGGTATTTCGTGCTCGTGTACTTTATCATGTGCATCGTGTACTCCTTGTAGTATTATTCGTGTACAAATCGTGTACTCTCATGTATTCTCGTGTGCTCACATGATCTTCTTGTGCAAACTAATCATCGTGTACGTAACATAACTTGAATGGATCCTTGTGTATTGATTGGAGACGGGGGAGTAGAAGTTGTTATGTGATTATTTCTTAGTTTACTCGTGTATACTCTCTGTAACTTAGTCGTATACAATATCAAGCCTGTCAGGACCCGTACCCAGTGTAGGGGCATGAGAAGTGGGTACGTCCAGCCTACGCCACAGTGTCGGCGGTAGAACGCTGTCCTAGGTCAAATACATCTAACAATTATAAGGTACATATACAATATATATGCTCCGAATGGAGGACAATATAGAAATGTACAACTCAATCACAACTCAGGTAGAAAATACGATAAGATAGATAGATATGAAAGTCGCAAAATAAAATACAATAAGAGAAGAAATTTAAGAGTCTAAGATAGCATCTCCACAACATCCAGAATAACAAAATCCCCAAATAAGTACATAATGTATCCAAAATAAGACAAGACAATAAAGTAAGATAACTAGTCTAGCTAACTAGCCTAGACTACTGGGGTAATGTCCTCTGTAAGGGCTGGGTCCTCCTGGGAGTCCAGCTCGCAGGTGTCATCTAGGCCTGCTCCATAGTATGTAGGACAAAACTCCTCATTATTTATAATATTTCAACAGGTTCAGTTAGGATAGGAACGAGCAGAATACATCTCATGCAGTTCATAATATGACAAGAAATGTAAATATTCTATGGAGTAAGATACATGAACGCTGGAGAATATATACAAAGTAAAATAGATGACTGTAAAGAAATATCTACTATAAATAAAGAGATAACAGTGGCTAATGATGTAGAGTACAAGATTGACATGTGAACGACTTGAATTTGCATATGATTATTCTAAGAGTTTGTACATGATTATACTACTTTGGAATTGTTCACATGACTATTTATATTCTCCCGTACCCCAATCAATACACAAGGATCCAGACAAGTTATGTTATTGTACATGATTTCACATGGGACCCATAAATGGGTGCACATGAAGTATACATGAGGGGCTCTGTGAACATGAGAGTACATGAACCACAATGGTGCACATGAATGGTGAAAGTACCGGAGTACATAATAAAAGTAAAACGCACATGACATGCCGTAACCCGATGCTCCCGAAGGGGATAACATCTCATGAAGGAATCCATATAGTACCAATCCGTGTCAACAATGTGACAACATCAAGTAATCTAGAGCATAAATATAAATCCTATCAAGTATGAAACGGTCAGAGAATGTACTTGTAGTGCCCCGCTCCACAAAGGTACTAGAGAGACAGAAATATCAGATTGCTAGCTCTGCAATAGAAGACGATTGATCTGGGTGAGTGGACGAAGTCTCATTTGCTGATTCGCTTACGTCTAATAAGAATCTGAGTTTTGATTGAATGTTATTGTTAATAACAAGACAGTAAATCATTGAGTATGCTTCTGAGAGAATTCACATGCTGCCATGCTAAGAACAAGAAAAGAAATAACCTGTATGCTAAGATGAATTGTTGCCTGCTAATAAGAAATGAATTGATGCCTGTATGATAACGTAAAGATGTTGTCTTTAATCAAAGAACTGTTGCCATGCTTAATAAGAAGCAAAAAGAGAATGCTCAATTGTCCATAATAGTAAGCTATCAAGAGTAGAGTTCATGCTTGTTGTTAATTGCTTAAATAAAGATTGTTCATTGTCTATTTATTGTTGCTATAAAAAGATAGAGATGTATAGAGATGGCACATTGTGCAAAAGAGATGATAAGACTTGTCTGTATAGAGAAAAGAGTAGATCTACTGGCTCGATTATATGAAAAAGAAGAGATGAATATGTTTGCAAGTGCTTGATTGATGCATGATACTTTTATATGATAGTTGCATTTGCATTGGTCTAGACGGCTTGTGCACAAGTGGTAGTCTCTCGACGATTCTGGGGGCACCCGGAGTCGATCGGCCTAGGAGAGAACTGGACACCTAGGGCTAGAAGTCCCCACAGTAAGAGGGGGTGTCAGTCTATTAGTGAGATGGACTTGAACGTCCCAACTGCTAATATGGGTAATGCCCATAGACCACAAGAGTTATTGTCATGCATATAGATAAGTGTTCAAAGAATATTTTGCTAAGAGCTAACAATGCAGAGACGAACATGGAATAATAATATTGGTTATATTATGTTTATGCTAATCCTTGTCGTGTGCAGGAATGGACCGTCGGCTATGGTAAGAATCACTTAAAAGTGATACATATGTATTACTTGAGTTAAATACTATGTTCCACTAAAGAAAAGTTATGATATCATGCTTACGATTGTACCTAATAGTTGATTGAACAGATAAATGAATGTGCTCATGAAATACGTTGTGCACTCCACAGATATGAATAATCATCGTGCTTGAATTGAATAGTCTATTGTATGCTTGATATGAAATAAAATGAAATAAAATGTTGGCTTTCAAAGATATTTTCAAAAAGAGATATAAACTGACTCTATATGCATGGAATAAACATAGGTAAAAGTAGCAAGATAACATCATAAGAAACGTTTTCTCACTAAATGAACAGTGATCGTTTCAGACAAATGTAGCTCTTTGTTCACAATCACCAGTATGCTGATATAATGACCTACCACTAGTCTGCATGCAGGTGCACTATGCATCGATAAGGATAGTCCAAAGTGATAGCCCGAGCCTCATCCCGAGGAGCCAGAAATCAGAAGAGATGCCAAGAGATGACATCTGTTGCAAGAGTTAGTTTTATATATAAAGGGATGTAATGTATGGGAACGAGATCATTGTAATCTGTAAAGTTCTGAGAGAATGTAATATTGTATCAGAGATAATCGAGAGCTTGTAATCTGTTCAAATGAAATCAATAAATGAAATTGTTTCTTGTTACCATTGTGTTCAATGCATGTATTCTGAAATAGGTCCGCTGCTGTTTCAATTATCTACGATATGTTTCGCTGTGTATTGTCAATCTTGTCTTACTTCAGGTCTTGGCCTTGTGCAAGCGCAACTTAGGCTTCCACGACATCACGCCTTAGCAAGGACGATCTGTCTCAAAGGGTCCAAAGCGAGGACGAAAGGACTCTACGGGATCGGGGCGTAACAGAATAGTATCAGAGCAACACGATCCTCTGGCCAATTGATTCGATTGAAGTCAAAGAAGTTCTCCTCATTAAGAATTTTCTTGCCTGTTTGATATCATCAATGAGATGAACGTTCCATACAATAAGTCCGTAAATATTTTTATGATGCCGACATATGTTTTTATCGATTTAATTGATTGAGATTGAAATGATTTATTGAACAAGAGTTTGATATGAACTGAATTGTGATTTCATGGATTAATGATGGCAAAGGATGAGGACTATCGCTGTTATGGATATTGTAAGTTTCTCCTTAAAGTTTCGAGGATGAAACTTCTTCTCGGTGGGTAATTATGTAGTGTCCCGCTCCGCAAAGGCACTAGATAGACAGAAAGATCGGATTGCTGGCTCTGCAACAGAAGACGATTGATCTGGGTGAGTGGACGAAGTCTCATTTGCTGATTCGCTTACGCCTAATAAGAATCTGAGTTTTGATTGAATGCTATTTTTAATAACAAGACAGTAAATCATTGAGTATGCTTCTGAGAGAATTCACATGCTGTCATGCTAAGAACAAGAAAAAAATAACCTGTATGATAAGATGAATTGTTGCATGCTAATAAGAAACGAACTGATGCATGTATGCTAAAGTAGAGATGTTGTCTTTAATCAAAGAACTATTGCCATGCTTAATAAGAAGCAAAAAGAGAATGCTCAATTGTCCATAACAGTAAGCTATCAAGAGTATAGTTCATGCTTGTTGTTAATTGCTTAAATAAAGATTATTCATTGTCCTTTTATTGTTGCTATAAAAAGACAGTGATGTATAGAGATGGCATATTGTGCAAAAGAGATGATACGGCTTGTCCGTATAGAGAAAATAATAGAGCTACTGGCTCGATTACATGAAAAAGAAGAGATGAATATGTTTGCAAGTTGCTTGATTGATGCATGATAGTTTTATATGATAGCTGCATTTGCATTGGTCTAGACGGCTTGTGCACAAGTGGTAGTCTCTCAATGATTCTGGGGGCACCCGAAGTCGATTGGCCTAGGAGAGAACATGACACCTAGGGCTAGAAGTCCCCACAGTAAGAGGGGGTGTCAGTCTATTAGTGAGATAGGCTTGAACGTCCCAACTGCTAATATGGGTAATGCCCATGGACCACAAGAGTTATTGACATACGTATAGATAAGTGTTCAAAGAAAGTTTTGCTAAGAGCTAACAATGCAGAGATGAACATAGAATAATAATGTTGGTTATATTATGTTTATGCTAATCCTTGTCGTATACAGGGATGGACCGCCAGCTATGGTAAGAATCACTTAAAAGTGATACATATGTATTGCTTGAGTTAAATGGTATGTTCCACTAAAGAAAAGTTATGATATCATGCTTACAATTGTCCCTTATAGTTGATTGAACAGATAAATGAATACGCTTATGAAACACGCTGTGCACTCCACAGATATGAATAGTCATCGTGCTTGAATTGAATAGTCCATTGTGTGCTTTATATGAAATGAAATAAAATGTTGGCTTTCAAAGATGTTTTCAAAAAGAGATGTAAACTGACTCTGTATGTATGGAATGGACATAGGTAAAAGTAGCAAGATTACATCATAAGAAATATTTTATCACTAAATAAACAGTGATCGTTTCAGATAAATGTAGCTCTTTGTTCACAATCACCAATATGCTGATATACTGACCCACTATCAGTCTGCATATAGGTGCACTATGCATCAAGAAGGATAGTCCGAAGCGATAGCCCGAGCCTCATCCTCAGGAGCTAGAAATCAGAAGAGATGCCAAGAGATGACATCTGTTGCAAGAGTTGGTTTTGTATATAAAGGGATGTAATGTATAGGAACATGATCATTATAATCTGTAAAGTTCTGAGAGAATGTAACATTGTATCAGAGAGAATCGAGAGCTTGTAATCTGTTCAAATAAAATCAATAAAAGGAATTATTTCTTGTTACCATTGTGTTCAATGCATGTATTCTGAAATAGGTCTGCTGCTGCTTCAATTATCTGCGATATGTTCTGCTGTATATTGTCAATCTTGTCTATCTTGTCTTGCTTCAGGTCTTAGCCTTATGCAAGCGCAAATTAGGCTTACACGACATCATGTCTTAGCGAGGATGATCGATCTCAAAGGGTCCGAAGCGAGGATGGAAGGACTCTGCGGGATCGGGGCGTGATAGTACTCGCCTGGTATCCTGAGTATCCAATGAGTATATATGTCCAGATAGAGTAGATGAGTCCTATTTAGAGCAACACAATTCACAACATGTCTAGAATGGTAATATTAAACTTTACAATGCATTCTATATGAATTCTAAGTCATTTTAAACTAAAGTCAACTCTTGGTCAACTCTAATCAACTTCACTAGTCAACTAGGTCAATCCTAGTCCAATTAAGTCTCACTAAGGCTAACCAAACCTAGGCTAGCACTCAAACACAATCAAAGCCCTAACAAGTTATCACAAACAAATACAAACTATGCGTATTCATCCTTATACAATATATACATAGGTATTCATATAGGCTAGTGCCTAATACACAAGCAAGACACAAACTTGTATATGTAAGTAGGGGGTGAGTGTGTGTGTCAACATTATAATGGATAGTGATATGGTGTATATGTGTGTGGACTGTCTCATGGTCTGTGTGTTCAGTTGCATAGTGTGATAGTTTGTGTGTGTACTTAGTGAGATGAGGGTGTGTGTGTACAGTTCACATATGTGTGTGTGTCCAGCTACACAGTATGACAGGGTGTGTGTGTGTATTCAGTGAGTGACATATGTATATAAGTGTCAACTATGTGTGTCTTCAGTTGGGAGGGTGACAGAATGTGTGTGTGTATTACTGCATAGTGTGATAGGGGGTGTGTGTATTCTCAGGAAAATTATCATGTAACTCTCATTCAAATCAACACACATATATATGCATAACCCCATGTCATTATCCCCTATTTAGTTCAAGTATCAGTGTGTCACGACCCGCTACCCAAATTATTAGGCCGAGCCGAGTCATGCCCAGCCTGCGCTTGAGATAAGGCGCAGTAAGCTGTTCTAGAAATAACAAGATAAGACTAAATGTGCTAACAGTTCTATAAGTGAATAAAAGTCATAAATGCTCCAAACTCAAAAGTCGTCTCATATAGTAATAAGTCCAAGTACAAGTCTGAAATGTAAAACTGGATACATGTCCAGTTACAAAATACATAGTCTAATACATGCCTACACTAAATATCCCAAGCAGCTATGCAAACTAGACGAGTTTCTCCACAGGAACATCCTCGTAGGGCAAAGCCTGGTCCTCGGCAGTATCTCCATAATATGAGTCACAGAGCAACTCCTCCTCAGTAAGGAGACCTACAACGTTATCCTCTCAGGACGGGAGCAAGTACTGATTCTAACAAACTAGCATATGAAACATGGAAATAAACATAAGAGGAATAACTGGAAACATGGCATCACACAGTCTATCATGGCAAGGACACATATGTGATAGAGACAGATGTATATATAATATTTAAAACTATAGTAGGTACGTGATCGTCAATAGGTGTACAATGTACTGGGATACATGTAAATAAAATGTACATACGTACAAGTCTACAAGCATAGGTGTACATCCGTACAGAAATGCGGGATAATGGTATGCGGCAAGGTATGCATACAAAATGTGACCTCGCTCGCTACTATAGGGGGGCATGATCACGTACTCAACTGTCAGTTTCCCCATAACCCATATTTTAATCATGTGAGAGATATATAAGGACTGTCCTAAGCATGGTAGTGACTGAAAGTACAACATGTGAAGATTTAACTTGCTACCCCAAGGATCAGCATTTAACATGGTTCGATCATAGTTCATAGATATAACAATATGTAAAGTTTGTAGAGAGTACTTGCCCTCGGGTGGCGATCGACTCGCCTCGACGTGGCACGTCGGTTGATGGTGGTTGGAGGCGGTGAGCGTCGCTGTGGGGGTAGATTTGGGTAGATGGCCAGAGTTAGGGTTTGGGGCTTAGGGTTTGGTCGGAGAAGAAGAGTTGCGGTGGTTGTGGGCGGTTGTGGTGGTGTTATTGGATTAGGGTTAGGTATGGGAAAGAAAGGGGGTATTTATAGGTCAGTTAAGGCGATGGGTTGGCCGGGAAAGACGGAGAAAGGCGGCTGGTCATTGGGCCAGGTGGCCGAGGTCGTGGGGGGGGGGGGGGGGGTGACGACGGTTTTGGAACTAAGCCCCTAGTTTTAGGATTTTACAGTTAGGCCCCTACCAATAGCTAAATGCAAAAGCAAATTTGTATAACCCATCCCACACTTTTTATGTGCAAATAAAATTTGCACATAACAATTAGGAAATTGCAAACCGATATTTAAACAATCTAATTAATTGCAAAACTCAATTAAAATATTTTAGAAAATTGCAAATTGATATTTTAAGCTTTAAAAATCATTTAAAAATTATTTAAAAATTCTAAAAAATTTCTAAAAATTCTAATAAACTAATTTAAGGCTAAATATGTCATTAATAATTAATTAACACTAATTAATTAAATTTTGAAAAATAGGGGCTCACAAGTCTTCCCTTCTTGAAAAATTTCGTCCTCGAAATTCACAAGGATTGAAGACCCTACAATTTTCTAACATAGCAAGCAATGTAACAAATGACTAAGGCTATGATCGAAACTAACCTCTAAGGTATCAAGTGGGAACGGGTGGTTCCCTCACAGCGGTTGGATCAAACAAGTAAGGGTATCTCTCCTTCATGTCCGACTCCCTCTCCCAAGTAGATTCACCCGGAGAGTGACGGCTCCAAGCTACTCGTACTAAGGGTATAACCTTGTTCCTCAGCCTCTTCTCCCTTATGTCTAATATCTCCACTAGCTGCTCAGAAACTGTAAGGCTCGGTCCGACCTCCAACTCTGAATGATCTAGCACATGGCTGGGGTCTGGAACATATCTCCTCAGCTGAGATACGTGAAAGACATCGTGAACTCCTGCTAGGTTGGGTGGAAGTGCAATCCTGAAAGCTACCTCTCCAATCCTGCCAAGTATCTCGAACGTCCCGATGTATCTGGGGCTCAGCTTCCCTCATCGTCCGAATCGGATCATCCCTCTAGTAGGCAATATCTTCACCAGTACCATATCATCGTCTGCGAACTCCATCGGTCTGCGACTAGAATCAGCCTAATGTTTCTGCCTGTCCTGAGCTACTCTGGGCCTGTCTCTGATCATCCCGACCTTCTCTGCTGCATCCGTGATCATCTCTGGCCCAAGCATAACTCTGTCTCAGACATCATCCCAAAAGAGCGGCGTGTAGCATCGTCGTCTATATAGTACCTCGAAAGGAGACATGTCGATACTGGCTTGGTAGCTGTTGTTGTATTAAAACTCTACCAAGTGCAGATGGCTCTTCCAAGATCCTCCAAAGTCCAGTACGCAGGTCCTCAGCATATCCTCCAGTGTCTGTATCATCCTCTTGGACTGTCCATCTGTCTGCGGGTGGTACACCGTACTGAACTTGAACCTACTGCCCAACTCCTCATGCAAGCTCCTCTAGTAGTAGGACGTGAATCTGCTGTCTCTGTCCGACACGATGCTCATTGGCACTCCGTACAGGCGAACTATCTGCTGCATGTATAGCTCCAACAACTTCTCGATGGAAAGCCCCACCTTGAAGGGTATGAAGTGCGCACACTTCGTCAGCCTATCCACGATGACCCAAATAGCATCCTTCCCTCCTTGGGAACGAGGAAGCCCTGAGACAAAGTCCATCGTAATATGTTCCCACTTCCACTCGGGAATGGGTAACGGCTGTAACAGATCAGCTTGCCTCTAGCGCTCCGCCTTGACCTGCTAGCAAACTAGGCATCTCGAGATGAAATGTGATACATCTCTCTTCATCCCGTGCCACCAAAGATGTTCCTGTAAGTCACGGTACATCTTGTTAGCACCAGGATGAATAGAATATCTTGATCGGTGCGCCTCCTACAAGACTGCCTCTACCAGCTCTCCCTTCGGCACGCACAATCGGCTGCCATGCCTCAAGGATCCATCCTCTGCTACAGTGAAGTCATCCAGCGATCCAGCAAAAGCCTGGGCTCGAAGTCTGTGAAGGCTCTCATTTGTAGACTGTGCCTCCCGGATCTGTTCCATCAAACCTGATTGAATGTGAAGCACCATTATCTGTATTACTGATCCTGGACGAACTAGCTCGATACCGAGCTTCTCCAGGTCTTCCCGTAAATGCCGATCTATCATCAGATACCATGCCATCGGATGCCTGTTCAGCACATCCACCACCGCATTTGTCTTCCCGGGGTGATACTATAAATCGATGTCGAAGTCCTTCATCAACTCCAACCATCGTCTTTGTCTCATGTTTAGCTCTTTCTGCGTGAACACATACTTCAAGCTTTTGTGGTCAGTAAAGATCTCCACACGCTCTCCGTATAAGTAATATTTCCATAACTTGAGTGCAAAGATCACCGCAGCTAACTCTAGGTCATGGGTAGGATAATTCCTCTCATGACTCTGTAATTGCCTAGATGCATAAGCAATCACTTTTCCATGCCGCTGTAGGACACATCCTAGCCCCTTTCCTGAAGCATCGTTGTATATGGTGAAACCTCTAGAACCTAAAGGTAAAGTCAGAACTGGAGCGGTCCTCAGCCTTCTCTTCAGCTCCTCAAATGCTGCCTGGTAGTCCTCTGACCAAATGTACTCTCATCCTTCTGCGTCAGCTTCGTCATGGGTTCGGCTATCCTAGCAAAGTCTTGGACGAACTTTCTATAATAGCCTGCTAAACCCAGAAAGCTCTTGTAGCTCCCCTTCCCGAAAAATTTTGAAATATTTTTATTATTAATTATTTTATTGGTATGACTGTGTTGTATTCCATATTGATGATCTAATGATATTTTCTAAACATCCTTAATTTAATATTATAAATAATATTTATTAGTGAGAATCAGTGACGTTTGTATAAACCATTGTGGGTTTATCGAATTTCGTTACCAATATTATTATTTTATTATTATGTGTTATATTATTTGGTCAAATAAATGTATTATTGGTTAATTATAGTGTTATTAGAGTTATTATTATTATTAATACTAAAATTGTGGTCATTAAATGAATAATTATTTAATTAATAGTTATTAGTAATTTATTGTAGATATATATATCTATAGATGCATACATATAGAGTAGATAAATAAATATAAAATATAACGTATAAGTGTATTTGTATATAAGTATAGATTATAAATATATGTATGGTGGATATATATATATATATGTAAAGAAATACGTGTATATATACGTATAGGTGATAATACGTATACATATTAGATATTAAATAAAGAAGGAAGAGTTCTTCTAGAAGTTCTATGACCTAGTTATAATGACACAGAAGCTCTTCGTCCTCAATTCTGTATAGTGAGTTCATTTCGAGATTGCTCATATCTCCCATGGCCATGATTTCCTTTTTCAAGTAAAGCTGAAAAAAAATTCCTTGCAGACTTCCTTTTAGAACAAGCAGTTCTTACGCAATTGGATGATAAACTCCTTGAGCCCTGAAGCAGCAGTAAACCCACGGCAGTCCCAACCATAGTGAAGCCCGACCCAACTGAGCCCAACAGGCCGAGCTTTACTGCTACTCCAAACCGAGCCCACATCAGCTCAGAGCCCCATCCCAATACTCCTCAGCCCAGCGGCCCACCAATCCAGCCGAGCCCACAGGCTCAGCCGAAACAATCGACCCCCACACACAGCAAACAACTGAGACCCGAACTTCCCCACGAGGCTGTATATTTGAGACCGAGAGAAGTCTCTCTCTGAAAAGAAAAAACCCTAACCCAGATTTCTGCACCCCCCAGCTCGACGTGGCGCGCCGCCCTAGACCACCGCGTGCGGCCGCGCGGGTCGCCGGAGGCAGCGTACACACGCGCGCGCGACGGACAGTGGAAGGTAACAGCAGCAATGGCAGCACGGAGCCCCTCTTCTATGTAAGATTTCTCCTTCGTCTTTTCATCATTTTCCAAACCAAAAGAAGCGTTGGAAACACAACACATAGGGCTTCGATCCCATTGATCAACTTCGATTCAAATCGAATCAAAATCGAGTTGAAACTCGATGCCAAGATTGGCCAAAACCCAGTCCAAAACAGGACAGATTCTTAGTCCAGGGACCCAATTTGGAAGGCTGATCTTGGGCGATCCAGTGAGTAGTTTAGGAATCTACTTGAACAAGTTTTTAGACAAACTAACCGAGATGGAAACCTAACTTTTAGTTTTATTTCTAGTTCATTAAACAGAAAGATAAATCAGTTTGAATATCAGGAAAAACCCATTTTCAGAATATTAGAAAATCTAAAAACGCTCCGATACCACGTCCGTCCCGCCATTCCGGACAACGTGGTCGTGCACCAAAGGCATCGAAAGCTGCGTAACAGCTTCGTGGTCGTGTGGGCTTTGACGGAATTCAAATTGGTCGCGTGTGCGCGACGAATTTGATGCGTATCCGTCAAAATTCACCGTATCGTGCACGTTGCAAATTCTCCAATTACTTTGTGCACGTTCGTCGGATCGAGACAAAACTTGCGCCAACAGAACCGTATCATTTTTCTGGTCCTGTATGCCAAGTTTGGTCCGATTCTGAGACCGTTGATAAAATTACCGTTTTGCGGGCCCCACGGTTCCACTCAACGGGCGATTTTGTGCACGGCCCGCCGAAATCCAACTTTGGACATACGGTTGGGTTCGTATCAGAAAACTGGATCTGTGGACATGTAGTTTGACGACTTTAGAGACCGTTGGCTCTGGCACGCTTTTCGGTGCAAAACGGGTCCAACGGCGGACATCGTTTTTGCCCGAAATTACCGTTTTGCCCCTGCGTCCAGAATTGGACTTAAGGACAGGCAATCCTAGCTAATTTGACTATTCTGAGAACGTTGGTACTATTTATTTCAGCATCCGGAGACTTCTATATGTGTTTGCTTGATTGTGGCTCATCGTGTGGTACAGTATTGGTTTCTCCAGCTAAGGACCTCAGGCAAGTGCACTTTCTGATTGCTTTTCGATTCATAGTAGTCTTTTCATTTCATGTCTATACATACATCTTGCTGCTTGTTGACACGCTCGTCACACGGAGTTGTCGGAAGGGGAAATATCTTAGTATACATGTGGACTACCCAGAAATATCCCCCGTGTCTTTCGTGAATGCTAGCCGCTGCGCACGACACGTGCAGTGTGCCTTATTTACCCCCTAGCCGTCCACATGTTGAAACAGATATTTCACACCACCTAGCTAGATAGATGTCTTTTATTAGTTTTTCCTTGTTTATTTCTCTATCGTGCTATGACATCAGTTATCTACCAGTTTTATTTCTCATATGCTATTTTCATGTCTTGTCAATTCTATTGTGTTTTGCACTGCCGTCGGTTTGTGTACTTGTTCCAATCCTGACTGGATAACCAACATTTTTCAGGTTTAGCCGCTATCACTCTTAGCACTGGGGAAGACTTGGGTATGCTGAAGACAACCTAGAAATAGAAAACAATTGTATCATTTTATTAACTGTAAATCTTGTATTTTTCTTTAATTATAAATCTTGTAAATGTTGTAATAAATTTAGAATTGTGAATGAGCAGCAATTGTGATTTTTGAGCATTTATATTCTTGCGGGCTTGACAGCGTTCTACCGCCGACTCTGCGGCGTAGGCTGGCTTGGACACGTCTCGTATCCGAAAAGCGGGTGCGGGTCGTGACAAATTTTTGTGGTGGCCCATGCAGGTCCGTCTTCGCAAGAGATTGCGAACTCGTGATGGTACGTTAGTCGTACTATTGCGAGCCTGCAACCAAGGATTGCTCATTCACAACTAGGATTAAAATGATTTAAGATAATGACTAGGACTAGGAGTCCCTTGTTTAAATTAATCGTGGGGTAGTTAAGATTTACTGTTAGGCCATACCATTTTGATGCAAAATTGTTAAATTTAGGTAGCTTGCTAGATCCCTATAGGTACACTATACTTTGATATGACCATGTGATCCAATGTGGATATACTATTCACTTGGTATGTTAGATTTGCCTAGGATTAAGGAGTTAATTTGGATTTTGATAAACTGTTTAATTTTCTTTTGCTGTATTGGATACACGTCTTATATCATAAGTTAGAATTGCTTAGTTTAAATTTCATTTTTTTTGCTGTAAGAAATTGGTTTGTGATTCCTGATTCAGTTATTCATATACAAATCTCGAGGTAGAATTGGTTCAAAGTTTTTCCCCTCAACCAGTTGATATATATATATACGAAATAAATGCTAGGATGTTCTTATTTTCAGTGTCTTCTGATTTTCCTCCCCGAACAGTCTTTTGCTTTAAGGATAGAGGCTTATAGACAGATGTTTACACTCTCTATCATAATCAACTAGTTTGAACCTCTAGCAGCCCCCTTGAAATTCTTAGAAATATAGTTAGAATAATTTTATGACTGCGAGGATTAGACAGCAGCGCACTGTCGCAAATTTTTAAGAGTGGATAGCGTAGGTTCACTGCAGCCAGCAGTGCACTGGCGAGGCACAACCCATAGAAATGGAAACATTTTGAGGATCATAGGTTATAGAACATTGCTAAAACTATGTTGTAGTTGACCAAGATTTTAGGGATAGTAAGATTGTAGGAAGACTGTATAAGCAAGAACACCAGGTAAGGATTTGACTTTCTCAAAACTCGAACTACTTATCCCTCCTTTCAAAAATCTCGCGTACTCGTAATTTGACTCTCTTGACCAATGCTGTTGTTACAGCCTAGTTTTACAAGCTTACTCTTTTATCGAGCTTGATTCGAGACATATGTTTATTGGGGACGCCTGCTAACATATTGTCTAATCAGAGTCATTGTATTACGGTCTGATCAACCATGATGCATTTGGTTCGCTTCTCATTTAATTATTCTACGTGGATTGAGATGTAGATGTCTCTAGGATCTCATCCGCGACTGCTTCAACAATTCCTCTTGAATTATACATTCTCCTTGAATCACGTAATTGTGTTCAGTGACATCTCCCTTGAACCCTTCAATGTTCTGTCTTTCATCGATTGGAAAGACGAAAGCTCGTGATTGATAGGTAGATACATAGTATCTCCATGACTATGATAGTTGTATATGCAAGCGTAGCTACCATCGGCCGGCCCTGTGACAGAAACCTTACCACCATATCCTAGCCTCTAAGGTGGGTAGACTGTAAGCCTTCTAAAATTTTAGGATATATGAAGATTACCGATTGACTAGAAATTTTTTTTCCATTAGAATGATAGTGCCCCATGGACTCCCACTTTCCATTTAGATCATTTTTATGCCCCGGCCGTGTCATTAATATTCAGAGCACGAGATTAGCTGTTACCTCCCAACAAATCTTATATACAAGATCTAGACGAGTCAACCTTCACCTAGGTATATCATGTCTCACTCAAACCCGTCCCCTTGTACTCTATTTTTACGGTACAATTTTTAGGTTAAAAGGACTAGTTATAACCTTCACCATGGTACCGGTATACTTTCCAACCTCCATTAGAGCCTTAACCGCGATCTCTTTCCTTCGACCCAATATATGGTTGGGATCTACTCGAAACCCACTACGCACCTGCCGCTAGTGTGCCACACAATTGAGGCCTCATGTGCTACTTAAACACAATAGTCACGGAAGGAGCATTTTGGACTTTAGGAACTTAACTAACCAACCTGACGGCCAACTAGCTCAACTCTTAGATAGAAACCTATTCTAGGATACCCTAATCTAGTAGGAAGAGTTTTATCATTATTATCTTGTCTAGTCCATATAGAATGAAACCCAAGTCCATCCAACCAACGACTGATGTCCAAATAGAGAACCCATTAAGACCGCAATCTTGTTTTCTCTCAAATTTTGTTCTGTTACAGAACTTTGTTTGAATTAGAAATTCGAGGGCGAGACTTCTGTATTGCACGGATGGCAGACCACTCTAAACATCGAAGGGATCTTCGATGTAGCAAGTGACTGAACTATAGTAGCCCAACCTAGCAAATAAGGCAGTGGTTCATAAGCCTTCCTTCTGTCTGTATCATTGGATACTCTCTACCGCTCTAGAAACTTCATAATTTCCCTCGATTATTCCTCCTTACACTTCTGTCCTTTATTTTGGAGCGACGAAGATCATGCTTATTAGAATTTACCAATATCCTTAGCTACTTGTATAAATTGCTTGTTAAGTTTTTTTTTTTGGGTTGCTTGATAGATACGAGAGGGTTTTAGAAACCAGATGCCTAGATATTTGTTGGTAGGATTGTTGGCAACTAGATTAGAAGATTAAGGGATTTTAGTTTGAGGGGTAGTGTGACCAAAGGTGGGTAGAAGCCCTCGGAGTTTCGTAGTTACAAAATGACTAGAAGGCCATAAATATTTTGAGAAATTAAATTGAGGAGATTAAAGGAATACTAGATTTTGAATTTTTAAGAAATAGTTATGAACTTGAATTTCGAGGACGAAATTATTTTTAAGGTGGGTAGATTTGTAGCTCCCCTTCCCGAAAAATTTTGAAATATTTTTATTATTAATTATTTTATTGGTATGACTGTGTTGTATTCCGTATTGATGATCTAATGATATTTTCTAAACATCCTTAATTCAATATTATAAATAATATTTATTAGTGAGAATCAGTGACGTTTGTATAAACCATTGTGGGTTTATCGAATTTCGTTACCAATATTATTATTTTATTATTATGTGTTATATTATTTGGTCAAATAAATGTATTATTGGTTAATTATAGTGTTATTAGAGTTATTATTATTATTAATACTAAAATTGTGGTCATTAAATGAATAATTATTTAATTAATAGTTATTAGTAATTTATTATAGATATATATATATCTAGATGCATACATATAGAGTAGATAAATAAATATAAAATATAACGTATAAGTGTATTTGTATATAAGTATAGATTATAAATATATGTATGGTGGATATATATATATATATATATATATATATATATATATATATATATATGTAAAGAAATACGTGTATATATACGTATAGGTGATAATACGTATACATATTAGATATTAAATAAAGAAGGAAGAGTTCTTCTAGAAGTTCTATGACCTAGTTATAATGACACAGAAGCTCTTCGTCCTCAATTCTGCATAGTGAGTTCATTTCGAGATTGCTCATATCTCCCATGGCCATGATTTCCTTTTTCAAGTAAAGCTGGAAAAAAATTCCTTGCAGACTTCCTTTTAGAACAAGCAGTTCTTACGCAATTGGATGATAAACTCCTTGAGCCCTGAAGCAGCAGTAAACCCACGGCAGTCCCAACCATAGTGAAGCCCGGCCCAACTGAGCCCAACAGGCCGAGCTTCACTGCTACTCCAAACCGAGCCCACATCCTCTCAGAGCCCCATCCCAATACTCTTCAGCCCAGCGGCCCACCAATCCAGCCGAGCCCACAGGCTCAGCCGAAATAATCGACCCCCCCACACAGCAAACAACTGAGACCCGAACTTCCCCATGAGGCTGTATATTTGAGACCGAGAGAAGTCTCTCTCTGAAAAGAAAAAACCCTAACCCAGATTTCCGCACCCCCCAGCTCGACGTGGCGCGCCGCCCTAGACCACCGCGTGCGGCCGCGTGGGTCGCCGGAGGCAGCGTACACACGCGCGCGCGACGGACAGTGGAAGGTAACAGCAGCAATGGCAGCACGGAGCCCCTCTTCTATGTAAGATTTCTCCTTCGTCTTTTTATCATTTTCCAAACCAAAAGAAGCGTTGGAAACACAAAACATAGGGCTTCGATCCCATTGATCAACTTCGATTCAAATCGAATCAAAATCGAGTTGAAACTCGATGCCAAGATTGGCCAAAACCCAGTCCAAAACAGGACAGATTCTTAGTCCAGGGACCCAATTTGGAAGGCTGATCTTGGGCGATCCAGTGAGTAGTTTAGGAATCTACTTGAACAAGTTTTTAGACAAACTAACCTATATGGAAACCTAACTTTTAGTTTTATTTCTAGTTCATTAAACAGAAAGATAAATCAGTTTGAATATCAGGAAAAACCCGTTTTCAGAATATTAGAAAATCTAAAAATGCTCCGATACCACGTCCGTCCCGCCATTTCGGACAACGTGGTCGTACACCGAAGGCATCGAAAGCTGCGTAACAGCTTCGTGGTCGTGTGGGCTTTGACGGAATTCAAATTGGTCGCGTGTGCGCGACGAATTTGATACGTATCCGTCGAAATTCACCGTATCGTGCACGTTGCAAATTCTCCAATTACTTTGTGCACGTTCGTCGAATCGAGACAAAACATGCGCCAACAGAACCGTATCATTTTTCTGGTCCTGTATGCCAAGTTTGGTCCGATTCTGAGACCATTGATAAAATTACCGTTTTGCGGGCCCCACGGTTCCACTCAACGGGCGATTTTGTGCACGGCCCGCCGAAATCCAACTTTGGACATACGGTTGGGTTCGTATCGGAAAACTGGATCCGTAGACATGTAGTTTGACGACTTTAGAGACCGTTGGCTCTGGCACGCTTTTCGGTGCAAAACGGGTCCAACGGCGGACATCGTTTTTGCCCGAAATTACCGTTTTGCCCCTGTGTCCAGAATTGGACTTAAGGACAGGCAATCCTAGCTAATTTGACTATTCTGAGAATGTTGGTACTATTTATTTCAGCATCCGGAGACTTCTATATGTGTTTTCTTGATTGTGGCTCATCGTGTGGTACAGTATTGGTTTCTCCAGCTAAGGACCTCAGGCAAGTGCACTTTCTGATTGCTTTTCGATTCATAGTAGTCTTTTCATTTTATGTCTATACATACATCTTGCTGCTTGTTGACACGCTCGTCACACGGAGTTGTCGGGAGGGGAAATATCTTAGTATACATATGGACTACCCAGAAATATCTCCCGTGTCTTTCGTGAATGCTAGCCGCTGCGCACGACACGTGCAGTGTGCCTTATTTACCCCCTAGCCGTCCACATATTGAAACAGATATTTCACACCACCTAGCTAGATAGTTGTCTTTTATTAGTTTTTCCTTGTTTATTTCTCTATCGTGCTATGACATCAGTTATCTACCAGTTTTATTTCTCATATGCTATTTTCATGTCTTGTCAATTCTATTGTGTTTTGCACTGCCGTCGGTTTGTGTACTTGTTCCAATCCTGACTGGATAACCAACATTTTTCAGGTTTAGCCGCTATCACTCTTAGCACTGGGGAAGACTTGGGTATGCTGAAGTCAACCTAGAAATAGAAAACAATTGTATCATTTTATTAACTGTAAATCTTGTATTTTTCTTTAATTATAAATCTTGTAAATGTTGTAATAAATTTAGAATTGTGAATGAGCAGCAATTGTGATTTTTGAGCATTTATATTCTTGCGGGCTTGACAGCGTTCTACCGCCGACTCTGCGGCGTAGGCTGGCTTGGATACGTCTCGTATCCGAAAAGCGGGTGCGGGTCGTGACAGCTCTTAATTTCTGAAACTGACATCGGGGCCTTCCATTTCTCAACTACAGCAATATTCCGGCGATCCACCGAGATTCCCTCTCCAGTAACTACATGGCCGAAAAACTCCACTCGGTCTAAAAAGAACTCGCACTTCGACAATTTAGCAAATAATCTCTCTTGTCTCAGAATCTCCAAAACTGTCAGCAACTGCTCTGCATGCTCCTCTGGCATCTTTGAGTATATCAGGATGTCATCGATAAACACTACGACGAACTTATCCAGATACTGGTGAAATATCTTATTCATTAAATTCATAAAGACAGCTGGCGCATTTGTGAGACCAAATGGCATCACCAGAAACTCGTACTGCCCTTACTTCGTGTTGAATGTCGTCTTCTGGATGTCTGCTGCCCGGACCTTCACCTGGTGGTACCCGGATCTCAAGTCTATCCTGGAAAATACTTTCGTCCCATCCAACTGGTCGAACAAATCATCTATCCTGGACAGAGGATATTTGTTCTTAATGGTGATGGCATTCAAGGACCGGTAGTCAATACACAACCGAACTGTACCATCCTTCTTAGGCACAAAGAGCACTGGCGCTCCCCATGGAGAAGCACTAGATCGAATGAAACCCTTTTTCAATAAGTCATCAATCTGCTCTTTCATCTCTACGGCCTCCTTGGGATTCACTCTATAGCAAGCCCGGGATACTAGTGATGAACCCGGTACTAAATCTATAGCGAACTCCACATCTCTGTCAGGCGGAAGTCCTGGAAGATCCTCTAGGAATATATCCATAAACTCCCTAATGATAGGGTGTGGTGGTGCTATGTCCCCAACTGTCGCACAACAGTTCGTCTCTAGGCTGATCTCCGGCCCTATCCTCCTGACTCTGAATGGTGCTGTGCCTGGGGGACTGAACAGCATACTACCCTCATGAAAATCTATAGATGCGTGGGCATAGCTAAGCCAGTCCATCCCCAATATGATATCATAACTGGGGAGTGGCATCACAATGAATCGTCCCTCAAACTCTCTCCCGGCTATGGTAATAGAGCATCTATAGATAGCACTAATAGGTACTGGTCCTCCTCCCGTCATTACTCTACTAATCTCCGCAGTAGGTGTAGATACTAAGTGGTGTTCATGCATAAACTCTAATGACAGGAAGCTATGAGATGTACCAGAATCAAACAAGCATAGAGCTAGAAAAGTATGCAAATAAACATGACCTGTGATGACGTCAGCTAAATAGTCTGGCTCCAAAATCTGCTCCGGCTCCGGCTCTAAAGCTAGACTATACGCCTTCCCCTAAGGTCCCTTCTTGTAACACCCTGTTTTCTGAAAATTGGGGATTTTTGAAAATTTATTATTTTTATTATTTATTAGTGGTATTTTAGTCATGGTATGATTTTCTGGTGATTTTAGTTAAGTTAAACCAATTCTAAAGTCATGCTAAGTCATGACTTATGACTTTGTGATTTTGCTTAGTATAACTTAGTATAAACCCTAGTTTTCTCTAACCTAGAAGTTGCCATGACCATGAGAGCTTAGCCATAGGCTTAGAACATCAAATTATGGCTTTTTAGCCTAAAGTGTATTTTGGTAATTTTCTAGGATTTATTTGGATTTATGTGTTTTTATTATTATTTTAATTATTGATTAGTGTCATGTTAGTCCCTAACCTAGTTTAGCACTAATCTAGAGGTTAGCCACTAACCTAGAAGACTAAGTAGAGGATGTTAGCTTTATGTGTAAATATCTAGTTGATAAATATCTAGATATTACTTTTTTTAGATATTTTAGAAAAACCTAAATATCTATCTACCTAGTCAAAGCCTTAGGGGCTAAGCTTTGCAAGGTGGAAAGGGGGCCCTATAGCCTACCCCTATTCTCCCATGGCAGCCAACACACCCCTCCTATATATGTACACCCCTTCACAAAAAAAGTCCTATTTTCATTACTTGGAACCTTGATTTTTCCCTCTACTTCAACCCTTCACCACTTAACCATTTTAGCTCCAAATTGAGCCTAGTTTCTTGCATTGGACTCCCCTACACTAGAGGATACTATCTAGGGCCTGCTATCAAGGATTTGTGGAGCTTTGGGCATCACCAAGAGAAGAGGACACCCCCCTACTTTGGTATTTTCTAGACTTTTTACTAAATAGGTAAATACCTATAAACCATGTTAATTTTGTATTTTCTCTTCATATTTACATGCATCTAGGTACTAGGGTACTGTGGGTAAAATTTGGTGAAGGTTAGAGTCGGTTTGGTGTCCGTATCGGACACGTATCCATGTTTGAAAACCTGTGTTTGGTGAAATGCCACTTAGGATTAAACTTTGTTATTTTGTAAAACAAATTACACATTTGGGTAGCCCTTAGCATGCTGATCACGAAACACTAGGACTGAACATGAAATCGTATCGTGTCCGTGTCTAAAATGGACACGAACACGCTGTTTACAGACTGTGCACTGTCCCTGAAACCCGACTGTTTGACACTTCCTGTCGTGTCCACACGAGTCGTGGACACGATGCAGTAACCTAGACACGAACCTAACTTCCCCACCAGTCCACTGACACGAGCACGAGGCCCTATGTGCCACGTGTGGAGCACACGAACCCTCGACACGCGCGCACGAGGCTGTGCAGCCTCCCCTGCTACTCGACACCTAGTGAGGACACTGTAGGACACGAAGACACAGGAAATTTGACACAGAGGAGGGGGCAACCTCTGTCATGCCCCCCTCGAGTTTGACACGTTGGTGTCGGGTCGAGAGAGCACGGACACGTGCACTGGTCGTGCACTGACAGTGCATGCACGCACAGTTAGGCTCTTATACGGGCGCGGACACGACGCTGTATGACACTTGGACACGAGACAGACACTGGGACACCTAGCCTGACCCTAGGCGAATCCACACGCGTGTGCACGAGACACATGGACACGTGTGTCGTGTCCTACACGCGTGTGCACCTTAGCACGACACTGTGCACTGTCAATTTACCCGATTTGGGTTTTTGACCACTGGACACGCCGTGTCATGTCGTGGTGGACCCCCACCGACACACACGACACGTATACCTATGGGGCATTAGTTACCAACCATTAATGTCGAGCCATAGCTCGGTTTTAGGTGTGAATTTGGGTTTACCTAGTTCGAGTTCACAGTCCACTGTTCTCAGGTTTTTGGATTTTCAAGTTTTTTGCAAAAATGAATTTCAAACCCAATTTTGATACGATTTATACATTGTATATATGCATTTTAGTGTATATATATGTAGTATATGTGTGTGTGTGTGTGTGGGTAAAATTTGAGGTTATTTGGTTGTGTGTATAGGTAGTTAGGGGTGTATGTACATATATATGTATACTTATGGGCTGTGTGTGTATAGTTAGGGGGACTGTTTCCTGTTTCCAGGAAACAGGAAATCCCCTTTCCCATTCATGTTGGTCTTTCTCTTTCTCTCTATCTCATTTCCATCCCTCTCTCTAATTCCCTCTCTATATATATAGGTTTATGTATATATATGTTATATTGTATATAGTTATATATATTGGTGTATATAGTTAAGGATATATATATAGGGGTTATATATATATACATATATATGAGAATGTATATATATATGGGTTTGGTATTATATATATAGAGTGTTCCTATATTAGCATATAGGTATTAGATAGATGGGTATATCTATATATATAGATATATATATATCTATATATATGACTAATAAGTATAGGATATATAGAAACCTATGACATAGCTTATAGGCCTAAGACACTAGCCTATGGCCAAGGTGACTAGCCTATGGCTTGAGGCTAACCCTAAATGACCTAATGGACCAAAATCCTAACTAGATGACCATTGTTGACCATGGTTGACTAAAGTCAACCATAGGTCAAACCATGACCTAATTGACCTAAAAATGACTAGTTCAACTAGTTTGACCATGTTTGACCTAATTACCTTATTGACTAGTCTTTGTTTGACTTAATTACCTGACTGACTAGTCTTTGTTTGACCAATACCTTAGTTCGTCTAAGTTTGATCTAAACTTGATCCAGATTGATCATGTTGACTAGTATTTGACTAGTTGATTAGAGTGTTGACCAGGAGTAGACTTTAACCTAGATTTGACTAACCTTGACTTGTTTGACCTTGTTTGACTCTATTTGACTTAGTTTGATTCCCTGTGACCTAATATGATTTGAATTGACTTAGTTTGACTGTAGAGTTGACCAAGTTTGACTTTGACCTAGATTGGCTTAGAATTCATATAGATTGCATTGTAGATTTCATTTACCTTCATTTTGGACATGTCATAACTGTATTACTCTATTTTAGGACATTGTGACCCTGGTACAGACATCTGATATTACACTACTCTTTCCAGAGTGTCAGGCGAGTACATTCTCTGATAGTTCTTTCATTACTTGTCATTTACTGTATTTCAGTTCTAGCTAGCTATATGTGATTCTCTGTACAAACACGATTAGTATTGCTGGACCCATTACATGCGACACTCATTTATTCATGTCTGGCCTCTATATCTGGAATCACTACTGGCATCACCCTACTGGAATCATTTCTAGAATCATTGGCTGGACTCATACTGGTTGTAGTGTTGGATTATGGATTCATTTGTGGGCGGAGAAATACTTGAGTAGACATGTGAACATACCTAAAATCTGGAACCACCTCCCTTGGAACTATTCTGGAATGCTAGCCATCCCACACTTGGCCGAGTGTGCGATGTGCCTGATTACCCCTAGCCGTTTACATGTTGATCTCAGTATTTTAAAACACACAGTTAGAGTATAGTCTGGACTTACCCTGGAATCATGGATCACTTCTGGACTCATTTTACTGGACTCATCTTGTACTGGAATCACCTAGTATTGGATTATATGGACTGGACTCACACTGGGATTACATTTTAAACTGTCTGGACTTATACCATGTTATTCTAGTTCAGCTAGTTTACTACAGTCTTCTTTGCCATGATTTCTTCTCTTGTTAGTTACTTTACTTTCCTTGTACCCTCACTGTTTCTCTACATCATTATCTATATAAAACTGCCATGCTCATCTGTATAACTGTCTAAAAACTGCTTTATAGTCTTTATCATTTACTTGGGATTTCTAGATGAGATGTGCTCTTTCCTGTCCTGATTGGACCTGTTGAAAATATTACAGATGATACTCCTGACGACACATGCCCTACTTAGCATGGACCTGGCGAGGGATTAGCTATCTTTGGTTCTGACTCTCAGGAGTGATTCAGGAGATTAGCTAGTAGACTTACTTAGCTTTCATGTTTGAGCTTGTTGTATTAAACTTGAGATATTGAGTTGTATTAGAGTTTGTTTGAGATATTGTTGTTATTATTTTAGTAGTTTAAATTTCTGTTGTTGTTAGTTGGTATCTAGATTTCTGTGTTATCTTATCGTGCTTAGACTGTGATTGAGTATATCATATCTTTTACTTGCCTTCCTTTCGGAGTTGAGATCTTGGCAAGTACATTATATACGCTGCATGAGATTAGTTAGAAACCTAGGACAGCGTTCTACCGCCGACACTGCGGCGTAGGCTGGACGTACCCATTTCTCGTGCCCCTACACAGGGTACGGGTCGTGACACGTTTTTAGTGGTGGCCCATACAGGTCTCGAGTTTATGTAGTGGTATTCGAACTAGAGTATCACTACAGCCTGTGATAGGATTTGATAATAGGCTTAGAGAGAGGATACTCAATCACAACTAGGAAATTTCCAGGGATTTGAATCTACTGACTTTTGTTCAAATCTGTATAATCTATTTTCGCATTATCCTTGATACTATCATCCTTGTTCCGTTATTGACTTCCTTATTGATCTGTCTTCAGGATGGTGGAGACTAGGTCACATCGTTCTGTGCCGGCAGATTCTGAGAGGTCTGCCATTTCTCGTCCAGTACAGCCTACAGCTGGGACTGTACCACTCCTTACGTCTGCTCACGTAGGAGTATCTACTTTTGGTAGTCCTCCTCCACCTATTCCGAGGACTATCCCAGCTACCCCAGACATGCCTCCCCCGCAGTTTCGTCAGCCTCAGTTTCAGCCAGAGTACCAGCAGCAGCAGCAGTACCAGCAGGAGTACCAGCAGCAGATGCCATCTGGGTATGTGGATGCTGTGCAGATGTTTTCATACTTCCAGCAGTTTCTTGAGTCGCATCAGACCCAGCAGCAACGTCAGACGACGGCATTTACCAGGGGCATTGATGATGTCCATCAGCTGGCTACAGCGACGATCGAGAGGTTGGCAGCCCAGCCGCAGGGAGGATCAGGACCGCCGCGACAGCAGAGGATTCCGGGCATCCAGGAGTTCAAGAAGATGCACCCAGGGACTTCTTGGGGACTGAGGTGATTCTTTATGCGGATGACTGGATAGAGCACATCGAGGAGATCTTTCGGCTGGCGGAGATACCAGCCGGACTCCAGGTAGAGGCAGCAGCCAGCCAGATGCGGAATCTTGCCCGTACCTGGTATCAGACGGATCCCAGAGTAGGTACTCCAGGGCAGGCATGGAGAGCTTTCAAGGAGCTCTTCAATGGGAAGTTTTTCCCAGATCAGGCAGTCGGTGCTTTGGAGACACAGTTCGAGAACCTGGTTCAGGGGAACCAGACTGTAGAGGAGTACGCCGGTGAGTTTTTCCGGTTGAGCAGATTCGTAGAGGGCCTTAGCGAGATAGCGAAGGCGAGGAGGTTCAGAAAGGGCTTGGTTAAGGAAGTCAAGTCCTTGACCAAGAGTGACAGGAGTGCCACCTTTGAGGATATTCTGGCAGGAGCGATGGCAGCTGAGGATGATCTTGAGCTGAAGCTCAAGAGGGGCCGTGATATACAGGGAGCAGTCAGCAGTGGAGGTCAGGCCAAGAGGCCTCACATTCAGCAGACACCTGTTAGAGTTCAGCATCAGCCTCGAGGACAGGATCAGAGGATGAAGAGTTGTGGGTATTGCAAGAAGGTAGGGCATGTTTGGGAGTCTTGTAGGAGGAGGCTGAAGGTTTGTCTATTTTGTGGGTCTGGTGCCCACAAGATGATAGATTGTCCAGTTGCACCTCCTTATGAGGGTGCTAGGCCACCTGTAGCTCAGCACCAGAGGGGTGGAGCTTTTGCGATGACGGTCGAGGAGACCGAGCTGCAGGTGACGGGTTAGCAGGTTTGCCTTTCCTGTCCTTCTTTTCCCATCTTGTTGTGTGATTCCATTAGTACCTGTCAGGATATGCTTGTGATATGCTAGATAGCATAGTTACCCTTTTTGAGACTGTAGAATCATGACCAGTAGGTCTATGATTGCATGTTATCTATTGACTTTGATTGACTAGGGGTGTAACCTAGGAGGAGTACGACCATCTTAATTTTGAAGACGAAATTCTTCTAAGGTGGGTAGACTTGTAACACCCTGTTTTCTGAAAATTGGGGATTTTTGAAAATTTATTATTTTTATTATTTAGTAGTGGTATTTTACTCATGGTATGATTTTCTGGTGATTTTAGTTAAGTTAAACCAATTCTAAAGTCATGCTAAGTCATGACTTATGACTTTGTAATTTTGGTTAGTATAACTTAGTGTAAACCCTAGTTTTCTCTAATCTAGAAGTTGCCATGACCATGAGAGCTTAGCCATAGGCTTAGAACATCAAATTAGGGCTTTTTAGCCTAAAGGGTATTTTGGTAATTTTCTACGATTTATTTGGATTTATGTGTTTTTATTATTATTTTAATTATTGATTAGTGTCATGTTAGTCCCTAATCTAGTTTAGCAGTAATCTAGAGGTTAGCCACTAACCTAGAAGACTAAGTAGAGGATGTTAGCTTTATGTGTAAATATCTAGTTGATAAATATCTAGATATTACTTTTTTAAGATATTTTAGAAAAACCTAAATATCTATCTACCTAGTCAAAGCCTTAGGGGCTAAGCTTTGCAAGGTGGAAAGGGGGCTCTATAGCCTACCCCTATCCCCCCCCCCATGGCAGCCAACACACCCCCCTATATATGTACACCCCTTCACAAAAAAGTCCCATTTTCATTACTTGGAACCTTGATTTTTCCCTCTACTTCAACCCTTCACCACTTAACCATTTTAGCTCCAAATTGAGCCTAGTTTCTTGCATTGGACTCCCCTACACTAGAGGATACTATCTAGGGCCTGCTATCAAGGATTTGTGGAGCTTTGGGCATCACCAAGAGAAGAGGACACCCCCCTACTTTGGTGTTTTCTTGACTTTTCACCAAATAGGTAAATACCTATAAACCATGTTAATTTTGTATTTTCTCCTCATATTTGCATGCATCTAGGTACTAGGGTACTGTGGGTAAAATTTGGTGAAGGTTAGAGTTGGTTTGGTGTCCGTATCGGACACGTATCCATGTTTGAAAACTTGTGTTTGGTGAAATGCCACTTAGGATTAAACTTTGTTATTTTGTAAAACAAATTACACATTTGGGTAGCCCTTAGCATGCTGATCACGAAACACTAGGACTGAGCACGAAATCGTATCGTGTCCGTGTCCAAAATGGACACGAACACGCTGTTTACAGACTGTGCACTGTCCCTGAAACCCGACTGTTTGACACTTCCTGTCGTGTCCACACGAGTCGTGGACACGATGCAGTAACCTAGACACGAACCTAACTTCCCCACCAGTCCACTGACACGAGCACGAGGCCCTATGTGCCACGTGTGTAGCACACGAACCCTCGACACGCGCGCACGAGGCTGTGCAGCCTCCCCTGCTACTCGACACCTAGTGAGGACACTGTAGGACACGAGGACACGAGAAATTTGACACAGAGGAGGGGGCAACCTCTGTCATGCCCCCTCGAGTTTGAGACACGTTGGTGTCGTGTCGAGAGAGCACGGACACGTGCACTGGTCATGCACTGACAGTGCACGCACGCACAGTTAGGCTCTGATACGGGCGCGGACACGACGCTGTGTGACACTTGGACACGAGACAAACACTGGGACACCTAGCCTGACCCTAGGCAAACCCACACGCGTGTGCACGAGACACATGGACACGTGTGTCGTGTCCTACACGCGTGTGCACCTTAGCACGACACTGTGCACTGTCAATTTACCCGATTTGGGTTTTTGACCACTGGACACGCCGTGTCGTGTCGTGGTGGACCCCCACCGACACACACGACACGTATACCTATGGGGCATTAGTTACCAACCATTAATGTCGAGCCATAGCTCGGTTTTAGGTGTGAATTTCGGTTTACCTAGTTCGAGTTCACAGTCCACTGTTCTCAGGTTTTAGGATTTTCCAGTTTTTTGCAAAAATGAATTTCAAACCCAATTTTGATACAATTTATACATTGTATATATGTATTTTAGTGTATATATGTAGTATATATGTGTGTGTGTGTGTGTGGGTAAAATTTGAGGTTATTTGGTTGTGTGTATAGGTAGTTAGAGGTGTATGTACATATATGTATACTTATGGGCTGTGTGTGTATAGTTAGGGGGACTGTTTCCTGTTTCCAGGAAACAGGAAATCCCCTTTCCCATTCCTATTGGTCTTTCTCTTTCTCTCTATCTCATTTCCATCCCTCTCTCTAATTCCCTCTATATATATATATAGGTTTATGTATATATATGTTATATTGTATATAGTTATATATATTGGCGTATATAGTTAAGGATATATATATAGGGGTTATATATATGGGTATATATATATACATATATATGAGAATGTATATATATATATGGGTTTGGTATTATATATATAGAGTGTTCCTATATTAGCATATAGGTATTAGATAGATGGGTATATCTATATATATAGATATATATATATATATATATATCTATATATATGACTAATAAGTATAGGATATATAGAAACCTATGACATAGCTTATAGGCCTAAGGCACTAGCCTATGGCCAAGGTGACTAGCCTATGGCTTGAGGCTAACCCTAAATGACCTAATGGACCAAAATCCTAACTAGATGACCATTGTTGACCATGGTTGACTAAAGTCAACCATAGGTCAAACCATGACCTAATTGACCTAAAAATGACTAGTTCAACTAGTTTGACCATGTTTGACCTAATTACCTTATTGACTAGTCTTTGTTTGACTTAATTACCTGACTGACTAGTCTTTGTTTGACCAATACCTTAGTTGGTCTAAGTTTGATCTAAACTTGATCCAGATTGATCATGTTGACTAGTATTTGACTAGTTGATTAGAGTGTTGACCAGGAGTAGACTTTAACCTAGATTTGACTAACCTTGACTTGTTTGACCTTGTTTGACTCTATTTGACTTAGTTTGATTCCCTGTGACCTAATATGATTTGAATTGACTTAGTTTGACTGTAGAGTTGACCAAGTTTGACTTTGACCTAGATTGGCTTAGAATTTATATAGATTGCATTGTAGATTTCATTTACCTTCATTTTGGACATGTCATAACTGTATTACTCTATTTTAGGACATTGTGACCTTGGTACAGACATCTGATATTACACTACTCTTTCCAGAGTGTCAGGCGAGTACATTCTCTGATAGTTCTTTCATTACTTGTCATTTACTGTATTTCAGTTCTAGCTAGCTATATGTGATTCTCTGTACAAACACGATTAGTATTGCTGGACCCATTACATGCGACACTCATTTATTCATGTCTGGCCTCTATATCTGGAATCACTACTGGCATCACCCTACTGGAATCATTTCTGGAATCATTGGCTGGACTCATACTGGTTGTAGTGTTGGATTATGGATTCATTTGTGGGCGGGGAAATACTTGAGTAGACATGTGAACATACCTAAAATATGGAACCACCTCCCTTAGAACTATTCTGGAATGCAAGCCATCCCACACTTGGCCGAGTGTGCGATGTGCCTGATTACCCCTAGCCGTTTACATGTTGATCTCAGTATTTTAAAACACACAGTTAGAGTATAGTCTGGACTTACCCTGGAATCATGGATCACTTCTGGACTCATTTTACTGGACTCATCTTGTACTGGAATCACCTAGTATTGGATTATATGGACTGGACTCATACTGGGATTACATTTTATACTGTCTGGACTTATACCATGTTATTCTAGTTCAGCTAGTTTACTACAGTCTTCTTTGCCATGATTTCTTCTCTTGTTAGTTACTTTACTTTCCTTGTACCCTCACTGTTTCTCTACATCATTATCTGTATAAAACTGCCATGCTCATCTGTATAACTGTCTAAAAACTGCTTTATAGTCTTTGTCATTTACTTGGGATTTCTAGATGAGATGTGCTCGTTCCAGTCCTGATTGGACCTGTTGAAAATATTACAGATGATACTCCTGACGACACATGCCCTACTTACCATGGACCTGGCGAGGGATTAGCTACCTTTTGTTCCGACTCTCAGGAGTGATTCAGGAGATTAGCTAGTAGACTTACTTAGCTTTCATGTTTGAGCTTGATGTATTAAACTTGAGATATTGAGTTGTATTAGAGTTTGTTTGAGATATTGTTGTTATTATTTTAGTAGTTTAAATTTCTGTTGTTGTTAGTTGGTATCTAGATTTCTGTGTTATCTTATCGTGCTTAGACTGTGATTGAGTATATCATATCTTTTACTTGCCTTCCTTTCGGAGTTGAGATCTTGGCAAGTACATTATATACACTGCATGAGATTAGTTAGCAACCTAGGACAACATTCTACCGCCGACACTGCGGCGTAGGCTGGACGTACCCACTTCTCTTGCCCCTACACAGGGTGCGGGTCGTGACACTTCTGCTGCTGCAGATGTTGCCCAAACCTCTGCTGCTGAGTCAAAAGCGGTCCTCTAGGTCCCTTGGCTGCTGGGCAGTCCCGAATCTGATGGGTGGTAGACCCACAAACCAAGCACTACTTCAACCTCCTTCTACAGATGGGGTAATCATGCCTTGGTCTTCCGCAGAAAGAACACACAGCTCCCTTCTGCTGCTGCCGGGGTCCCGGGGCTTTAAGTGGCGGGGTCTAATAATGTGGTGTAGGGGGACGGTATGTCTGCTGGTGCGGTGTCGGTGCTCTATGCTGGAAAGCCTGACACTTGGACGGTCCCTCGATGTGTACAGAAGCCTGTCTCTTGTAAGGCAGAAGACGCTCCTCGATACTCCGGGCCAACTCTAAGCTCTGGTAGTAGTCAGTCGTACCATTCGCCACTATAAGAATGCCAATGTCTGGAACTAGACCATGGCAAAACCTACGGGTCATCTCCTCTGGGTCTGCAACCAGACTAGGAGCGAAATGGCTCAGGCGACTCAACTCTGCTGCATACTCGTCGACAGAATGGTTCCCTTGCTGCATGTTCTAGAATCGTAGCCCCATGGCTACCCTAGAGGTGGTCGAGAAGAATTTCTTCTGGAACTGGGTCTTGAACTGATCCCAAGTCGCTCTCCCTCTCGCAAATAATGACTCATTTCGGAACCAAACTCCGGCCAAGTCTATCAGCAGAAATTCTGCTGCCTCGACCTGGAGGTCACCCGGCATCCTAACTCCAAGGAGCTTCCACTCTACCGATTCTAGCCAGTCATCTGCTACTACTATGCCCTCAGTCCCTGAGAACTCCTTGGGGTTCAGACCCATGAAGTCCTTGATCGTCTCCACTCTCTACCGTGGCTCTACAGGTGGTGGAACCACGGTACGTTCCTCAGAACGCTCCTTGCTCTGGCGGAATAGGGTAGTCTGCTCCTGATGGGTTGTTAGGAACCCCTGGATCAGAGTGAGCAGTTGGTTTCCGTCGAGTGTGACGGAATCCTGGGTAGGTATAGTGATAGGTGGTGGTAGAAGTATTGGGTCCTGCAGGGCCTGTGATGTTGTCACGACCCGTACCCTAGAGTAAGGGCACGAGAAGTGGGTACGTCCTGCCTACACCGCAGTGTCGGCGGTAGAAAGCTGTCCTAGGTCAATCATCTAACAATATAAAGGTACCTGTACAGTTTATACTCTCCGAATAGAGGTAACATCACAACATACAGTCTCAATCACATCTAATGTAGATGAATGAAAGACAGATAGATAGATAGTAACTCAAGAGAACCATAGCATAGATGAAATAAGTCTAAGTGTGTAGGATACATAACATCCAGAATGTCAACTCATAATACAATAAGTCTAAGAGTCTATACATCTCCACATCTCAAAATACAACTCAGAATGTGAGACAAAATATAATATAGAAAGACTGCCTAGACTAAACTGGTCTAGACTACTGGAGCAACATCCTCAGCTACAGGTGGATCCTGCTGAGGGTCCTCAACACAAGTGTCATCTAGTCCTGCTCCATAATATGTAGTCACCCATGCCTCATCCTCATCCTCTGTAATATTTTTAACAGGTCCAATCAGAACAGGAACAAATGCAGTACATCTCACACAGTTCATAACAGGTTAGGAAATACGATACAGGCAATAGAGTAAGATACAGGAAATGCTGAAAGAAAATATACGCTGTAAAAGAGATAGCTGTAATGAAATATCTACTGTATATAGAGAACTATAAGTGACTAGTGATGTAGAGCACAAAATAGGCATATGAATGGCTAGAATTTATACATGATTACACTACTGAGTTTGCACATAATTACACTACTTTGGAATTATTCACATGTCCACTTCTACTCCCCCGTTTCCCCAATCAATACACAAGGATCTATATAGGTTACGTTATTATACATTACTTCATATGAGGATCATAAATGAGTATACGTGAAGTTATACATGAGAGCTCAGTGAATCATGAGAGTACATGATCACATGAGTGCACATGAATGATGGAAGCATAGGAGTACATGATGATAGTGAAACATACATAACATGAAGTACCCGATGCTCCCGAGAGGGATAACATCTCATATAAAGATCCATATAGTACCAATCCATGTTACAATGTGACAGCAACAAGTAAAGTAATCTAGAGTGAGAAGTAAAGCCTGAACAAGTATGAAACGGTCAGAGAATGTACTCGCCTGTTGTATGAATGTCTGTAGAGAATATGCTGTCTGGGGGGAGGTGTCTGGCTCCTGATCAGAGCAACACAAGTCACAATGTATTCTAAATAGTAAAAATGATGTCTACTATGCATACTACATGATTCTAGGTCAATCTGGTCAAAAGTCAACTCTTGGTCAACTCTGGTCAACTCTAAAGTCAAACTAGTCAAAGTTAGGTCAACACTAGTCAAACTAGTTAGGGGTTTAGTCAAACTAGTTGTCTTAGGTCATTCCTAGTCAATTCTAGGTTAACTAGGTCAACTTTGACCTAAGGTTGAATTTGGTCAACCCTTAGTCAACAAGGGTCACTAGTAGTATTTTAGGTCATTAGGGTTAGCCCAAAGCCATAGGCTAGTATCTTGGCCATAGGCTATTGTAATAGGTTTCCATAGGCTAGTGGTGTAGGTTTTCATATAACCTATATCTAGTAAGTCACAATATATACATATATCTATATATATATATCACTATAGGACTAACTATATACAATACAACCACCCACATATTTATATATAATGATAACACTATGTATATCTAATATTATATATATATATATATATATATATATATATATATATATATATATATATATATATATATATATATATATATATAACTTATATATATTACATATATATATATATAGAGGGAGAGAGAGGGATATAGAGTGAACAGTGACAGAGGGAGTGAACAGGACATGGGGAGAGAGTGACAGAACTAACTGGAAGGGGAGGGGGGGTTCCAGTTCCTGGAACCAGGAAAGGCCCCAACATACACACTGTGACATATATACATATATATGTATATACATACACAACTACACCTATACACAACTACACATCCCCAAATCTCACCCACACTCACACATACATACATACTACGTATATATATACTAAAAATACACTAATACAAGCATAAATCATAACAAATTTAGGTTTGAAATTCGTATTTGCAAAACTGGAATTTATCCCAAAACTGGAAACTAGGGACTGTGCCTAGGAAAACAGGGTAACCCGATTTCTCACACCAACATGAGCAGACTCGAAACTAGTAGTTGGTAACTAATGCCCCATATGTACCCTAGTGTCCTAGGTTCCTGACACGACACCACGACACGGTTTAACGTGTCCAAACACTCGAAAAACCCACTCGGGTAAACTGATACGCACATACGCGTGCACAGCATCGTGCACGCGTTGCACACACTCGTGGACACACCACGAGACACGACACGTCTCGTGGTCGTGCACACGTGTAGCCCACACATAGGGCCACACGATCTACACTCTGACACGTGTCCACGACACTCGTGGACACGATACGAACCCCGTATCAGTCGTGAAAACACGACTGATACACATGTTTTCGACAGCGTCGTGCACACGGTTGCATGTCTCGTGCTCGTGACACAGGATACGACGCATCTCGTGCTCGTATACGCCACATATAGGGCGATACGTCTGTGTCACCACGAGACACCCAAGTGTCGTGCCCGTGCGACACGACACGCTTGAAGTTGCCCCCGCGCGTGTGTGCGCTGACAGCGTGTGTCCAGTACGAGTTAGATTTCTCACTCGACATGACACGATGCGACACGAGACTTTGGGGGCATGCTCACAGACATTGCCCCCGTGTCTATGTCAAATCTCACGTGTCCTAGGTGCCTGTGCAGTGCGCACGAAGGGCGGGGTAGCAGGGCATGCACGAGAGTCTCGAGCAGCGGGTTCGTGTCCAATTTGGACACGGACACAGCACGAAAACGTGCTCAGTCTAGGTGTTTCGTGATAAGCAAGTCTAGGGCTAGACAAAAGTGTAATTTGTTTTACAAAAACACAAAAATAGGTCCTTTGTGGCATTTCACCAAACAAGGGTTTTTAACCTGTGATATGTGTCTGATACGGACACCAAACCAACTCTAACTTTCACCAAATTTTACCTACAGTTATGGTAGTCTTATATGAATGCATTTATGAAGAAAAAATAGAGTTTTAACTATGTTTGAGGGAATTTACCTATTGGTGCAATTCCAAGGAAAATTAATAAAAAAGGGGGGTGTGTGTGTCCTTCAACTTGATGATGCCCAAAGCTTCCAAATTCTTGATTGCTAGCTTCCCTTAGCACTCTTGATGTTGTAGGGTCCCAATGCAAAAGACTAGAGTGAATTTGGATCAAGAATGATCAAGTTGTGGGTGTTTGAAGAAATTGGAATTTTCTAGGATTAAAATTCATGTAAAATTGTTTATGAATGATGCAATGGGACTATATAGCAATGTGTGGCTGCTAGGGGTGCCCTTGGCCGGCCATGGCATGGGGGGGTGTCCTTGCCCTTTCCTTCATGGTTAAGGCAAGACTTTTGTCTAAAGGGGTGAGATATTTGGAGGGTTTTCAGGAAAATATCAACAATGTAATATCTAGATATTTAACTTGCTTTAACCCATGACCTCTTATCCATCCTAAAGCTTCTAGGTTAGTAGCTAACCTCTAGATTAGGGTGGGATAGGTTAGGGACTAATCATGATACTTAACCATGATTAAATAATATTAAAAATCACATAAACACAAATAAAGTCTAGTAAATTACCAAAATACCCTTTTGGCCAAAAATCACTAATTTGATGTTCTAAGCCTATGGCTAAGCTCACATGGTCATGGCAACTTCTAGGTTAAGGAAAACTAGGGTTTACACTAAGTTATCCTAACAAAATCACAAAGTCATAAGTCATGAGTTAGCATGACTTAGAAGATGGTTCTAATTACACTAGAAATTACCATAAATCATATAATGCCCTAAACACCATTAATAAATAATAAAAATAATAATTTTTCAAAAATCCCCAATTTCAGAAAATAGGGTGTTACAAGTCTACCCTCCTAACAATAATTTCGTCCTCGAAATTTAAAGACGAAACTGAAATTAATGAGAAGGATAGAAATCATACCTCAAGGTACAAATAGATAAGGGTATCGCTCGCGCATCTCATCCTCCCGTTCCCAGGTGGACTCTCCTGGAGAATGATGCCTCCATGCGACATGAACCAATGGTATCGTCTGGTTCCTCAATGCCTTCTTCCGTCGATCCAGAATCAAAACAGGCTGCTCTGGATAACGAAGAGTAGGACCAACCTCGATCTCGGAATGATCAAGTACATGGCTAGGATCTGCCACATACCGTCTCAACTACGACACGTGAAATATGTTGTGGACTCCTACCAATGCTGGTGGTATGTCTAGCCTGTAAGACACGTCACCGACTCTCCCGCCGATAACGAAAGGGCCGATGAAACGCGGGCTAAGCTTCCCATGTCCACCAAAATGTATCATGCCTCGTGTTGGAGATATCCTCAAGAATACCTGGTCTCCGACCTAAACACAAACAAGGTCTCAATTTAAATTATGATAATCAAACATGGATAACAAAACACAAACAAGACAACCTAATTCTAATCCTATCTCTAAACTGTACCTCAAACTCCAAAGGTCTGCGGTGGCTATCGGCCCAATGTCGATGTCTGTCCTGCGCCATGCAAAGCCGATCTCTGATAAGCTTCACCTTCTCTGCTGCATCTACAACCATCTCTGGCCCCAATAAAACTCGCTCCCCAACATCATCCTAAGACAAGGGTGTACGACATCTACGCCCGTACAGTGCCTCGAAAGGGGACATCTCGATGCTGGCCTGAAAGCTGTTATTATATGCAAACTCCACTAAGTGCAGGTGACTCTCCCAAGATCCTCCAAAGTCCAGGACACAAGTCCGCAATATGTCCTCCGGTGTCTGAATGGTCCGCTCTGACTGTCCGTCTGTCTGCGGGTGGTATGCAGTACTAAACTTGAGCTGAGTGCCCAAGCTAATATACAAGCTCCTCCAGAAATGTAAAGTGAAACGACTGTCCCGGTCTGATACAATGCTCACTGGAATCCCATGAAGTCTGACTATCTGCCTCATATACATCTCTGATAGCTTCTCGGTAGACAAACCCACTTTGAATGGCAAAAAGTGGGCCGATTTGGTCAACCTGTCGACGAAGACCCAAATCGCATCCTTCCCTCCTGGAGTACGCGACAATCCTGAAACAAAGTCTATCGTGATGTGTTCCCACTTCCACTCCAGAATGGGCAATGGCTGTAACAGTCCTCCTGGTCTCTGCCTCTCTGCCTTGACCTGCTGGCAGATCAAACACCTGGCTACGAAGTGTGCTACCTCGCGCTTCATCCCACTCCACCATACATGCTCTCTCAGAACCCTGTACATCTTGTTGGCTCCCGGATGTATCGAGTACTGAGAACGGTGGGCCTCCTGTATAACCTGCTCCCGAAAGTCTCTACTGGGCACACATAGTCTGGAACCGTGCCTCAATGCGCCATCCGCTGCAAGAGTGAACTCATCATCCACAAATCCCTGGCTGACCTGCTCCCTGATGCATCGTAGAGAAACATCATCGAACTGAGCCGACATGATCCTATTAATCAAGTCCGACTGAATCTGGAGGCCCAACATCTGCATCTGCACTCCCGGCACAATCACCTCGATCCCAAGGCTCTCCAAGTCCGCTAACAAGTGACGATCCATCGTTAAGCACTTAGCTGTCGGATATCTGCTCAAAGCATTGGCAACTACGTTGGCCTTCCCTGGGTGATACTGTAGAAGAATATCAAAGTCCTTCATCAGCTCAAGCCATCTACGCTGTCTCATGTTCAGCTCCTTCTGCGTAAACACGTATTTCAAGCTCTTGTGGTCTGTAAATATCTCCACGCGCTCTTCATACAAATAGTGTTTCCACAGCTTCAGAGCAAAGATAACTGCCGCCAACTCTAAATCATGGGTAGGGTAGTTCTTCTCGTGGGGACGTAACTGCCTGGAAGCATAGGCAATCACATTTCCATGCTGCTGCAAGACATAACCCAAACCCTTCCCCGAGGCGTCACTGTAGATAGTGAACCCGCCTGATCCTGATGGCAATGTCAGAATCGGGGCTGTCGTCAACCGCTTCTTCAACTCATCGAAAGCGGCCTAACACTTCTCTGACCAAAGATACTCTGCGTCCTTCCGGGTCAGCCTAGACAACGGCTCTGCAACCCGGAAGAAATCCTGGACGAACCTCCTGTAGTAGTCTGCCAATCCTAGGAAGCTCCTGATCTCTGTTACTGACGTCGGTGCTGCCCAAGCCTCAACTGCTGATATCTTCCTTGGGTCGACTGAGATCCCATCTCCAGTCACTACATGACCCAGGAAGTCAACTCTGTCGAGGAAGAACTCGCACTTCGAGAGCTTGCTGTAAAGCTGCTCCTGTCTGAGAGTCTCTAGGACCACACTCAAGTTCTCCTCGTGCTCCTCCTCGGTCTTCGAGTACACCAGGATGTCGTCGATGAACACCACCACGAACTTATCTAAGTACTGGTGGAACACCTTGTTCATCAAGTTCATGAACACCGCCAGAGCATTCGTCAACCCAAACGGCATCACCATAAACTCGAACTGGCCGTACCGCGTCCTGAATGCCATCTTCGGGATATCCTCCCTCTTCACCTTTACCTGATGGTAGCCTGACCTCAGATCAATCTTCTAGAATACCCGAGCTCCGCTCAACTGATCGAAGAGATCGTCGATCCACGGTAGTGGATATCTGTTCTTGATCGTCAGACTGTTGAGTGCCCTGTAGTCGATACACATACGTACCGACCCATCCTTCTTCGGTACAAAGAGTACCGGTGCACCCCAAGGTGAAGAACTAGAGCGGATGAAGCCTTTGTCCTGCAACTCATCCACCTGTTTCTTCAATTCCACCAGCTCACTGTTGTTCATCCGATAGATGTACTGAGAAATGGGTTCCGCACCTGGAACCAAGTCTATCAAGAACTCAACGCCTCTGTCTGGTGGAAGCCGAGGCAATTCCTCTGGAAACATGTCCATGAACTCAACAATCAAAGGATGTGAAGCTGGCTGCTCCTCGATTGAAGCTCCACAGAAAACTCCGCAAGTCTGCTCTGCCTGCCGTCGGGAATATACAAACTCTGGCTCTCCTGGCACTCTGAACAGAACTCTATCCCCGCGGCAATCTATGCTGGCATGGTGCATGCTCAACCAATCCATACCGAGTACAATATCGTAGTTCGGTAGTGGCATTACGAGCAAACACACATCCAACTCTCGGCCTCCCAAAACTACTCTCCGTTCCTTGCAAATATCACGAACGAGGATAATGCCACCCCCGGTCGTAATCTTGCAAGTCCTAGGCAACGATTCAGATATAACATGATGTTTAATCGCAAAAGATACTGATACAAAGCTATGGGAAGCCCCAGAATCAAACAATGCATAAGGTGGAATAGAGTCGAGAAGAATAGAACCTGCTATCAGCTCTCTAGTAACCTCGGTATCCTCTGCTGCCATGGCGTAGGCTCGCCCCTGCTGGCCACCCCTGGCCTGATGTTGGATGAACCTCTGCTGCTGAGTCGGCAAAGGTCCCTTCTGCTGCCCTGCCGGAGCCTTGGCTCCGCCTTCCTGAACTGGTCGTCCCGAAGACATGGGACACTCCCTCAGCTGGTGGTCTCCAGAACCACATAATAGACACCTGCCAAGCCTCTTCCTGCAGTCATTCCATCCATGACCCTGCTTCTTACAGAAAGTGCAACTGACGACCTGCTGCTGGTGCCTCGGCTGCTGCACCTGCTGGAACGGCCTCTACTGTTGGAATGGCCTCTGCTGCTGGTGCTAAAAATGAGGCCTCTTGGCCTGTCCTCTACTGCTGCCAGCTCCCTGGGTGTTGCGGCCCCTCTTGAGCTTCAGCTCAAGATCATCCTCAGCCGCCATCGCTCCTGCTAGGATATTCTCAAAGGTGGCACTCCTGTCACTCTTGGTCAAGGACTTGACCTCCTTGACCAAGCCCTTCCTGAACCTCCTCGCCTTCGCTGTCTCCCTAAGGCCCTCCACGAATCTGCTCAACCGACAAAACTCACCGGAGTACTCCTCTACAGTCTGGTTCCCCTGAACCAGGTTCTCGAACTGGTCTCCAAAGCACCGACTGCCTGATCCAGGAAAAACTTCCCCTTGAAGAGCTCCTTGAAAACTCCCCATGCCTGCCCTGGAGTGCCTACTCTCGGGTCCGTCTGATACCAGGTACGGGAAAGATCCTGCATCTGACTGGCTGCTGCCGATATCTGGAGTCCGGCTGATATCTCCGCCAGTCGAAAGATCTCCTCGATGTGCTCTATCCAGTCATCAGCATAAAAAATCCCCTCTATCCCCAAGAAGTCCCTCGGGTTCATCTTCTTGAACTCCTGAATGCCCGGAATCCTCTGCTGTCGCGGTTGCCCTGATCCTCTCTGTGGCTGGACTGCCAACCTCTCCATCGTCGCTCTAGCCAGCTGATGGACCTCATCAATGCCTCTGGTAAATGCCGTCGTCTGACGCTGCTGCTGGGTCTGCTGCGACTCTAGGAACTGCTAGAAATATGTAAACATCTGTGCAGCATCCACAAATCCAGATGGCATCTGCTGCTAGTACTCCTGCTGGTGCTACTGGAACTGTGGCTGACGAAACTGCGGGGAAGGCATGTCTGGGGTAGCTGGGATGGTACCCCGAATAGATAGAGGTGCACCCCCAAAAGTGGCAGAAACTCCCACATCAGCTGGAGTAAGGGGAGCTGCAGTCCCCGGGTCCTGGTGAGATGGTCGAGAGGTGGCAGACCTCTCAGTGGTGTCACCTGGACAGACACGCTGCGATCGTGTCTCCACCATCCTGAAGATAGATCAACAAGAAAGTCAAATACGGAGAAGAAATGATATAGTCAAAGGAGACAGTTTATTTCAAAGAAAGACAATATCAAAAGAATTTAGATAGCATTGATTTAGATAAGAGTTTTTCCTAATGTGATTGAGTACCTCAACTATATCCTATTTCCTACTGCAGGCTGTGGCGATACTCTAGTTCGAATATCACCACATAAACTGGACCTGTATGGGCTACCACTAAAAATGTGTCACAACCCGCACCCTAGAGTAAGGGAACGAGAAGTGGGTACGTCCAGCCTATGCCGCAGTGTCGGTGGTAGAACGCTGTCCTAGGTCAATCATCAAACAATATAAAGGTACCTGTACAGTTTATACTCTCCGAATGGAGGTAACATCACAACATACAGTCTCAATCACATCTAAGGTAGAAGAATGAAAGACAGATAGATAGATAGTAACTCAAGTGAACCATAGAATAGATGAAATAAGTCTAAGTGTCTAGGATACATAACATCCAGAATGTCAACTCATAATACAATAAGTCTAAGAGTCTATACATCTCCACATCTCAAAATATAACTCAGAATGTGAGACAAAATATAATATAGAAAGACTGCCTAGACTAAACTGGTCTAGACTACTGGAGCAACATCCTCAGCTGCAGGTGGATCCTGCTGAGGGTCCTCAACACAAGTGTCATCTAGTCCTGCTCCATAATATGTAGTCACCTATGCCTCGTCCTCATCCTCTGTAATATTTTAACAGGTCCAATCAGGACAGGAACGAGCACAATACATCTCACACAGTTCATAACAGGTTAGGAAATACGATACAGGCAATAGAGTAAGATACAGGAAATGCTGAAAGGAAATATACGCTGTAAAAGAGATAGCTGTAATGAAATATCTACTGTATATAGAGAACTATAAGTGACTAGTGATGTAGACCACAAGATAGGCATGTGAATGGCTAGAATTTATACATGATTACACTACTGAGTTTGCACATGATTACACTACTTTGGAATTATTCACATGTCCACTTCTACTCCCCCGTTTCCCCAATCAATACACAAGGATCTATACAGGTTACGTTATTATACATTACTTCACATGAGGCTCATAAATGAGTATACGTAAAGTTATACATGAGAGCTCAGTGAATCATGAGAGTACATGATCACATAAGTGCACATGAATGATGGAAGCATAGGAGTACATGATGATAGTGAAACACACATAACATGAAGTACCCGATGCTTCCGAGAGGGATAACATCTCAGGTGAAGATCCATATAGTACCAATCCGTGTTACAATGTGACAGCAACAAGTAAAGTAATCTAGAGCGAGAAGTAAAGCCTGAACAAGTATGAAATGGTCAGAGAATGTACTCACCTGTTGTATGAATGTCTGTAGAGAATATGCTGTCTGAGGAGAGGTGTCTGGCTCCTGATCAGAGCAACACAAGTCACAATTTATTCTAAATAGTAAAAATAATGTCTACTATGCATACTACATGATTCTAGGTCAATCTGGTCAAAAGTCAACTCTTGGTCAACTCTGGTCAACTCTAAAGTCAAACTAGTCAAAGTTAGGTCAACACTAGTCAAACTAGTTAGGGGTTTAGTCAAACTAGTCAAACTAGTTGTTTTAGGTCATTCCTAGTCAATTCTAGGTTAACTAGGTCAACTTTGACCTAAGGTTGACTTTGGTCAACCCTTAGTCAACAAGGGTCACTAGTAGTGTTTTAGGTCATTAGGGTTAGCCCCAAGCCACAGGCTAGTATCTTGGCCATAGGCTATTGTAATAGGTTTCCATAGGCTAGTGGTGTAGGTTTTCATATAACCTATATCTAGTAAGTCACAATATATACATATATCTATATATATATATCAACATAGGCCTAACTATATACAATACAACCACCCACATATTATATATAATGATAACACTATGTATATCTAATACAATATATATATCATATATATATATATATTATATATATATATATATATATATATATATATATATATATATATATATATATATAACTTAAAATATATATATATATATATATATATATATATATATATATATATATATATATAACTTATATATATTACATATATATAGAGAGAGGGAGAGAGAGGGATATAGAGTGAACAGTGAGAGAGGGAGTGAACAGGACAGGGAGAGAGAGTGACAGAACCAACTGGAAGGGGAGGGGGGTTCCAGTTCCTGGAACCAGGAAAGGCCCCAACACACACACTGTGACATATATATGTATATACATGCATAACTACACCTATACACAACTACACATCCCCAAATCTCACCCACACTCATACATACATATATACTACGTATATATACTAAAAATACACTAATACAAGTATAAATCATAACAAATTTAGGTTTGAAATTCGTATTTGTAAAATTGGAATTTATCCCAAAACTGGAAACTAGGGACTGTGCCTAGGAAAACAGGGTAACCCGATTTCTCACACCAACAGGAGCTAAGACTCGAAACTAGTGGTTGGTAACTAATGCCCCATATGTACCCTAGTGTCCTAGGTACCTGCCACGATACCACGACACGGTTTAACGTGTCCAAACAGTCGAAAAACCCACTCGGGTAAACTGATACGCACATACGCGTGCACAGCATCGTGCACGCGTTCCACACGCTCGTGGACACACCACGAGACACGACACGTCTCGTGGTCGTGCACACGTGTAGCCCACACATAGGGCTACACGATCCACACTCTGACACGTGTCCACGATACTCGTGGACACGATACGAACCCCGTATCAGTCGTGAAAATACGACTGATACACATATTTTCGACAGCGTCGTGCTCACGGTTGCACGCCTCGTGCTCGCGACACAGGACATGACGCATCTCATGCTCGTGTACGCCATATATAGGGCTACACGTCCGTGTCACCACGAGACACCCAAGTGTCGTACCCGTGCGACACGACACGCTCGAAGTTGCCCCCGCGCGCGTGTACGCTGACAGCGCGTGTCCAGTGCGAGTGAGATTTCTCACTCGACATGACATGACACGACACGAGACTTTAGGGGCATGCTCGCAGACATTGCCCCCGTGTCCATGTCAAATCTCACGTGTCCTAGGTGCCTGTGCAGTGCGCACGAAGGGTGGGGTAGGAGGGCATGCACGAGAGTTTCGTGCAGCCGGTTCGTGTACAATTTGGACACGGACACAGCACGAAAATGTGCTCAGTCTAGGTGTTTCGTGATCAGCAATTCTAGGGCTAGACAAAAGTGTAATTTGTTTTACAAAAACACAAAAACAGGTCCTTTGTGGCATTTCACCAAACAAGGGTTTTAACCTATGATACGAGTCCGATACGGACACCAAACCGACTCTAACATTCACCAAATTTACCCACAATTATGGTAGTCCTATATGAATGCATTTATGAAGAAGAAACAGAGTTTTAACTATGTTTGAGGGAATTTACCTATTGGTGCAATTCCAAGGAAAATCAATGAAAAGGGGGGTGTGTGTCCTTCAACTTGATGATGCCCAAAGCTTCCAAATTCTTGATTGCTAGCTTCCCTTAGCACCCTGATGTTGTAGGGTCCCAATGCAAAAGACTAGAGTGAATTTGGATCAAGAATGATCAAGTTGTGGGTGTTTGAAGAAATTAGAATTTTCTCGGATTAAAATTCATGTAAAATTGTTCATGAATGATGCAATGGGACTATATAGCAATGTGTGGCTGCTAGGGGGTGCCCTTGGCCGGCCATGGCATGGGGGGGTGTCCGTGCCCTTTCCTTCATGGTTAAGGCAAGACTTTTGTCTAAAGGGGTGAGATATTTGGAGGGTTTTAAGGAAAATATCAACAATGTAATATTTAGATTTTTAACTTGCTTTAACCCATGACCTCTTATCCATCCTAAAGCTTCTAGGTTAGTAGCTAACCTCTAGATTAGGGTAGGATAGGTTAGGGGACTAATCATGATACTTAACCATGATTAAATAATATTAAAAATCACATAAACACAAATAAAGTCTAATAAATTACCAAATACCCTTTTGGCCAAAAATCACTAATTTGATGTTCTAAGCCTATGGCTAAGCTCACATGGTCATGGCAACTTCTAGGTTAAGGAAAACTAGGGTACACTAAGTTATACTAACAAAATCATAAAGTCATAAGTCATGACTTAGCATGACTTAGAAGATGGTTCTAATTACACTAGAAATCACCATAAATCATATCATGTCCTAAACACCATTAATAAATAATAAAAATAATAATTTTTCAAAAATCCCCAATTCAAAAAATAGGTGTTACAAGTCTACCCTCCTAACAATAATTTCGTCCTCGAAATTTAAAGACGAAACTGAAATTAATGAGAAGGATAGAAATCATACCTCAAGGTACAAATAGATAAGGATATCGCTCGCACATCTCATCCTCCCGTTCCTAGGTGGATTCTCCTGGAGAATGATGCCTCCATGCGGCACGAACCAATGGTATCGTCTGGTTCCTTAATGCCTTCTCCCGTCGATCCAGAATCTCAACAGGCTGCTCTAGATAACGAAGAGTAGGACCAACCTCGATCTCGGAATGATCAAGTTTATGGCTAGGATCTGCCACATACCGTCTCAACTACGACACATGAAATACGTTGTGGACTCCTACCAATGCTGGTGGTAAGTCTAGCCTGTAAGACACGTCATCGACTCTCCTGTCGATAACGAAAGGGCCGATGAAACGCGGGCTAAGCTTTCCACCTCCACCAAAATGTATCATGCCTCATGTCGAAGATATCCTCAAGAATACCTGGTCTCCGACTTAAACACAAACAAGGTCTCAATTTAAATTATGATAATCAAACATGGATAACAAAACACAAACAATACAACCTAATTCTAATCCTATCTCTAAACTGTACCTCAAACTCCAAAGGTCTGCGGTGGCTATCGGCCCAATGCCGATGTCTGTCCTGCGCCACGCGAAGCTGATCTCTGATAAGCTTCAACCTTCTCTGCTGCATCTACAACCATCTCTGGCCCCAATAAAACTCGCTTCCCAACATCATCCCAAGACAAGGGTGTACGACATCTACGCCCGTATAGTGCCTCGAAAGGGGACATCTCGATGCTGGCCTGAAAGTTGTTGTTATATGCAAACTCCACTAAGTGCAGGTGACTCTCCCAAGATCCTCCAAACTCCAAGACATAAGTCCACAACATGTCCTCCAGTGTCTGAATGGTCCGCTCTGACTGTCCGTCTGTCTGCGGGTGGTATGCAGTACTAAACTTGAGCTGAGTGCCCAAGCTAATATGCAAGCTCCTCCAGAAATATGAAGTGAAACGACTATCCCGGTCTGATACAATGCTTACTGGAATCCTATGAAGTCTGACTATCTGACTCATATACATCTCTGATAGCTTCTCGGTAGACAAACCCACTTTGAATAGCAAAAAGTGGGCCGATTTGGTCAACCTGTCGACGATGACCCAAATCGTATCCTTCCCTCCTGGAGTACGCGGCAATCCTGAAACAAAGTCCATCGTGATGTGTTCCCACTTCCACTCCGGAATGGGCAATGGTTGTAACAGTACTCCTGGTCTCTGCCTCTCTGCCTTGACCTGCTGGCAGATCAAACACCTGGCTACGAAGTGTGCTACCTCGCACTGCATCCCACTCCACCATACATGCTCTCTCAGATCGCTATACATCTTGTTGGCTCCCGGATGTATCGAGTACTGAGAACGGTGTGCCTCCTGCATAACCTGCTCCCGAAAGTCTCCACTAGGCATACACAGTCTAGAACCGTGCCTCAATACGCCATCCGCTGCAAGAGTGAACTCATCGTCCGTAAATTCCTTGCTGACCTGCTCCCTGATGCATCGTAGAGAAAACATCATCGAACTGAGCTGACTTGATCCTATCAATCAAGTCCGATTGAATCTGGAGGCCCAATATCTGCATCTGCACTCCCGGTACAATCACCTCGATCCCAAGGCTCTCCAAGTCCGCTAACAAGTGACGATCCATCGTTAAGCACATAGCTGTCGGATATCTGCTCAAAGCATTGGCAACTACGTTGGCCTTCCCTGGGTGATACTGCAGAAGAATATCAAAGTCCTTCATCAGCTCAAGCCATCTACGCTGTCTCATGTTCAGCTCCTTCTGCGTAAACACGTATTTCAAGCTCTTGTGGTCTATAAATATCTCCACGCGCTCTCCATACAAATAGTATTTCTACAGCTTCAGAGCAAAGATAACTGTCGCCAACTCTAAATCATGGGTAGGGTAGTTCTTCCTCGTGGGGATGTAACTGCCTGGAAGCATAGGCAATCACCTTCCCATGCTGCTGCAAGGACACAACCCAAACCCTTTCCCGAGGCGTCACTGTAGATAGTGAACCCGTCTGATCCTGATGGCAATGTCATAATCGGGGCTGTCGTCAACCGCTTCTTCAACTCATCGAAAGCGGCCTGACACTCCTCTGACCAGAGAAACTCTGCGTCCTTCCGGGTTAGCCTAGACAACGGCTCTGCAACCCGGAAGAAATCCTGGACAAACCTCCTGTCGTAGCCTGTCAATCCTAGGAAGCTTCTGATCTCTGCCACTGACGTCGGCGCTGTCCAAGCCTCAACTGCTGATATCTTCCTTGGGTTGACTGAGATCCCATCTCCAGTCACTACATGACCCAGGAAGTCAACTCTGTCGAGGAAGAACTCGCACTTTGAGAGCTTGTCGTAAAGCTGCTCCTGTTTGAGAGTCTCTAGGACCACTCTCAAGTGCTCCTCGTCTCCTCCTCGGTCTTCAAGTACACCAGGATGTCATCGATGAACACCACTACGAACTTATCTAAGTACTGGTGGAACACCTTGTTCATCAAGTTCATGAACACCGCCGGAGCATTCGTCAACCCAAACGGCATCACCATAAACTCGAACTGGCCGTACCGCGTCCTGAATGCCGTCTTCGGGATGTCCTCCCTCTTCACCTTTACCTGATGGTAGCCTGACCTCAGATCAATCTTTGAGAATACCCGAGCTCCGCTCAACTGATCGAAGAGATCGTCGATCCGCGGCAGTGGATATCTGTTCTTGATCGTCTGACTGTTGAGTGCCCTATAGTCGATACACATACGTACCGACCCATCCTTCTTCGGTAAAAAGAGTACCGGTGTACCCCAAGGTGAAGAACTAGAGCGGATGAAGCCTTTGTCCTGCAACTCATCCACCTGTTTCTTCAATTCTACCAGCTCGTTGTTGTTCATCCGATAGACGTGCTGAGAAATGGGTTCCGCACCTGGAACCAAGTCTATCGAGAACTCAACGTCTCTGTCTGGTGGAAGCCCAGGCAATTCCTCTGGAAACACGTCCATGAACTCAACAATCAAAGGATGTGAAGCTGGCTGCTCCTCGACTGAAGCTCCACAAAAAACTCCGCAAGTCTGCTCTGCCTGCCATCGGGAATATACAAACTCTGGCTCTCCTGGCACTCTGAACAGAACTCTACCCCCGCGGCAATCTATGCTGGCATGGTGCATGCTCAACCAATCTATACCGAGTACAATATCGTAGTTCGGTAGTGGCATTACGAGCAAACACACATCCAACTCTCGGCCTCCCAAAACTACTCTCCGTCCTTGCAAATATCACGAACGAGGATAATGCCACCCCCGGTCGTAATCTTGCAAGTCCTAGGCAACGATTCAGATATAACATGATGTTTAATCGCAAAAGATACTGATACAAAGCTATGGGAAGCCCCAGAATCGAACAATGCATAAGCTGGAATAGAGTCGAGAAGAATAGAACCTGCTATCAGCTCCAGTAACCTCGGCATCCTCTGCTGCCATGGTAGGCTCGCCCCTGCTGGTCACCCCTGGCCTGATGCTGGGTGAACCTCTGCTGCTGAGTCGGCAAAGGTCCCTTCTGCTGCCTGCCGGAGCCTTGGCTCGCCTCCCTGAACTGGTCGTCCCGAAGACATGGGACACTCCCTCAGCTGGTGGTCTCCAGAACCACATAGTAGACACCTTCCAAGCCTCTTCCTGCAGTCATTCCATCCATGACCCTGCTTCTTGCAGAAAGTACAACGACCTGCCTGTTCTGCTGCTGGTGCCTCGGCTGCTGCACCTGCTGGAACGGCCTCTGCTGCTGGAATGGCCTCTGCTGCTGGTGCTGAAAATGAGGCCTCTTGGCCTGTCCTCCACTGCTGCCAGCTCCCTGGGTGTCGCGGCCCCTCTTGAGCTTCAGCTCAAGATCATCCTCAGCCGCCATCGCTCCTGCTAGGATATCCTCAAAGGTGGCACTCCTGTCACTCTTGGTCAAGGACTTGACCTCCTTGACCAAGCCCTTCCTGAACCTCCTCGCCTTCGCTGTCTCGCTAAGGCCCTCCACGAATCTGCTCAACCGGCAAAACTCACCGGAGTACTCCTCTACAGTCTGGTTCCCCTGAACCAGGTTCTCGAACTGGGTCTCCAAAGCACCGACTGCCTGATCCGGGAAAAACTTCCCCTTGAAGAGCTCCTTGAAAACTCCCCATGCCTACCCTGGAGTGCCTACTCTCGGGTCCGTCTGATACCAGGTACGGGCAAGATCCCGCATCTGGCTGGCTGCTACCTCTATCTGGAGTCCGGCTGGTATCTCCGCCAGTCGGAAGATCTCCTCGATGTGCTTATCCAGTCATCAGCATAAAGAATCCCCTCTGTCCCCAAGAAGTCCCTGGGGTTCATCTTCTTGAACTCCTGAATGCCCGAATCCTCTGCTGTGCGGCTGTCCTGATCTCCCTTGGCTGGACTGCCAACCTCTCCATCGTCGCTCTAGCCAGCTGATGGACCTCATCAATGCCTCTGGTAAATGCCGTCTGATGCTGCTGGGTCTGCTGCGACTCTAGGAACTGCTGGAAATATGTAAACATCTGTGCAGCATCCACAAATCCAGATGGCATCTATGCTGGTATCCTGCTGGTACTGCTGGTGCTGTTGGAACTGTGGCTGACGAAACTGCGGGGAAGGCATGTCTGGGGTAGCTGGGATGGTCCCCGAATAGATAGAGGTACCCCCAAAAGTGGCAGAAACTCCCACATGAGCTGGAGTAAGGGGAGCTGCAGTCCCCGGGTCCTGGTGAGCTGGTCGAAGGTGGCAGACCTCTCAGTGGTGTCACCTGGACCGAGACGCTGCGATCGTGTCTCCACCATCCTGAAGACAGATCAACAAGAAAGTCAAATACGGAGAAGAAACGATATAGTCAAAGGAGACAGTTTATTTCAAAGAAAGACAATATCAGCAAGAATTTAGATAGCAGGGATTTAGATAAGAGTTTTTCCTAATGTGATTGAGTACCTCAACTATATCCTATTTCCTACTGCAGGCTGTGGCGATACTCTAGTTCGAATATTACCACATAAACTGGA